>CM068367.1:11699773-12299773 GCA_034769895.1 Magicicada septendecula
GAAGGGGAAATCCCTGGGCAAGACTTATCGCAGTCGGCGCTTAGTTAGTTTGAGTTTACCTTACCCATGTTTGGGGAGGTGTTGCGGTTTTTTGTGATTAGGCGGTATGGCCCGATCGGCAGTCGGTTTCTGCCGATAAATGGTAGCCGGAGGTAACCTAAGAAATGGTTAAAATAAATTTTCGTTGGTCGGTATTTTGTTTTTCGTGTTGTGTGTGTGTCGCGTTCCTTTTGTCTGGTGTAATCGAGTGTGAGCTGTTCAGGTAGTGGGCTAGTTCTCGCATCGTTAGGTGGACCCGCAGTCTACTCTTTGGAAGAACAGTACTTGGGTTTTTCAGATTCTGATTAGTTAGAATAAGTTTTAGAGTTTTTGTTGAGTGTGCCGACCGCGAAGTGAGATGACGTCGATAAATCCTGAGTTGTTTGTTAGGGAGGAAATTGAGTTCGAGCTCCGGGCCCGGGGTAAAGAAACCCAAGGCAATGTCCAAACCTTACGGCAGCGGCTCCGTGAAGCGCTGACCGCGGGTGATGCGCTCTCCAGGGTCACTATCACTGACCCCGAGAGTGAGTGGGAGCGGTGTACAGAAAAATGGGGTGAGCTGAAGGAGTCGGCTCAATCCGTCGAAAGTTTGGAGGAGAGACCGGGATGCTCTCTCGTTGTCCGGCGGATCCGGCAACGTATGCAGCACTTGATTCATCGGCTGCAAAATTTACTGGCACAAGTCAGTGAACCGCCATATATAACACCGCCACCATACAATATAAAAGAGATAATACAGGAGATTACCTCGACCCTCCAAGGGTCACCACCGGTAAGAGCATCCACCCCAATTCCGGTTGTTGAGGAGTCCGTGATCTCAGCGCTGAACACTTCTTCATACAGGGAAGTAGAGCCTGTACGGACTGGTTCGGGGGCGGCAACGTACAACCACCTGCCCAACCCACTTGCCGATATTATTAAACAACTGCCAGTCGTGGACGGACTGGAAGCAGATAAACTACTCCCGTTTTTTAAGATAGTCTTTGACTTAAAGGACTATCCGGGTATGCTGGAGCGAACGGTGCTCGAACTCATCTTCCCCTACTGTCGCGGTACCATGGCTGACAGGGTGGCGGAGGTAATGCGACGTAAGGAAGGCGTGGATGAGTTCCACCGGGTGGTGCTGAGGGCGTTCGTACCCAGTAGAATGATGGAGCAATTGCGCCATCGGCATTTTTATAAAGTACAGGCACGGGGCGAAACATTGGCCCAGTATGTGCTGCGAATGCGCCAGGTAGCGCGTATTCTGGGAATGGGCATGTCGGAGGAAGAGGTAGTCCAACACATCCTCGACGGCGTCTCTGCCGACGACCGTCTGCGACTAGTTTTTGCACAGCGGCCGCAGTGGTTTACCGACCTGGAGCGACTCTGCGTTATGACGGAGACCATGCAGATGACCGACCAGGCGAGCGGAAACAGTAGACGAGCCGAACCAAGACCTCAGACATCGGAAGGGGCCAGAGAGCCTACCTTCCCCCGACAGGCCCAGCCAGCTCGAAATCGTCAGCAAACAAATCCAAATACTGTGATTTGTTATAATTGTAACCGCCCGGGACACGTGGCGAGAAATTGTATGCGAAGGCGCGCGCGACCAGCACCACCTATGTCTAGACCAGCGCCAAAAAACTAAGTAGACAGGGGAAGATATTTCGGAGGATGTCTTCCCCCCACTTCAATTCTGTTCAACTTCCGTCGACCTCCAGGCAGCCGTTAAAAGCCCCATCTTCAAATATCAAGGTCCAGTCCGCTACCTCGCAACAACTTTCTGTATGCCCCTTTCTGTCGCTCGAGGTAAAGGGTGGTCAGCTCAGAGCCTTAGTTGACTCCGGTTCAGCCCGATCCATCATTTCATCTCGGGTACATGCGGACCTTGAACAACAGGGTTTAATTATAAGGTCAGAAAAGTCATCTGCTATATGCTGGACGGCATCCCGTGAAATCTTGCCTATCTCCCGGGTTACTTCCTTTAAGATCAAAATTGATGGGTTTTCTTGGGTGTGGTCTTTTCTGGTTTCTCCTGCTCTGGGAGTGGATTGCATCATTGGTGCCGATTTTATCGCAAAAAGTGGTCTCGTGCTGGACATCCAAGCGCACCAATGTTTTTTTAAATTTAATCGGGAGGTTTTAATTCCGTTCCTTGGGTACCAGGGCGCTAAGCCGGGTATCCAAGAAGTAGCTTGTCCCGATTCTGCACGAGACCATCTCACTCCATCCCAGCAGACGGCCTTAGATCATTTGTGTGAGGAATTTCCCGAGGTGTTAACTCCTACTTTGGGACTCACACACCTGCTGGAATATAAAATCAGTCTAACAGATACGAAAATAGTGAGGTCACACCCTTACAAGTTTGCCCCTCCTAAGATGACCATTCTGCGAGAGAAGGTTCAAGAATTATTGGACCAAGGGGTAATTGAACCTTCTCATTCCAGCTATGCCAGTCCAGCATTTTTAGTGCCAAAGCCTGGTGGCAAACAAAGAATGGTAATAGATTACAGGAAGTTGAACGCCAATATCGAGGTGGATTCTGTTCCCCTCCCGGATTTACATTCGGCCTTTGATTGGTTCAGTGGGGCCAGATTTTATACCATTATTGATCTGAACGCGGCCTATCATCAGATACCCCTTGCCAAAGAAAGTAAACCATACACAGCTTTTTGTGTACCCTGGAATTTGTACCAGTACACAAGGGTTCCCATGGGTTTGGCTGTGGGGGCCCAGACACTTACTCGCCTTCTTGACACTGTCTTTCACGACGTCAAATTCCGTTTTGTCTATAACTACCTTGACGATCTGTTGGTGTATAGTGAGACTTTCGAGGATCATCTGCGGCATTTAAGAGAGGTGTTGGGTCGTTTAAGAGAGGCTGGCCTCACTGTCAATCCCGAAAAGGTTCGTTTCGCCCAAGAGAGTATTTCTTTCTTGGGCCATTTAATTTCATACAAGGGCGTGACGGTAGACCCAGAGAGGACACAAGGCATCCGTGACTTTCCTCCGCCAAGGGATGCGAAAGGCATAGCGAGATTCGTCGGTATGATAAATTTTATCTGCGTTTCATGCCGAATATCGCTGAAATTGCCGCTCCCTTGAATGAACTGAGGAAGAAGGGGGCAAAGTTTTCATGGGGGGAAAACCAACAGAAGGCTTTTGTTACCTTAAAGGAAGCCATCATTTCCCCACCGGTGTTGCGGATGCCCGACTTTTCGAAACCGTTCATTTTGCAGACGGACGCGAGTTCGGTTGCGCTCGGAGCGGTCCTTTCCCAGGTTATTGACGACGCTAGGCAGCCTGTGGCTTTTATCTCACGCACGTTGACCCAGCAAGAACGTAAATCATCCGTTTACGAGCTAGAGTGTTTAGCTGTTGTATACGCTCTAGATAAGTTCCGGCGTTTCCTGGAACATGCTGAGTTCCTGCTCGAGACCGATAATCAGGCTCTCTCATGGCTTCTAGCTCATCCCCGGCAACTGGGTAAAATTGGTAGATGGGTGGTGAAAATCTCATCATTTAAGTTCACCGTGCAACACATCAGGGGATCCCAGAATGTGGTTGCAGATGCCTTATCCCGTATGTTTTCCCAACCCAGTGATGCCCAAGCTGAGCAACCCTGTTCCGTTCTTCTCGATTTTCCTTTAGCCTTCACTGATGTGTTACCCCATCAGTTAAACGACGAAGTTCTGGGTCAAGTCATCCAAAATATTAAGCAGGGTAACGTACAGGCCCCTTATTTCTTGTCCAAGGGAGTCCTTTGCTGTCGAGAAAGAAAAGGACGAGCACCTAAAATCGTGCTGCCTAGCAAATTAGTGCCCATGGTCTTCAGTTACTACCATGATTCCCCAATCGGAGGCCACAAGGGAATTTCGAAGACCATTTCCAGTATTAGGAAACATTTTATCTGGAAGGGCATGGATAGAGACATCGCGACAAGAGTAAAAAACTGTCATCTGTGTGGCTTGAGCAAGCCTGCCCAGAACACCAAATTAGGGTTGTTATCGTCTGAGGTGGCGAGCAGACCAATGGAAAAGTTATTTATTGACTACGTGGGGCCGTTCCCCCGTAGCAAGTCAGGTAATGCTTACCTGCTTGTTTGTGTAGATGCCTTTTCAAAGTTTGCCTGGCTACTGCCCTTACGGCAGGCAACCGCTCGTTTGACCATCAACGCTTTACAGAACCACGTTTTTCAGCATTTCGGTCTTCCGACCATCATTGTCTCGGACAATGGCCCGCAATTTATTTCAAATGAATTCAGGCGTATGTGTTTCGCCAGTGGCATCAAACACGTAACCACTTCCCCTTATTATCCACAACCGTCCCATGCGGAGAGATTCAATCGGAATCTCCGGTCCGCCTTGATTGCTTATCACGCTGAGCAACAAACCACCTGGGATCAGAATCTGAAGTGGTTACAATTAGCCTTCAACACGGCCAGACACGACAGTCATCTGGCCGTGCCCTTTGAAATTTTGTTTGGATTCTCGCCCGCACTCCCGTTGACCAACCTATGGGATATCGAAGATCTTCTGCCGCGGGAGCCCAATAATAAAACTGCGGAAAGATGGAAAATGGCTCGGAAGAATTTGCTGCGAGCGCACGAGCGGGTCCGTCGGCGTTATAATCAGGGGCGTATTCCAAACCCCTTCCGGATTGGTGACTGGGTCTATTGCCAAAGCCACCCACTCAGCTCTGCCGCCGACAAACGTGCTGCGAAGCTATGCTACCGTTGGTCGGGGCCATACCGAATCATAGGATTTACGTCACCGGTGACGGCCCGGCTGGGCGTACCGGGAGACAAACAAAAGTTGTTGACAAGCCACATTTCCAAACTTAAACGTTGTCGGGGGCTATCCAAAACGTTCGAAGGGGGATAGTCCCCGTAAAGATAGGACCGAGGTCTTTGTTAAATGTGGAAGTCGTGTTCAGGCGAATGGGGCGAGCCTCAGGAGATCGGAAGATCTAGCTAGCTAGGAATCTTTCTTTTGTCTTTTCCTGTCTCTCTCTCTTGTGCTGTATGCGGACTCTGATCAGGTCAGCATTCAGCACCCGCACACTTACATAATACATATCTTCTTTCGTCTCTTTCATTTTCCTTTTTGATTTCTGTTCTCCTGAGAGCAAGCTCAGCTGAGCCAACCCAACCACGACGTCCACCGGTATCTTTTGGGGAGAGGTACACTGCAGGGTACCCTCCTGGCCTTTAACGTTGGGGCAACTATGTTGCCCTTTTGGGGTGAGGGTGTGCTGAGTCAAATGATTCAGCGCGAGTTTAGTAAATGTATTGGCATTTTTTTTGACGGTAAAGACAGTACGAAATTTAATGTAATTAGGAGTGCTGCTCTCTACCCGCGGATAGGAGAGGCTACCGTTCTCGAGTTTTCACCGTTTGACCGGTGTTTCCATCTACCGAGTTTTTCCAGCAGCTCGGCTGAGTTTTTAAACAACAGTGCTGCAGCCTGGTGAGAATTTTCTCACAAACGGACAACGAACGAAAACTTTTGTTATAGTTTGTCTCAAAATGGAAGCCTAACTCACGACATCGTGAAGATCTCTTCGGTGGAGGGTTTAGTGTAAATATCTAGCGTCGACTTCTTTTCAATATGAGATAGTTCTTAATGACTGCGGGTTCACTGAACAGAGACAACTCCTACTGCCAATGAACGAAATGCCATCTTAAAGCTCCACACTCGACACCGAAGAGACCAGGCCGCAACAACATGCCAATCATGAGATCGCCACGCTATAAATAAGATCATCCTTCTGGGCACACAAAGCAGGTGAAAAATATCCATTTTATATTCACACGTAGAATCAACATGGTACCAGTATACCTTCATTTGGATTCCCAATTGATGGGACAGTTTAGTGTGAACACTAAGTATTAATTGTAAATTTCAATACATGTATAGTTAATTGTCAGTTCAGAGACTGACATGTGTACCACACAGCATCCAACTTAGATTTCCACTCATTTCTTTATAGTACTTTCGCTACAGATTTAAAGTCAGTTTTGTTATTATTATTTTCTCAAGTTTAATTTACTCTGCATTAAAACATATATTTCTCTTATTTTTAAAATCAGGTTAGGTCATTTGTATAAAAAGATTACTGGGGAGGTAGGTGTTATTTTAAATAAGTTTCAACCAAGCTGTGCCTGTCGAAACACTTTTCAACTTGTTTGTCGAAACAAGGTTGTTGAAACAAGTTTGTTGAGACTGGTTATAAATTGAAGAAACATGTCCGTCTCTGACACACACAAACAAATGTATTTTTTTTATATAAGGTGCTAATATTGTGCAATTTTTCCCTTTCATTAATTGGCCCTATTTTAGTCTATATAAATTCTTTATATTAATCATGGTAACTGGGGGGCGTTAATTATTTTAAACATTTTTTATTTCTCACCTTAATTAAGTATTTCAGCACTGAGCCACTTAGGCACTTGGTTTTAAATTTTAATGTCCTGGGGACATTTTGTATGCAATACTTTATGATACACATGACGTGCAATTAACCCACACCATGCGGGTACATTCATAGAAATAAATCTTTAATCCTAATTGGGATTCCTATAAAGCAGAAGTTTAGAATTTATATACACCAGAAGGCTAATATAAAAAAAAAAGAGGGCGTGGCAAGAGACCTTTATGTATTTGTATACTATTGTATTTGTATTGTATATGTAATTTGTCTTGTGGAACGTGTTATGTCTGTATATTTCTGTGTACATTTTGGGGGATATATATATATAAATATTATGCATTGCTGTACTTTTGGTGGGATATAGGGATTTTATTATTAGAATGTATATACACCAGTAGACGAGTATTCTATCTCAATAATCGTGGCTGATCATTTCTTTAAATTAATTGTTTTATTTAACAAGTATAGTAAGTGTCACCTTTAAAGTTCATTTAAATTGGATGAATAATTATTTGAATTATTAATAGTAACTGTGAAAGAAATTATTTACCTTCATAAATTTATATACTGCATTTTAAAAGAAACATAAAATATAAATTTTATATTTTAAGAAATAGTTTAATGGGAGTTTCATTTTGAGGTTAATGTTTATTTTACATTTTCAATTCATTGGTGGTGACATAGCAATTATTTTCTTGGATTCAGTTTATATTATTCAGGTGGCCTTGTTGAGAGGGTATAATTTTTGTTAACCATTTAAAAGGGGAATTCTAAATTACTGTTGTTTTTTTGTTATTAATATTATGAGATAGAATAATAAAACCATTGTTAATTATTTAATTCTTGAGTTTTTATTGCAAGTCCCGTCTTACTGGATCCAGCGCAATTTTTAGCTTCTCTAGGCCTTAGCCTAGTTTTAATTAACTTGTAACCCCTCTTTACAAAAGGAAATATTCTTTTGTTTTAACTACTCAAAATGAAGTAGGGGTTTCAGCAACTAACGAGTACACAAGTAACAAGTAAACAAATACTACAGATACTAAGCGTATCACCAGTACACAAGGAACAACAAGTAAACGAGTACTACAAGTATTAGGAGTAGGTGGGCTGATATACTTATAACAGGTATTTTGGAATGATTATTTTTCTGGGACGGATATATAACAGTGACTGAAAAGTTGAAATACCTGTTCCGATTAAACGATAACTGAAAAGTCGAAATACCCCAATTACTCGTGGCCTAGTGGTTCCGAGTAGCGCTCCCCCCCCCCGCAACTAACAAATAAACGAGTACTACGAGTACAAAATCACAGTTATTAGTGCTGAATACTTGATTCAGCGCATATACCAATTGCCATACAAGTACGAAACGAAGCAGCTTTTAATAAGTGAAAAAAAATCATACTGATGTTACATTTATTCTCGTGTGTTGTGCAGATATGTAATACGGGGCTTCATATAATACAGATTATAATAACAAATTATATACTATACTAGTCGCCAACTTGGTAAATTTTGAAAAAGCGAATTATATTGTGTTATAATCAGGCCCGGACTTGCCCGCGGGCCGGTCCGCCTTTTCAAATAAAACCCGACCTGCGCCCTCAGCCAGCTCTGAAAATGCTGTCACGCTTTTACACGAGAATATGTTTTTGGTAATCGGATCAAATTTCCCGATATTAAAAAAAACTTTTTTTAAATGTATTTAAAAAACGAATTACTTAACTGTATTAGTAGCAGTAGAGAAAGCGTATGCAACACAAAATGACGTGTGCGAGTGCAAGTCTGCCAGAGAGCACTGCGTGGTGAGGGTGTGCGCCTTACATGCCCGCCGTGCTGTGCGACTTGGTTTCGTCAATGACCTCGACGCTAAACATGGCAGCGGCACTGCGCCCTTACCCCCACTCCCTTCCTACCTCCTACGCTCAGGCGCTGTGCAAGTGGAAGTACAGTAGTGTTTTTCCAATAAGTTTAGTGGTATCACGTTTAGTCTCTGTGTCACGCAAATGTCTGGAATGGTTGTGAGTTAACAGATTGCAGAAGTTATTTGACACGTTATTTATATTTTCGGCTGATTATTTCCATTAAGGTAAGAAAATAGTAATTATTTACTACCGTATATTTATGAAACATCAAAACTGTGTTTATTCTTATTTTGGCACGCAGATTATGTTATCACAAGCTGTACAAATGTTATGCAATAACTGATGACATGACTCTCTTTATCCTCGAGCGCTACAGGCCATCTGCCCATGTAGGCTCATTCCAAAATGTTCACGGCATTTTATCCATGTGCTGTTTTTTCATTTATGTGGTATTTAATAATATCACCCTGTTTTTATTAAATATCCGTAATTGGAAAATTATTGTACTGTAATTTTTTATTTCTGTAAATAATGAATAAGATTTTTATATTTTGTAAAATAATCAAGCAAATCATTATTTTAGGTCACAATGGAACAGAGACTGAAGAAAAAACGAAAATCAAGACTCGAGTTCAAAAGAGAGAAAGAGGCTAGAGAGAGGGAAAAAGCTGCCCAGTCTTGATCGAAAATCACAAGTTTTTGTATGCCAAAAACAACTTGTAGTTCAGACAAAACTGTATTGGATGAAGACGAAGCACTTATCATAGCTACACCACCTACTTCAGAAATCGTAACCAGTATATCGGACAACAGTGTAGTTCCTGTCGCGTCATCATGTACAAAAGTACAGACATCAAAAATTGACGATACTCTGATTGACGGTGACGATTGTGATCAAAGCGTTCAATTATGTCTCCCATCTCAAACTATTGCTAAATATATGAGCGTTGTTGACTCTGATGTTCGGTTAAAAGGAAATCCATTGCTGAATCCAGAGGAGTATTTCAAAAAACCCAGACCAAAAGACATTAACTCCTTCTTTCAATTTCATCCCATTCAACATGGAAAAGCTAATGAACCTCTCCCCCTTGATGACAAGGTGTTTCATTTTCATTCTGGGGACGGCCAAACATTCAAGTTGTAATAGTACATATATTCCCAATAAAGTTAACAGCAAAAGATAAAGAATGAAGCACTCATAAACTAACACCAGAACACCTAAGAAAGGAATGATAACCGAGTAACTGTGTACAAAGTATTATATAAGGTTCAAGAACCCAATAAAAAAATTAATGTAATTAACTCAGTAAACCAAAGAACAATAAGTAGTGATAAAGAAGAAAGTATAGAAGACAACTTAGTAACGTGATAAACCCAATAGATATGGTAAGTGAGAGGTATAAACAAGTCTAACAATGAAACCACGAATTAAATAAAGACGTGCTAAGCAACAAGACAGTGAAGGTCACATTAACTACCAAAAACTTAAATGCATGAAGAACTGAAAAGAAACAAGATTAACAAAAATAGTCATTTTTTAATAGAGGTCAGAATATTTCACCTCACAGAGTCCACCAATTAAATAAAAAGCCTTTTGCTATGTCAGACAATATATTACTTGTAACGGGGCAAAAGGGGGGGATTTTTATTTTATTAAATTTGGGTTTTTATTTTATTAAAATATTTTAAAATCATTTTTCATCAGTGGGGACAGCCACGTGTTAAATAAAGCGTAGTTAGAACAAAGGACTTGTGAGGTGATGCCAATACGTTGGAATGCGTCAACGTGCAATCACACCATACCATTCTGAGAATTTTGCGATTGTGTGACACACACACACACACAAACGCGCAAGCACTAACATCGGCGGAGCGCCTAACCCACGCTAAGCGAAAGGCGCACAAGATGGCTTGGAGACGAAGGTTTTGTTCGGACGTGGTCTCAAAACGACGGAAACGAGATCAAGTCCTGCCCACATTTGTGACGTCGACCAGTGAACACTAAATTTCATCAGCGTCCAACACACGGGAGTTGCACTTGTTGAATGGGCGATGACGAACGATTCAGAGCAGAAGGCATTGTAATTCCGCTATGCCTAGTTTTCTGGTGGGAGATTTTGTTAGTGACTCTCATCGCAGTTGAATAAAATTCTCAACCCGGCCGGGTGTGAAATAAAAACGTGTGCACACAAAATCTTAAATTTAACATGTAAAAAGTGAACAAAAGTTAAAAAATGATTTAATATAAATAAACAGAATCAGTGAAGTGAACGGGCGAAATAAAAGAGGAATCGTAAACTTTCGGACACTTAAAACACTCGAGGCACATGGCAGCGAGAGGAGTGACGCAGTTGGGTAACCCATTAGAATAATTTCAATATTTTTTAATAAAAGGTTCTTCAAATATGTTAACAATAAAAGGGGTTGGGATAAATTAATGGAATGAGTGTAGAGTGTGCAGCAATCTGGGTCGTCTATAGTAGAGTAAAATAATTAGATTCAGGTAGTAAGAAATAAGTATTCGTCTGTATAAAAATGATTCAAGGTCTTGTTTATGTTCTAAATAATAACAGTTGTTGTTAATGATGTGAAGGCAGAGAAGTTTAAGTTAACAGAAAATTTGAGTAACTTTGAGTAAAATTTTAAAAGTAAATCAATCAAATGTTGAAAGTTTAAAGAATAAAATAAAATTCTAATTGCTTCTCTTCATACATGCGAGTTGAGTCTGTTATTAATATAACCTTGCAATCATTCTTGCACTCCAACGTTCATGTGACGTAACTCTGGGCTGAGAGAAGGTTTTTTAATGTAAGTGGAAGATAAATAATTTTGATGATTTTAATGTATTAAAATGTAATTAATATCACAATTGGCGCGTCCGAAGCAGGGACAGTTTTTATAAATTGAAATTAAAATATAAAGACCACACCTACAAGTAAAATGCAAGTTTGATTTGAAGGTTAAGTAACTACGTAAAAATTACGTAGTACATATAAAATAGTACATAAATGTTCAGAGGTTAAGAGTTAAGTGGTAGATTTTTTTTATGTAAGAAAATCTAGATTAATAAACTTATAGATATGGCAGGAAATAATGAAAACAATATCAATGAAATAACTAGTGTCGAAAATTTTGATGAATCAAACATTATGAGTAATTTTGAGGTACATTCGACTCCAAGTGTGAGTCAAGATAAAATAGAAATAAATGTAACAGATCAAAGCAATGTAACTGAAGATTCGGGCGTGCAATTAACCCCGACTTCAACAAAATGTAACAGTCAATTTAATAATGATGTAATGAATATGTTGCAATTAATCTTAGAGCAAAATAGTAATTTTGACACCAAATTTGATGTACAGAATAACAAATTTAACGAATTAAATAATCGTTTTGACAATACCGATATAAAATTGAATGAAATTAAAAGTGAATTTAACTGTAAATTTGACGCTAAATTTGATGTACTTAAATTTGACATTAATGAGGTAAAAATGAAATGCGAAAGTAATTTTAACGAATTGAAATTTGAATTAAACGAAAAATTGAGTCATTCATTAAATAGTATGAATAATAGAATTGACGAAATAGAGAGTAGTGTGGTAGAAAAAATCGATAAACAAATACAGGAGGTAACCGAAAATTTTGAATGTAAGATAACTGAATGTAATGCTGTTAGTGAGTACAAGTTTAATTGTGTAGTTGATAAGATTGAAACATATGAAACTAGTACCAATGTCAAAATAAATGAAATCGTAAGTAATTGCAAAACAGAGATACAAGCCATACAAAATACAGTGAATAGTATAGATAAGCGTCACGTACAAGTTGAGTGTTTAAATAATAATAAATCTATATCAATTGAGCAGAGCATAGTTAATGTTAAAGATGAATTGAATGTAGCTATAAATGAAAAACTTAATCATGTTACTGAACAAATAGTAATTACTACAGATATGAATAGCGATATTGATTTGGAGTTGTTTAATTGTGAAAACAGGGGGTACACCCTATGCAGTTTTTAAATAGAGTTAAAGAATTTAATCAGTTTTGTAAAAGTAGTTGGGAAGTACAACTGTTGAAG
This sequence comes from Magicicada septendecula, assembly GCA_034769895.1. Lineage (NCBI taxonomy): Eukaryota > Metazoa > Arthropoda > Insecta > Hemiptera > Cicadidae > Magicicada > Magicicada septendecula. The sequence goes on from CM068367.1 coordinate 11,712,176, forward strand.
ATAATGAAGTGTTTTAGAGGGAATTCCGCGGTATTGGGCGGAGGTACATAAAGTAGAGTGGGTAAATTATCAGAGTTTTGAGACGGCCTTTAGAGAGAAATATTGGTCGGAGGAAGAACAAGAAATATTGCAGAGTAAAATTATGGGACCAGGTAATTTTGGGACCCAAGGGGGCAACGTAACCATGTATGTAATGCGATTATACAATGAGGCCAAATATTTAGAGCCACCGTTACCGTTTCGATCATTCGTCCGTCACATAAGTAAGCATTTGCCCAGAGAAATACAGATTACGCTAATGACCCACGAGATTCTAGAGATTACAGAACTAGAGAAAATATTGGATATTTTTCAAAATATATGGGAACATGATATGAGTAGGCGAATAAACACACCAGTAACACATATGAATGGTAATTATAATCAATCCCGGGGAATACCAAATTTTCACCGAGGGGCACGTGGGGGAAATAATGATAATCGAGGCGAGGGTTGGAGATGCGTCGACTGTAATGTTGATAATTATTCAATAAGAACCACATGTTTTAGATGTCACAAACCGAGAGAATGTCAACGCAGTGAGCGAACGTATCAGCCACAAAATCAACCGCAGAGAGGAGGCGAGAACACTAGAGGAGCACCGAGGGGAAACGGAAGTGGAAACAGAGGAAGAGGTGGATATAACCCGGCAGTAGCAGGTCCATCAACGGGAAACTAGTAGAGACAATGGGGAACAGGGCCCATCCATTGTCGGAGGAGAACCTGGGGGTCCAAGAGGAGTATAACTACCGCAGCAACATAATTATCAGAGACATGGCGGAGGAGTTACTGGAGGAGGACGCTGCCAAAATTACAGAAACCAAAACGGGACTGACGGAGGTATTTGTAACCATAGAAGGTAAGAATTACAAAACATTTATTGATACAGGTAGTGAGATATCAGTAGTTTCAGAAAATGTACTGGGTGAATTACAAAGGGTAAATAAGAATATTCCATCATTACCAGTTGCGGGAGTAACAGTAGTGGGGGTGACTGGAGTACGAAGTAAACGAGTCACTAAACAAGTGCAATTAAACATATACATTAATGAAATAGAATTTGAGAATACTTTTCTAGTAGTTAAGGGTTTGAATTTAGATATAATTCTGGGAAATGATTTTTTGGAGAGAAATAAAGCAGTAATTGATTTTAACCAGAGAATAGTAGAATTTAATAAGGGGCATGAACCAGTCAGGGTAGATTTTAAGAGGGTGTTAGATAAGGTTAGAGTTATGGGTGTAAAGATGATACAAAACCGAGTAGGCGAGGGAATTATAGAAACAAGAGTGAATGTGTGTCAAGAGAGTCAGAGCATGGAGAATGATGAGAGAGTATGGGAAAATAGGGCAGAGAAATTTTTTAATGAGGGTGGAGTTGTAGGGAGTCCCCAACGACAGGAGTTGTGGGCAGTTATTGAACGTTTTAGAGATGTGTTTGCTGAGTTGCCTGGAAAAGCCAGGGACTATGTATGCGAGCTGAAGATTCAAGAGCACTCACCCTACATGCAGAGAAGTTATCCAGTGCCATTTTCGAAGAGCAGAGCCGTTCAAGAAGAGTTGGACCGCATGATGGAAGGGGACATCATCGAAAGATCCATATCGCCTTACTCGAATCCATTGGTAGTGGTCATCAAAAAGGATGTAAAGGTAAGGTTGTGTTTAGACGCCAGGAAAATTAATCAGATTATAATACCTGACCGGGAGTCACCGGAAGCCATGAACGAAATTTTTCAAAAGTTTAGTGGAGTCAGATATATGACGTCCTTAGATTTAACAGCGGGCTACTGGCAAGTTCCATTAGCGCCAGAGAGCCGAAAATTTACTGCGTTTCTTTTCAATGGTAAAAACTATCAGTTTAAACGCCTGCCATTTGGACTAAACACTAGAGTAGCCAGTTTTATAAAATGCTTAGATATGATTTTACAACCCAAGGATTTAGATTTTTTAACTGTATATGTTGACGACATATTAATAGCATCAAGAACATTCTCTGAACACGTAGAACACATAGAGTACGTTTTAAATAAATTGCAACAAGGGGGATTAACTGTTAATTGGGAGAAATCAAAATTCCTGCAAACTGAGATACACTTTTTAGGTTTTATTATCACTCCCGAGGGTATTTTAGCAAACCCAGACAAAGTAGAAGCTATCATGCGTTTTCCAGAACCAAAGAATATTAAACAGTTGCAGAGCTTTCGAGGATTATGCAATTTTTATAGAAAATTTCAGAGAAATTATGCGCATGTTACCTCTAAGTTAAGTGCGGTTTTGCAAAAGAATAAGCAATGGAAATTGGGAGAGGAGTAGAGAATTGTTTTCAATGAAATTAAAGAGAAATTTATAGACATGATAATGATGAATGACCCCGATTTTCAGAGAAAGTTTTATTTACAGACGGATACCAGCAACATAGCCCTCGGCGCAGAGCTTTACCACGAGGGTGAGGAGCAGGAGCACAGGACCATCGCTTTCGCCAGCAGAACCTTATTGGCAGCCGAAAAGAATTACACCACTACAGAGAAAGAATTGCTGAGCATCGTCTTCGCGGTGAAGAAATTCCGCACTTACCTGCTAGGAAACCAAACCGTCATCAGGACCGATCATAAGGCCTTATCATTTCTAAATACATGTAAGCTGACGCATAGCAGATTAACCAGGTGGGTATTAGCTTTACAAGAGTACAACTTTTCTTGGGAATATATTAAGGGGTCAGATAATAAAGTACCGGACACTCTGTCCAGGGTAGATACAATAGATAATAAGACAGGTAGAGATCTGAAAGAAATAGAAAGTTTCCGATTAACGAGGGGAGATAGAATTTTTGGGGAAGAATTAAGGGAAATTAAAGATATACAAAGATCAGAAAATAAATTAGGTAAGATAATAACTAGTTTAGAAGCAGATATAAATGGTTCAGAGTATAATACACATTTCCAGATATATAAGGGCATTCTGTTTAAGAAAGCAGAAGGGGGTGAACGGGATTGGAGGTTAATGATACCTGATGAATTAGTAGATAGAATTATTTGGGATTGCCACATAAGATATGGTCATTTTGGTGCGAAAAAATGTACAAATGTATTAAAAGAATCTTGTGTTTTTAAAAATATGGAGAAGAGAGTTAGAAGAGTATTAAGAGTTTGCGATTTGTGTCAGAAGTCTAAAGTAGTAAATTACAGGGTTGAAGGGGAAATGAAGTATATTAAGGTAGAAAGACCTTTCGATTTAGTTGCAGTAGATTTGTATGGTCCATTGCCTAAAGGTAGAGGAGGAGTGGTATATATTTTTGTTGTTTTGGATACTTTTACCAAGTTTGTTAGGTTATACAGTGTAAAGAGAGCTACTAGCAAAGTACTCAGCGAGAAGATCACCAAGGACTACATGATCAACGTAGGGAAGCCGAAGGTAATTTTATCTGATCATGGATCGCAGTTCATCAGCGGCAAGTGGAGACAGACTCTTGGCTGGGAAGGCATCATACCCAAACATACGGCAGTCTACCATCCACAGTTGAACCAGGCAGAGCGGGTGATGCGAGAAATCGGCAGGATATTCAGGGCGTATTGTCACTCCAAACATACAGAGTGGCCTTTATACGTGAAGAAAGTGGAGGATTGGTTGAATAGCACAACCCATGATTCGACCGGATTTACACCGAATGAACTAATCAAGGGAAACCATCCACCCAGAATATTAGAACAACTTTTTGAATATCCACCTGAGGAAAGAGTTCTAGACAGAGATGTAAAAATACGACTTGCCAACGAGAGTCTGACCACAAAGGGAGAGAGGAGAAAAAGGAAGCATGACGAAAAGGGTAAGTGGTTCAAATATGAGATAGGACAGTTAGTATTGGTAAGAAGGCATGACTTGTCTAGTGCACAAGATAAAGAAATAAAAAAGTTTTTCCTCTTATATGAAGGACCTTATGAGATTATAGAAATAAATATGTACTATGTAATCAGGTAACACAGGAGATAGTGGGAACGCAAAATGCTACGAATTTAAAATTATATTGGTCTAGGTGAAATTTTGTTGAATTTTAACATGGTAATTATGTTTTCAGAAGGGACTCTCCCCCATTTTCAGGCGGTCACGACCTTACCAGTCCTGGCCGTGGTTTTCGGAAATTGGAGGCGGGCCATGGTTGGAGGATCTTCTTTCGGGTGGTGAAACAACGATGGTCCGGCTCCACCAAAATTGGTCAAAATTTGAAATTTACAGCACATTTGAACGGGGAGGGGGACCCCTAAAGGTACGTGACATAAATGATTTTTATACACTCAAGGTGCAGCGGCCAGGTGTACCTGTCACGTACCTGCACTGCATTAGAGTGGTTGTACATAATGGAGGCTGCACATATATATAAAAGGCAGTGCATACAAATTAAAATTTCAGTGTCAGTGGCGAAACTAAATTTAGCCACTGACAGCAATTACAGTGTTATCTGAAAAGATTGAGTTTTGTTGCAAGGGGGGTGGGGGTGAGATAGACGGCAGGTGAGAATAAATAGGAGAAAAGGGAATGGGTTTTGCGTTAGAAAGAGGACGTGAATTCACGAAGTAGGTCTATCTTGTCCCAATTCTCTTTGCGGCATAAACCCCGTCTTTCAGGGCGATTACTGCCTTACTACCACTTATCATAGGAATGTTAGACAGCCTCCAGTGTAAATAGATATCAAAATAATTTGGAATGTTTATAATTTTAAATTTATATCAATTTTAGTAAATAAGTGACCAAATAATTGTAAAATTCATAGTATCAGTGAGAGTTGGAACGTGTGGAAGTGTGTAAAATAAATTAGAACTTGTCATACAAGATATGTGGGTAAATTTTGGGGGGTTGAGTGGTGTTAATAGATGTGCTATACTTAAGGAGTGTAGAAACTGCAAGTGAAGGAAGATTTAATTTAGATATTAAGTGGCTAGTACGGTGGTGGCATGTGCCACCGTAGGTAGCGATAAGTGTTGGGGGTAACAGAGAGTGTTACCTCCATCGGAGGTCAAAGTGGCGTAAAATGCACGGCACACCCTTTTATACAATTTTATATTGTATCCTGATAGATTGCTGTGCCGTGCATATTAATGATGATGATAACATGCCTGAAAGTAGAGTTGATTTCCCCGACTTTTCGGGCGATTACTGCCTTACCAGCACTAATCGCGGTTTTGGCTAGCGGTCAGCTATGGCCATAAATTAAGAACCTTGACCATAGCTGGCTTGAAATTGGTTTATATTAGAAATTGATGGGGGTGAAATTAGGGGAAATCCCCAGAAACTATGGAACAGCGGCTGCCACTCTGTTCGAGTAGGAACAGCAAGGCCAGGTGGTAGATCCGTTTTAAGGGCGTATAAATGTGTAACATGGATATGATGATATCCAAATAATTTCCAATGTAACGCTGAAGCAAGGACATGGAGATGATAAATTCCTCCACCTATGCCGTCCTTGTGGAGGCAAGTGGGCGCAACAGTCCAACAGAAAAAACAATAGTGTGTGTGGCTGGGTGGTTGCTCAGGGGAGCAACGAATTAAAATTTTGTAACCTAAAGATGATGACTTGCTCTTGAAGTAATTAAATCGTTGTATCTTGCTATGAGAAATAGGGTTTTAGATGTTTATTATGCTGTGTTTATTATGTCTTATAAATGTATTAATTTGTTGCATTAGAGGTAAGGATTGATAAAATGTGTGATTTGTATAATTTTGAAATGTGTTTGTAATAAGGCCATTCACCTTGCTAAGAAAATCAGCTGATCCGCTGTAGAATGTCACTTATAAATTGTTTGTAAATTTCCAAGGTAACTAAGTTTTGAATATAATGATTTTAATGCGTTAAAAGATTTTGGTTTAAATGTTGGAAATAATTTGATATAATTAAGAATTTTAAATGATGTGTAAGAAATAAAAAAGGTAGATTTTGGGTGATTAATATTTTGTTGGGACATGTAGATCAGTCCAAGTTGAGTTTAAAGGGGTACTAGAGAGAATAATATTGTTGTGAACTAATGTAATGTAGAATTTGAGATGTAATGGTGACACAGTAGCTATGGGGTAAAATATGTAGAGTAATGATTGATATATTGATGTAATAAGTAAATGGAGATATTTTGTTGTAGTTGAAGTGATGCAATGAGAATGGTAATTAGAGTTGATGGGAATTTTGTAAAGGAGGTGTTGATGAGGAGTCCGCAACAAAAGGGTTGGGACGGGAAGGGTCGCCTAGGTAGAATCCAGGGACCAGATAAGGGAATGAGCTTTGGGAGGGAAACACACATCCTGAGTACAAAGGGGTAGAGAGTATTTTTTTTATAAGAGTGAATGATGCGAAAGGATTTGAGTAGTAAGTTGGGTTTAGAGAATGTTTGATAAATGTTTTGATAGAGATGGGTGTCATGTTAGTTAAAGCTGTTAGTGATATTTGAGTCAGGAGGGGATTATAAATGTATAATATGCCAAGTTGATACAGTCAAGTTATTATGAATAATTAAATCACGCAAACTAATGGAGAATGAGAATATTAAAGAAAGAGAGTCATAGTAAAAATATAAACTTAATGGAAATGAGTGACAAATTTTAATAGAATTGGAGAATAAAGTAAAGTTGTAAAATGTGTAATTTTGAGTAATTTAAATGTCAATTTTATTGTTAATTGTAATAATACTATGGTAATTTTAAATGTCTTATTTTATTATGTTTTATTATGATTGAAGGTAAAAATTTTAAAGATGATTAATGTATTTTATGATGTAGCCTATGTATAACGTGTGTAGGTCAAGGTTGTTGACTTGACCCAGTTTGATCAGCTGATGGTTGATGTTATAAACTAGACCAGTTTTGGCAATGAAGTAATGCCAATTTTGTTGTTTAATTGATTAAAATAATTTTAAATTTTCTGAATATTGAGGAAGGTATATTTTAATAAATTAAAATATTTTTTTTGGAAAAAAAAATTGATTTTTTGTGCCTGCCATCTAATTGAGGTTTTAATTTTCAAGTGTATTATTGTTAAGGTGTGTTACTATTGTTGTTTATTGAATTGTTTTGGTTAGTATGCATGTATAATCAAATTTTAGGATGAGTGAGTTCATGTTTTAAGTAGATGTTCAATTTATTTGTTTTTCTGATTATTGAGAGTAATGAAGAAATCTCATAGATTCAGATAAAAGATTTGATTTTGATTTTGAGATTAATGGTAATGTGAAAATTTGGTTTTAATTTAAATGAAACTTTTAAATTTGAAAATAAATATTGTTGGTAGGTCTTAACAAGTATATGTATGCGCCCAGTATTGCTGAAGGCGACCCAGTGTGCATGATAAGAGGGAACATATCGGTTGAGGATCTGGCATGGTATAAGGCCAGGAGTTTGGATTTTGGGGTGGCATGATAGAAGGTTAGGTGCGCTGTGGTGCGTGTCTGTTCGATTTTATGGTGTTGGGATCAAGTATAGAGAAGTCCAGTGATCTCGTTCAGATGCGGCCATAGTCGCCGAGCCAGGGGGGTTGTTTACCCATGATGTATAAGAACAAATGGGGGTTGTTGGCACCATATCCTCTCCGGTCCTCTTAGGGGTTTAGCAATGAGATTTCTTCTGTTTCGACAGAGCTCTCATTGGGGGGGGTATTGTAACGGGGCAAAAGGGGGAGCTTTTTATTTTATTAAATTTGGGTTTTTATTTTATTAAAATATTTTAAATTCATTTTTCATCAGTAGGGACAGTCACTTGTTAAATAAAGCGTAGTTAGAACAAAGGACTTGTGAGGTGATGCCAATACATTGGAATGCGTCAACGTGCAATCACGCCATACCATTCTGAGAATTTTGCGATTGTGTGACACACACACAAACGCGCAAGCACTAACATCGGCAGAGCGCCTAACCCACGCTAAGCGAAAGGCGCACAAGATGGCTTGGAGACGAAGGTTTTGTTCGCACGTGGTCTCAAAACGACGGAAATGAGATCAAGTCCTGCCCACATTTGTGACGTCGACCAGTGAACACTAAATTTCATCGGCGTCCAACACACAGGAGTTGCACTTGTTGAATGGGCGATGACGAACGATTCAGAGCAGAAGGCATTGTAATTCCGCTATGCCTAGTTTTCTGGTGGGAGATTTTGTTAGTGACTCTCATCCCAGTTGAATAAAATTCTCAACCCGGCCGGGTGTGAAATAAAAACGTGTGCACACAAAATCTTAAATTTAACATGTAAAAAGTGAACAAAAGTTAAAAAATTATTTAATATAAATAAACAGAATCAGTGAAGTGAACGGGCGAAATAAAAGAGGAATCGTAAACTTTCGGACACTTAAAACACTCGAGGCACATGGCAGCGAGAGGAGTGACGCAGTTGGGTAACCCATTAGAATAATTTCAATATTTTTTAATAAAAGGTTCTTCAAATATGTTAACAATAAAAGGGGTTGGGATAAATTAATGGAATGAGTGTAGAGTGTGCAGCAATCTGGGTCGTCTATAGTAGAGTAAAATAATTAGATTCAGGTAGTAAGAAATAAGTATTCGTCTGTATAAAAATGATTCAAGGTCTTGTTTATGTTCTAAATAATAACAGTTGTTGTTAATGATGTGAAGGCAGAGAAGTTTAAGTTAACAGAAAATTTGAGTAACTTTGAGTAAAATTTTAAAAGTAAATCAATCAAATGTTGAAAGTTTAAAGAATAAAATAAAATTCTAATTGCTTCTCTTCATACATGCGAGTTGAGTCTGTTATTAATATAACCTTGCAATCATTCTTGCATTCCAACGTTCATGTGACGTAACTCTGGGCTGAGAGAAGATTTTTTAAGGTAAGTGGAAGATAAATAATTTTGATGATTTTAATGTATTAAAATGTAATTAATATCAGATACTTAAAGATAATTAATATTTTCAAGGAATAAAGAGAAATCGAAACAAAAAGGGAAATATTATCATAAATAAACCATTGGGAAATAGAAAATGCAAATTTAGGATTTAAATAATACAAATAACCTGACTAAACAATAACTGATGATGACAAATACCCAGAAGAGACGATCAAATTACAGAAGATGTAAATAGTTGTTAGTAGACATAAATATAATGTACAAATGTTCAACTTAGTATGTAAGAAATAAGACATTGAGTATAGCCTTAGATTAAAAGTACGAGGAGGTCTGCGAACCTCAAACAGTTATTTTGTATAAGTGAACTACAGACTGTATGTCATATAGAATTACAAATATAATAATGTTGAACATAAATTATAAAAATCAGATAGTGTAACAGTGTAAAAAGGTGAAAACAACAGTGATAGGCTTTAAAAAGTAAAAACACTGTATAGTGTAAGTGAATAAACATATTTACAATATGAACATTGTATGAAACATGTAATTTATATGAAACAACAAGGCAACTAATTTAGTGAAATAAAACCAAGGGGAAATAATTAAAAAATAAAGAATCTTCCGTTACAAACTTATAATATAATAGTGACAAAGATACAATAAGATTCTATGGAATCATATTAATTATAAATTGTGAAATCGAACCTGTGACCTATAAACGTATCATTGCCAAGACCTTAAATGAATGAATTAGTGTTTTAATAAAAAGAAAGGTATTGTTGGAAAAATATTGAAACCAGACAGAACATGTCAGTTTTACTCATTATGACGTTAAAACATTACGAGTTAAAAAATTATTAATATTGAAATATTGATTTTTGTTGTATTACCTACCTTTCGTAAAGCTTCCAAGGTCTCGTCTGGTGTACTCATTAGCAGAGAGAAACAGGTAAACGCAATAATCAATACATCTTGATATGTGAAATTAACCCTGTTTTATTATATCTACTTCAACATCTAAATAGTATCAAACAATTTATTTTACGTATCACTGTAATACTCATTGTATACAGTTGACTTTACTTACGTTATACCGGAAACCAAATTTGTTATACCATTTAACACTAATGCTTATACCTTAACCAAACTAACAAAAGTTACTAAATTAATTAGGCCGCCCAGCCTGCTCACACGCAACATTCATTCCATTTTAAAATCCCATTTTGTTTTAATTAATTGAATTAAAAACTTTTAAAGGATGAAATTATTTGGATTGAGGTGGATTACCCAACCGGCGTCACTCCTCTCGTTGCAATGTGCCGCGTGTTTTTTGATGTCCGAAAGTTTTCTTTAGTTCACATTTTTTCTTTTGTCCCGTTTACGTCACTGACTCTATTTCGCTATATTAGTTCATTTTTAACTTCTGGTTAATACTTTTTTATAATAGAAATTCAAAATTGTTGTGCACACGTTTTTAACTTCGTTCCCGGCTAGAGTAACGATGCAATTTTACTGGGGGGAGAGTCACTAACAAAATCTCCCACCAGAAAACTAGGCATAACAGAAGTACAATGCCTTATGCTCTGAATCGTTCGTCACTGTTCAAGTAACCTGTATTATTCCCGTGTGTCGGGCGTTGACGAAATCTGGTGTCCACTGGTTTATGTCACTGAAAAGGTGTGTCTTTAATCTTGCATCCGTCTTGCACCTAGCACGTGTTGAGAAAATATCACCTTCAAGCCATATTGTTTTAGCTTCTCGGCGTTGGTTGCACGCCTGCTGGTGTTTGCGCGCGTCGCACAGTACTGCAGTTCTGAGAATTGTATTGCATGGTTGCACACCGGACACATTCCATTGTGGCTGGTTGTTAGTTAAAGTTTTTTACTCTCCTCCCCAACGGAAAGCACAGGCATGTGCGCACTGGAATTCTGTGAATTAAACCGTTGTTGACCACGCCGGCTTCCAACGCACTGACCCGTTTTATGTAGGTGACTCACTGTTTTGGGCCAGTATACAGTGAATAAAATTACAATAAAATCTAATACCCCTTTTTACCCCGTTACAATACCCCCAATGAGAGATCTTCTGCCGAAACAGAAGAAATCTCATTGCTAAACCCCTAAGAGGATCGGTGAGGATATGGTGCCAACAACCCCCCATTAGTTCTTACACATCATGGGTAAACTACCCCCCTGGCTTGGCGACCATGGCTGCACCTGAACAAGATTACTGGACTTCTCTATTCGAGATCCCAACACCATAAAATCGAACAGACACGCACCACAGCGCACCCAACCTTCTAACATGCCACCCCCCAAAATCCAAACCCTTGGTCTTATACCATGCCAGATCCTCAACCGATATGTTCCCCCTTGCATGCACACTGGGCTGCCTTTAGCAAGTACTGGGCGCGTCTCACACTCATAATTACTTTCTAAATAAACTCATCATTTAAACATTTTAAGATCCTTTTTCAAATTAAAATATAGCAAATACATTAAATTCCAATATTTAAATTTGGTTAAAATTTCATTGAAGTGCAAAATTATCATTATTTTCATCAAGACAAAAAACTCTTATATAGATCTATCAACTCTGTTAATTCTCTATAATACCACTAACAATCCTAAAGAAAAAACAAATTGAACACCTTATTAAAACATGAATTCACTTACTCTAACATTTGTTTACACAGATCTACTAAACAATATAATTCTATAAACCACTAGTAATACACACACAAACAATAGTATACTTGAAATTCAAAATATCCTATATGGCAGGCATACAAAAATAATTTTTTTTTTAATAACTTTTTATTAAATGGTTATTCTGGTAAATAAAGAAAATTATCGAAAATACAACTAGCATTTATCTGGATTACAAGAAAAAAAAAACAGGTATGGGCCATATGGACCAACCCATATGGGCAAGATACAACCCATCAGCTGATCTCTCTGGGCCAGGTAAATGACCTCGACCTACTTACACTACACAAAATTATATAATACAAAATACATAATATATGCTCATAATTCTTATACGCTAACATAATAACAATAATGGCACAATCAAACAATATAAAACACCATAAACACCTTATCTACTGGAATTAACTTTTCAAAATCAGTAACGTCATTTATAAAACATAGCACATAGTATAATACGTGTAAGTAAATTCGAATTCGTATCAGTTGTCTACAGTAACCACTTCTCAAGTCAAAAATGAAAACGGCTGGTCAGCGTTATTTAGTTACAAAAACAAATTTTTACATTCGTTACTCCTCTGAATAATCTCCCGGCCACACACACTATTGTATCCCCCACTGAACTGTGGCGTTCAGCTGCTTCCACAAGGACGGCATTGGTGGAGGAATTTTGGCATCTCCATGTCCTTGCTTTGGCCTTACATTTTTTTAAATTAATTAGATATAATATCTATTGTTTCATATTTACAAGCCCTTAATGCGGGTCTACCACCTGGTTAACTGTTCCCACGCGAACAGAGTGGCAGCCGCTGTTCCATAGTTCCGGGGATATTCCCTAAGTCACCCCTCAATAATTTCATATCTATACCAATTTCAAGCACAGCTATGGTCAGGTTTACAATTGTTTGGCCATAGCTGGCCGCCATCCAAAACCACGATTAGTGCTGGTCAGGCAGTAATCGCCCGAAAAGGCGGGGAAATCATCTTTCATTTCGAGCATGTTTGACTTCGTTTTATAATACACTGCACGGCAACAAATCAACATATAATATAAAATTATATAAAAGTTGTGCAGTGTATTTTACGTTAGTTTGGCCTCCGATGTAGGTAGCACTCTCTGTTACCCCCAACACTTACTGCTATCTACAGTGGCACATGCCACCACTGCAATAGCCTTCTTATAGCTAAACTCAATGTCCTTCTACAGTTGCAGTCTCTACATTCCATAATTATATCACTTCTATCAACACCACACAACCCCCCAAAATTGCGCATATATCTTGTATGATAACAAGTTTTTATTTTATTTAACACACTTTTCACATAAACATTTTTGCAAGTCCAAACTGCCATTTGGTTAACTAACATTTTCTCTATGACAAAAATAAGAACTACAATAATGGATCATCTTACAAATTTACATTAAAAGTATAATACCTTTTGTTTTCAGACGGAAAACAACTCCTTGAAAAGTTAAGCATTTAAATTACATAGTTTTGGTTGTTTCATTCTGAAATTTTTTCTAATTTTCTAGTTTAAATTTCTAAAACAAACTACTGTAGTTCGTGGACAAATACTACCATCCTTTTTTTTTTTTAATGCCTTACCTTTCCACGAAACTAGGGGTCCCCCTCCCCGTTCAATGACAGTGTTAAATTTCTAGTTTACACCAATTTGTGGATTAGGCCCATCGTTGATTTCACCCTACCGTCAACCATGGCCTGCTTCCAGAATGCCAAAAACCACGATCAGAGGTGGTGAATCTGTGACCGCCCGAAAATGGGGGAGGATACCTTCTACCTCCGTACACCATAACGTGTATAATATTAATAATAATAATAATAAAATGAAAAAATAAATATATATAAAAAAATGTTTGTTTATGTATGAAAATTCTAATAATGAAAATTATGTCTATCATCCCTCAGCTAGGTAATACTTTTTTAATTGGGTCACATTATAAGTTCCTTTTATTTTTCGAGTTTGCAAATCTACTAAAACATAAGCATTCTCCATTTTCACTTCGTTAACCTCATATGGACCGTCGTACAATAGGAAGAATTTTTTAATTTCTTTGTCCACCGCTGATGATTGATCGTGATTTTTTATTAATACTAGTTGTCCTACCTCGTATTGTATGGGTGTTAAATTCTGGTCATGTCTCCGTTTCCGCTGTTCAGCCTTACTCAGCAGGCGCTCCCTAGCGATTACCAGTTTCCTATCATGTGGTATATCCGTCCGGGTTAGAAATTTTACTAGCTCTTCTAATATGCGTGACGGCCTTCTCTGAAACATTAACGCACATGGGCTGTAGCTAGTGGATTCGTATAAACTATTGTTAATATACCCCTCTATCTTGCACGCAAAGGTAGCCCACAAAGAATGTTTTTTGTGGCAAAAGGTTCTAAACATCCTACCTAGCTCCCGCATAACACGCTCACTAGGATTCGATTGGGGATGATACACTGAGTTTTAATTAAAATATTTTCCCAACCTAAAGTTTCCCGCCAGGTGTTGCTGGTAAACTGAGAACCATGATCTGATAATACTATTTTGGGTTTACCTACTTCAATAAGGTATTCATTTACTATTTTCCTAGCTAATACTGAGGAGGTTGCCTTTTTAATCAGGTACAATTTTACAAATTTGGTAAAAACAGCTAACACAACAAATAAATAATTTACCCCTCCTCGACCTTTGGGTAAAGGGCCATATAAATCAACAGCAACTAATGCTAAAGGACTGTCTGGTATTACATGTTGCATTAAACCCTCCTGTTTACTTTAGCTTTCTGACAAATTTCGCATGTTTGTAATATTTTACGCACCGTTCTTTCCATATTATTGAATTTACATGACTCTTTTAATATGTCACTACATTTCTTGGGGCCTATATGACCATACCTCAGATGGCAATCTCTCACTACTTCAGGTATTATAACTTTGGGAATGCACACTTTCCAATCGTTTCCCTGTTTATTTGCCCGGTGAAACAAATGTTATTAAACAAACTAAAATGCTTCTCCCACTTGTGAGGTATGTTGGGTATTTGATTCAAAGCTAACATTATTTTACCAAGTTCGGTGTCTCTTTCTTGTTCTGTTGCTAAGTTACTTGTTAATTTTTTCATATTTATTTCCCCCACTTCTTTTGCTATAAATATTTTATACGTATTTGCTATGTCGACTTCGGTACTATTATCAAAATCTGTCCTGGATAGGACATCAGCTACTATATTTTCTTTACCCTTACAATACTCAACTGTTAAGTCATATTCTTGTAATATTAGCATCCAGCGCACTAACCTACCATGTGTTATTTACAGTTCTTTAAAAACGTTAAAGCTTGATGGTTGGATCTTGTGATTACCTTATTTCCTAATAAGTACGTTCTGAACTTTCCACAGGCGAAAACTATTGATAACGCCTCCTTCTCCGTCGTAGTATAGTTCTTTTCACTAGTTAATAGGGATCTACTTGCAAAAGCTACTACTTTGTGGTTACCACTCCCATCTAACTGAAACAACTCTACTCCTAAGGCAATGTCTGACGCGTCTGTGTGTATATAAAATGGTTCTAAAAAATTAGGATGTGCTAATATAACTGTGTTTAAGAATTTATTTTTTATCAGCTCGAATATATTTTGCTCTTTTAAATTCCACTGCCATCGATTGTCTTTATTTAATAAATGTCCCAATTGTACTGTTAAATATGAATATTTGTCTACAATTGCCTATAATAATTGCACAAACCTAAGAAACTTTGCAACTGTTTAACATTTTTTTGTATCGGAAAATTTTGTATTATTTCTACCTTCTTAGGGTCTGTACTGATACCCCTTGCTGAAATTATATGTCCCAAAAATTAACTTGTTCTTTCAAAAATTCTGACTTCTTAAATTTAACTGTTATGCCATACTCATGCAGTCTATTTAGTACCCTATCTAACCTTTCACAGTGTGTATCAATGTCTGGTGACGTAATTACTATATCGTCTACATAAACGGTTGTGAATTCTAAAATCTCTCTTCCTAATACATAATCCAGGCATTTGATAAAAATTGAAACACTTACATTTAGTCCAAAAGGTAGCCTGCGAAATTGGTAATTCCTACCGTTGTAGAAAAAGGTCACATACTGTCGAGACTCCTCTTCCAGCTCTATCTGCCAGTAGCCCGCAGTTAAGTCCAAAGTGGTGATGTACTTGGTCCCACTAAAACGTTGCAGAATTTCGCTTACTGGTTCCGGTGATTCTCTGTCTGGAACAATTATTCTGTTTACTTGTCTTGCGTCTAAACATAATCTTATCGATAAATCTTTCTTTGTCACCACTACTAAAGGGTTGGAATATGGTGATGTAGATTTTTCTATTATACCTTCCCTCAACATTTTATTTATTTCCTCCTGTACTAAACCCCTCTTGGAGTATGGTACTGGATAGGTTTTAGGTGCAAAGGGTGTTTTTTCTGTAACGACTAATTTACCCTTAAAATTCTTTACTAAACCGGGTTTGTCTGAAAAACTGATTTATTTTTGTTTATTATTTGTACTATTTTCTCCCTGTCTTGGTAGCAAAATTCCCCATCTTGATATAGGATTTTATTCATTTTTTCCTCCCAATTATTTTCATTTTCAAATAACTCATTACTATTTACTCTCAAGTTGCAATAATTTATAATTAAGGGTCTACACTCGTTTATATCATTGTCAGAAATTAATATTCCTTTACTAATTATTTTTAGTGCTTTCATTCCTACAGTGTTCTTTTGTATGAATGGTATTTCAATTATATTATTATTATTGTTTAATTTCATAGTCTGTGTGTAATAGTTTAACTCTACTTTGAAATTATTTAAAAAATCATTACCTATTCTAGCTCCCATATTTAATCCTGGAATAACTAAGAAAGGTACATTTATAGTGTTCTTATTTACTTTTAATTGTAGCATTATATGTTTAGTTACATTTTACTGCGAACACCCGTTACTCCTATAACACTAATTCCCAGTACTGGTAATTGTGGAATTGTCTCTTGTAAC
The DNA here is from genome assembly GCA_034769895.1 of Magicicada septendecula. Taxonomy (NCBI): domain Eukaryota; kingdom Metazoa; phylum Arthropoda; class Insecta; order Hemiptera; family Cicadidae; genus Magicicada; species Magicicada septendecula. The sequence goes on from CM068367.1 coordinate 11,728,789, forward strand.
GGGACATTTTGGCCCACCTGGGGTAAGATAAATAAATTTGTATTTTGAATAAAGCAAATAAGATTTTTTACGATCATTGGGACAAAACGTAGACAGAAAGGTAAAATTCATTGATAGCGAAAGTGGTAGCACTGCTTGTGAAAATTCAGGAATATTTTATAAAACGAATTAAACAACCAACAAAACTGTGCCAAGGGCAACTCCAGTTACAAAACTGTAAACAAGTTATATAACAGCATCGGACCATGTGACGTCAATATATACGTCAGAGACGATCCTTGCAGTGGAATTCGGTTATGAAACAAAAACAGTATGCTGGCGTAGTGATATTAACTTAAGAACAATAAGAATTGGTCATATAACCGCGGCGACTACACAAAATAGTGCCGTTCGTCTAATCCCAGTATAAAATTACTCCGTGAGCCGGCCGGTCACAATAAAAGTTCCGGAACGTAAATCGCGGGCACCCGCACCTAAAATGTGAATACCGCATACAAGTAAAAAGTAAAGTAACGCAATTTTAACATAATGTGAATTAACAGTATTTTGTTTTGAAATAGAACGTTAAATGTAAAAGGAAATAAGTGAAATTCGAGGATAAATCGGGAGTGCGTGGGACCGTTGGAATAATGCGCAGATAAGTAACCAACAAATAATAAGTTTATTCTAAATTATGTATTAAGCAATTACTAAAATTAAACAACATACCTGAAACACACATAAATGAGATCATAATTCTAACTAAAATTATAACAGATCAAAATTATTTCACACACAATAACATGTTTTACACACAAACAGATGGACTACCCATGGGCTCACCTATATCAGGTATACTAGCCGAAATATTTGTACACACCATAGAACAAGAACACATATTACACAATAACAAATATACTGATAAAATAATATATTGGCACAGGTATGTTGATGACATTATACTCCTATACAACGGCAACAAAAGACAAATAGAAAATTTCCACAAATATATTAACACTATACACCATAAATTAAAATTCACACTTGAAATAGAACTAAATAATAGTTTAAACTTCTTAGACCTCACAATCACCAAAACAAACAACACACACACATACAAAATATACAGGAAACCCACCACATCAGACATGATCATACATAACTCATCCAACCACCCAACTCAACACAAACATGCAGCATTCAACTACATGCTCCATAGACTCACTTCAATACCCCTAAACACACATGATTACCAAGAAGAACTTAACACAATCAAATATATAGCAGTTAAAAATGGATACAACCCCGATTTGGTAAATAAAATACACAAACACATCCTAAACACAAAAAATAAAAATAAAACACATCAGACCAACAACACACAACTCAGTAAGTACATAACACTTACATACTACAACTCCAATACACACAAAATTGCTAACACATTTAGAAAATACAATTATAAAATAGCCTACAGAACCAACAACACCATTAAGAAACATATAAGTATTAACAAAGACACAGACACATACAGTAAAACAGGACTTTATAAATTAAATTGTAATGATTGTAACCAATTCTACATCGGCCAGACGGGAAGATCTTTTTATTCCAGATTTTCTGAACATATGAAAGCTCTCACCACAAATTACATACATTCCACATTTGCCACACATTTACAAAATGAAAACCATAGTTACACAAACATAGAACACAACATGAAAATATTACACTACTTATCAAAAAGTAGAAAATTAACACAGCCGAACAATTTGAAATATACAGATATCACACATTACAACCAAACAACATATTAAATGAACAAGTACATTACAGATCACATACACTATTTGATACATTGATCCAAACACAAAATTTGAACCTCAGCGCCAATTCCCTCCCACCATCAATTCCCACCACACACACCTATAGTCCATAATCGTTATTCTGCAACAATGACATTCAGTATTTACTCACACTGAGGAAGAGGCACAACACCTTGAAACGTTTGTGAAAGTGAGAACAAAAGTAAGTTTATTTGTGAAAGTTTTTTATATATAACAAAAATAAATGTACAACAAAATAAAACCCCAAAAAACTAAAATTAAAATAAGAATAATACCCAGGTAGGTTAGGAGTAGGTAAGGAAGCTACCCAGACCAAATAAACGAACCAGAATAAACAAGAATAAATAATAATGAAGAAACCAAGAACGAAAAAGGAAGAGACCCAGAACAAAGAAAAACAATAATAACAAAATGGTACTGAAGAAACCAAGAATGAAGAAGGAAGCTATCCAGAACAAATCAATATACCTAATGAACAGGGACAAGTTTGAAGATAACATGTAATAGAGGAAGTAGAACACGACCAATACCCAAAAGAAACCCAATAGGGAGAAAAACAAAAACCCCAAAAGAAAGTAAATGTCACTATAGAAAGTATAACACCCCAAAAAACCATAAACTCATGTAAAACAAATAAAAACAAAAGTGTTTAAAGTGCTAAGTAGAAGTGCACCCAAGAAAGTTATTGTATAATTAATAAGGACAAATCTTAACAGTTCCTCCATGATTAAACAATTTGATATTATAAAACTATGAAAGGACTAGTGATAGTATCAAGAAATAACAAGGGACAAGTGCAAGTTATTAGATTATCATAAATAAACTTTGAGAAAGTACATTAAATACTGTACCTTTAAATAACTTTAAGAGTTTTAATATAGTATCATGAGTGATATTTAATCAAATAGTATGGTGAAAGAGCAATGACTACTCTTTCTAATAAAATGCCACTGTTTATATGATAACATTCAATGGAGTGAATAATATAAATAGAGAGCTTGAAGTTAATCCCTAAAGTGACAAGGGATACATCCCTAAAGTTAAGAAAAACAGATAAGACTGTACCCAAATAGTTTTAAGCAAGTGTTAAAAATTTAATGGAACAGAAATGTTAGGTTCCAATTACCATATATGAACTCTATGCATAAGGTTTGGAAATAGAGATTAATTCTTATATTTATAAAATGTTATTGTGTTTAATAGTTTGAATTAGGAATGCAATATCTGAATGTGGATACCATTCTTATATAATAAAATGTTTTTTAAGAGTTACTGTAAGTAATCAGTACAAAAAAGGGTATGAATTTAAATAGTATATTTAATGTCAAATAATTGTTATGTTTTAATTGTTTAAAGTCAATACTAAATGTTATAGTAGTAAAAGAAGGAATTATTAATGAATATTATATTAGAATAGAAGGTCAGAAAAGGGTATAAACTAATTGTATTATTAAAAACTTTGTAGGTAACAACAGATAAAATCTAGGCCAAATAGTAAAACTAAACTACATTATAATTGACAAATCTGGTCCTATAAACCAACTAACCTGATGAAATTTATACAAGATAAACCCATCACATAGTAATACAATGTAATTTATACTTTAAAAAGATATTGTCAGAAGATAGGTAAAATTATGTATAAAAATGAAAAGTATTAACTAGAATTTCAGAGGAGGAGTCATAGATAAATGAATTATACTTAAAAACAATAATTAATGGACAAAATTGCAAGAAATTAAGGAAAGATAAACAATTATATCAATCTGAGATTCAGTATAATAATAATTATATCAGATAAAATGGCTATTATTTGGACAAGGACAAGAAACAAAAATTTAAGCCTACTTTTCCAAAATGAAAGAAATACAACTTTTTTAAATAAAAACTTTGTAAAACTATATTAATTAGTATCAAAATCAGCAAAATAGATTAAAGAAACCGAATATGTATTTAGTATTTCATACAATTAATTAATAACGAAAATATTTTCAGTGATATAATGTATTAAATAAAGGTGTATCGGAAGCCAAGGCAATTTGAAAAATGTATGATGTATATTAAATTGGCTAAGAATTTCAGGAGACGAAGGAAATGAGAACAGTTAATTATTATCCGTTGAAGCGAACACTTGAACGACGTTTTGCTCCGTGTAACCTATGTCAGAAGTATAAATGGCTTGCGAGATATAAATCGAGTTTAGTGAAAATTTGTAACTTTTTTATTTTTGACTTTAACTACTAGAAGCAGTGAACACAAACAATAAAACAATTAAGCTACAATAAAACAGAACCAAATACGCCTAAATTAGTGAATTAACACCACCACAAATAATTAATATGGACGAAACAAAAAGGGTTAAGTACGACACATTTAACCAAAGTGAATAGACATAATCACACACATTTAAACAAAGTGAACTAAGAAACACTGCACCAGGAACACTCAATTAACTCCAGAACGAATATCCACAATTGCTGAGACGAGTAAACGGTGAAAAGACATCTTTATTGCAAGAAATATTTGTCGAGGTGACTGACAACCTACGCAGTCTTCAGTCGGCCATTTTGGTTTTCCCATCATCCTATGCGAAGTTGAACAAATGAACATCGAGTCTTCACTGGTTCGAATATTATAATATATAAACTTTCAATATTGATTAATAACCTTGTAATTGTTAGTTTTAAGACTTTTAATTGTAAGTGTTATACCTTCATGGCCCTACCCTTCTCTGGCTATTTATAAAATAACCGTTAAAAGAACAAAATTTTATATACACTATTCATGTAAATTTTTTATCAACCGGCCCTGAGTAACGAGTCGATACTGTTGTCAATAATCGATTAACCATCGATCTTTCTAATAAATTGTTAATAAATCCTATAATTCTGCAAATTGGTTGAAATATAATTTAATTATAATTAAAAATAAGTTAATTCAAGATCACGAACTATCCGAAAGGCGGTATTTACAAAGGAATAAAGAGCATATTGAAGAAGAAGAAGAAGAACCGTCTATCGACTAGTACCAGAGTTAACTATATTAACGCAGGAGTTATTCAGAGAAAGTGACACAACAACATAAACAACAATAAAATAATTAAAATTTTTACACAATACAGTTACGAAAATTATTTATTAAATACATATAACAAAAAACAAGAAACAAATATTTTTTCAGAAAACAATTTTTTGTTTATTTGAAATAAAATTTTTTTTATTTCAAATTTTAATATTATTATAAATATTTTGTAACAAGTAATAAACGTTGCAAAATTCGCGCTCACAACAGTGGGGCTTAGCGTAGACACTACAGATTTGTTACAATATACAGTGAGTATCGACACAGTTTTCCGGTGCCATTAAAAGTTTAAGAAGTATAAATATAAAATAAATCCCAAAGAACCCATTGAATTACATATTAAAGCAGAAATACAATGAAGAACTGAAACTATTATAAGTTGATAATTTTATCAAACAAATGAATTTGTCTTCCAACGCCTGATGATTATAAGTTTATTTTACCCAAACCACATTCAGATAAAATAAACTTATTTTGGAGGGGGAGTATATGTAACGTAACGAAACTAAGGTCCCCTACGTTACATAAAAAATTTATAATTATCAAAATAAAAAAACCCTAATTGTCCGTTGTAATAAAGGTCAGAAAAGTAAACCCTTATCAAATAAATAACACCAAATAAGAGTAGGCCTACAAGGTAATAGAGTCAAAAATAAATGTTTATAAATACAAACTATGAAGTGGTCAGTGAAAAGTGTGAGTAATAAATACAGTGTCAAGTAATGTGGAAAATAATATAGACAGTTTAGTCAATGATCGAAAATGATTACATTGAGAGTAGACTAATTAATTGATGTTAATTTAATTTATCATGTTATCATGTTGTTTTGTTATCATTGTATTTATGTTGTCTTTTGTATGTAGGAGGTGTGAAGCAATTGCTTTAAGAGGATATCAAGTAATTGATGTTAATTGATCTCAGACATTTGTACATCATTCGGCAACCATTACGAGTCTATCGGAGCGCTGCCATTACAAGTAAATTTCGCAAACATACGGTAAAACTCAACTTACGTTTAAATATTAATTAATAAGATTTTATGATTAAATTGTAATACCTTGTAATCTTATTTTGCATTTTCTGACCTTCCTAATAGTCACAGGAACCTTTCGAACCCTGCGATTAAGAAAAAATAACAATATAACTAAAATTAAACATCTAAAACCCTAATTCTGTAACTAATCGATTCATTCCAGTGGGATCGATGTGTTGTATCTGTGCCAAGAGAGAACATCTGTTTTAAAAACATAAAAATAAAGAATATTTCCTGAAATTAATGAATTATTATTATTTGATGATGATTTAGTGTGTTTTGAATAATTCATAGAGTATAGAAAGAGAAACGAGAGGAATACAAGGCTTAGAATGACTTAACCTATAATAACCGGCTGACTATAAACCACAGAGCAAGCCCGCGTCCAGCAGTTGAATTACGAGAGAAGAGAAAAAATATGTAGGCCTATTGCTCTTACTCTCCTCTCTTAATGTTGTGTACGGACTAGGCCTGAATAGCAACAAGATAATCATCCAATATACTCACTAAAATTGTACTCTACTCTTTCCGAACAGATTTAATTATTACATAATATATTAGAGATAAGAACATATATTTCTCAATAATTTTTATTACAAATTAACGCTTACAGTAGGTGACTTGCCACCAACAGAACAGCATTACATTAACTTACTAATAACTTATATGCTGACAAACGAAGTGGATAAGGACAAATAGAAAATTAAATAACACTAATTAAACTGTTTGTAACAAATTGGCGAGCCCAACAGTGGGGCAGAAAATAAAGAGCGACACATTAAATATCATGAATTAACTATTTGTAACAATATATATGTATTAATCCTGTGATGCATAATTTATTTTTAAAAGGAAAAGAGAAATATTATATTTGACAAATATAAAACGGCATATTACATGTTCTTGTTAGGCATGATGTATTATTGTTTGAGGGTCAGTTTAATTCATAAGGTATCTACATATCCAACCTTTAGTAATTGTTTATTAGAACTTATTTAGAAAAGTCATATGAATGAAGGTTAATACTTAGTGATGTCAGCTTATGTGAAGGCAATGCACTTAAATGTGTTTGAATAATTTGTTGTTGATTAATTATATTCAAAATTAATTCTTTGTTAATTTTGCCAATTGTTATTCAATATTTGAGAGTTGCACGTTTATTAGGGATAGTTGAAAATATAGCTGTGCATATTGTAATAAAAATGTTATCATTATATAAAAGAAACGCTAATAAAATCTGTTATGGTTACGCAAGTGTTTTATAGCAAGTCCTGTCATGGTGGGCTCAGCGCATCTTTTTCCATCTAGACCACGAGTCTAGTTTTAAGAATTAAGTAATGACCCCTGAAAAAAAAACAAAAATTTTATAAAAACTCAGGGGGACGCTTCAATATAATTGTTTTTTTTTTATAAGTCCCTTAGTAAGGTTTCTCAGCAACAGTTACTGGATGTCAAAGTTTGCTTCTAGGCTATGTTTTATAAAGTAGTGGAAACTTGCTACATGAATTCTGTGTTTCTTTGATCCCTAATCTTTCAGCTTTTTCAAGGGATTCGAAGATAACTCTACTAGTAATAAATCTGCATCTTAATAAAATACTACACGTAAGTATGGATGGGTCTAATCCTAAATGGAAATTTTAAGAACAATTCAGAATACTGTTGTAACCCCTCTTTCCTTTTATGCTTTATATATATAAAAGAAAACCTTTTTTTTTTATATTATTATTATTTTATTTTGTATTTTTTTTTTTTTTTTTTTTGAAAGAGAGGCCACTAGTTATCTAGAACTAGGCAAGAGCCTAGAGAAGCCAAAATGCGCTGGGTCCAGTATGATGGGACTTGCACATGAAACTCTGCTCTAAGATAACAATAACCAGATTTATTGTATTCATGTTTTTGTACAATGAATTTCCCTCAGTATACGACATATGCGCCTTTTGAATGATTACGTTAATATTACAAGTGCTTTCCTTCTTAAGAATAGCTCGAAATTTCAAAAACCACAATCGTTATTATTCTTAAAATCATTATTATAATTCACATTAGACATAGGCATCGCCAAATAATTGAGCTTGATGTTACTGAGCAGAATACAGTTACTTATAAATGATATAAGAAGGACGCATAGTATCTACCCTCCCAGTAAGTGACATAAACCATAATCATAAATGTATATATGTATATGCATAACAACGTATAACAATGTAATGATCACATAAAGGCATAACACACAACATATAATTAACATAGATACACATTTACATATAAATAGCACACACCATGTCCACCTGGTTAACAGCATATATATTATCAGCGTAACACCCTCAAACCCTCTTATTCAGATCAAGTATCCGGCCCACCTTAAAACTTCTCAATTGACATCCCCAAAACCAAATAATAAGTCATAAAACCAGAGTTGAAACACCCCAAAAAATTCTAAGTATGTGAAAGGCCAAAGTAAACTGGCTAAATAGTCAAAACGGCACACAAGTACCAAGCATAAAAAGTAATTATCAATTTCAGGGGCGCAACCCTGAAGTAGACAACACCATTGGGAGTGTGGTGAACATCCCCCGCTACCCGTTAACCTCTTCTTCTTACCTTTCTGTGACGGACTCCGGGTACTCGTTCCTTTCGGACTCCACTCTCTGCGAAATTATCTCGCGTTGAGCTGTACTGGCTGGTTTCTTCGGAATCAGAATCAAGGCAACTTACCTCACAACTTTTACTCCGCTTTGGATTATGCTCATCACCTAACTCCTCTATTTGTCTTTCTTCCAATCCTTCCTTCTCTTCCTGCTCTTCTACAATTTCCCCTTTTTCATCCCCATAATCCAAATCAACCCCCTGACACTGCACCTCCTCAGCATCTTCCAGTTGCTCCTCTGATCCATCTTCAACCGCATCTTCCCTCAGCTCCTCACGAACTTCTTGACTAACCTCTCCTCCGATCTCGTTTTCCACAACACATTTATCATGAACATCATCGCCATCACATCCACTTCCACCATCAGAACCCTGCACATCCTCGTCCTCCTCTAGTTGCTCACCTGGTCCACCTGAAACTTCTTTCCGTTCTTCGGAATCCTCAACACTACTTACAGAAGGCGTCTGCACATCTTCACCCACTACATCATTCTCACTCACGCACTCCACAACGCTGCCACCAAATTCCTCCTCAACTTCTACCTCACTTGCGACATGGACATCCCCTTGTCCATCCGCAACCTCAGAAACACTTGCAGCCTGGACATCCCCTTTTTCCATCTGCAAACTCAGACTCTTCAGTCCCCCTAACACCTACAACTATACCTTCCTGTGCAGCATCCGCAGACCGCTCTTCTGCCTCTTCTGTCGATTCCACTCCTTCACTACTCTCAGCAACTACAACGTCCTCAACATTTTCCACCCTGGAATCCAGCTGTCCAGGTTCATGTGCACTGACTAAATTAATTTCTACTGGCGATGGTAAAGCTACACCATCAAGTGACATCTCATATCCCGGCGTAGGCGATGATGATGTTACAGACTCTGGATCCCTCACGAACCGAGATGGAGATACCGGAACAAATTCTGCGGCCTTTGGATTCAACCATGACGTCCCCTTTGAGTCCGGTAATTCAGTATCAACAGACGTTTTCTTGTCGTCTTGTATTGATCCCACGAAGTAATTCCGCTCTTCTACTTCTGCTTCACCTTCTTCATCCACTACTCTATTAGGCACTTGCGCTTCATCTGGAACTTTTAAAGTTTCCTTTCTCTCCAAATAGGAATAACTTGCTACAGGATCCCTACCTGCCGATGTTTGTTCCCTAATATAACTTCTTCTTCCCTTGTTAATTTCGTACTTCTTTGTTTTCGGTGCTGTAGCTGTTGTTACCGTCTTCTCACTTGCCACCCCCTTGTAGCCTCCATTACTTCCGGAATATTCCGTTTTTCTGACTCTCTCTTGTGTTCTCCACCGACCACTATGTTTGTCCTTTTTCGCTCCTCTTAATGAACCACTGGAGTATTGGACATCTTTAGCAGCTCTTCCCCGGGACTCATTATTCCCCTGGACCCTCCTGGCATGCGCATACCACCGGTTCAGGTCTGCAAAACAACGTGGAGGCTCCGCGAAAACCAGCCGGGATCTCTCTTGGGGATTCAGACCTTCTCGTATTACCTGTATTACTTCCGTCTCAGGCAATCCCAACCTTAATATACGGGCCGCTTTTCTTACATCATGCACGAAATCCCCCAATGCCTCTCCGTTGGCCTGTACACGATAGAATAACTTAAACTTCAACTGGTCACGTCGTCGACAGGGTATGAAGAAGTCCAACACTTCTCCATGGAAAGCATCGACACTGCCGCCCCGACGCAGAGTGTTGGTGACCAGCCCTGCCAATGGACCCCGGCAATACGGGTATATAAGGGACAAGACCTCCCCATCGGACACCCCCGGGAAATTTGCCAACTGCAGAACAAGATCTAAGAAAACCAGCAACTGCTCCTCATCTATTCCATCTAACACTGAAAGTCTCTGGAGAACTCCTGAAAGAGGGTGGGGCAATTTCTGGTAGCATACCCCCGCCAGAATTGCACAATTCAAAACACACAACAACAAACATAAATTCTCACTAAAAGCCTAACACAAAAACATGACTTACAAAAGGAAAAACTTGAGTACTCTCTCTTCCATCAAGTGGACCCCCGGGTTTCCTAGCGCTGCGAAAACCTGACCCGCTCCAGAACTAACTCTCCGTCAGTCGCCAGACTCGAAGAAGAAACGACATCAGACACTAACACCAACATACAATCCACACCACCGAACACCTACCACAACATATGACATTTCAAGCAAGACATTATCACAATTTCAGTCGGACGGTACCGACTTCCAGTCGAGCCATACCGCATCCCGCTAACCGCACGTGCTATTACTTCCATTCAATAACTAAGGGAGCCCATCCCCACGCGATCTCCGGCAAGGTCCAATCTCAAAAACAACAAAACCCAACTACAACACATGCCACGTGGCGGTACCAGGTTTACAATTCAAATCACATAACAATAATTCATACATAATACATATATGCCTACATGCGATATCAACCCTGCCATTGCATCTATCTATTTTCATTTTCAACTATTTCTGAATTTGCAAGCCACATCACACCAAAGGACCCAAGGTTCAACCCTAGAATGAACCACGCTCTGCTACCATTTGTAACCCCTCTTTCCTTTTATGCTTTATGTATATAAAAGAAAACCTTTTTTTTTATATTATTATTATTTTTTTGTATTTATTTTTTTTTTTTTGAAAGAGAGGCCACTAGTTACTTAGAACTAGGCAAGAGCCTAGAGAAGCCAAAATGCGCTGGGTCCAGTATGATGGGACTTGCACATGAAACTCTGCTCTAAGATAACAATAACCAGATTTATTGTATTCATGTTTTTGTACAATGAATTTCCCTCAGTATACGACATATGCGCCTTTTGAATGATTACGTTAATATTACAAGTGCTTTCCTTCTTAAGAATAGCTCGAAATTTCAAAAACCACAATCGTTATTATTCTTAAAATCATTATTATAATTCACATTAGACATAGGCATCGCCAAATAATTGAGCTTGATGTTACTGAGCAGAATACAGTTACTTATAAATGATATAAGAAGGACGCATAGTATCTACCCTCCCAGTAAGTGACATAAACCATAATCATAAATGTATATATGTATATGCATAACAACGTATAACAATGTAATGATCACATAAAGGCATAACACACAACATATAATTAACATAGATACACATTTACATATAAATAGCACACACCATGTCCACCTGGTTAACAGCATATATATTATCAGCGTAACACCCTCAAACCCTCTTATTCAGATCAAGTATCCGGCCCACCTTAAAACTTCTCAATTGACATCCCCAAAACCAAATAATAAGTCATAAAACCAGAGTTGAAACACCCCAAAAAATTCTAAGTATGTGAAAGGCCAAAGTAAACTGGCTAAATAGTCAAAACGGCACACAAGTACCAAGCATAAAAAGTAATTATCAATTTCAGGGGCGCAACCCTGAAGTAGACAACACCATTGGGAGTGTGGTGAACATCCCCCGCTACCCGTTAACCTCTTCTTCTTACCTTTCTGTGACGGACTCCGGGTACTCGTTCCTTTCGGACTCCACTCTCTGCGAAATTATCTCGCGTTGAGCTGTACTGGCTGGTTTCTTCGGAATCAGAATCAAGGCAACTTACCTCACAACTTTTACTCCGCTTTGGATTATGCTCATCACCTAACTCCTCTATTTGTCTTTCTTCCAATCCTTCCTTCTCTTCCTGCTCTTCTACAATTTCCCCTTTTTCATCCCCATAATCCAAATCAACCCCCTGACACTGCACCTCCTCAGCATCTTCCAGTTGCTCCTCTGATCCATCTTCAACCGCATCTTCCCTCAGCTCCTCACGAACTTCTTGACTAACCTCTCCTCCGATCTCGTTTTCCACAACACATTTATCATGAACATCATCGCCATCACATCCACTTCCACCATCAGAACCCTGCACATCCTCGTCCTCCTCTAGTTGCTCACCTGGTCCACCTGAAACTTCTTTCCGTTCTTCGGAATCCTCAACACTACTTACAGAAGGCGTCTGCACATCTTCACCCACTACATCATTCTCACTCACGCACTCCACAACGCTGCCACCAAATTCCTCCTCAACTTCTACCTCACTTGCGACATGGACATCCCCTTGTCCATCCGCAACCTCAGAAACACTTGCAGCCTGGACATCCCCTTTTTCCATCTGCAAACTCAGACTCTTCAGTCCCCCTAACACCTACAACTATACCTTCCTGTGCAGCATCCGCAGACCGCTCTTCTGCCTCTTCTGTCGATTCCACTCCTTCACTACTCTCAGCAACTACAACGTCCTCAACATTTTCCACCCTGGAATCCAGCTGTCCAGGTTCATGTGCACTGACTAAATTAATTTCTACTGGCGATGGTAAAGCTACACCATCAAGTGACATCTCATATCCCGGCGTAGGCGATGATGATGTTACAGACTCTGGATCCCTCACGAACCGAGATGGAGATACCGGAACAAATTCTGCGGCCTTTGGATTCAACCATGACGTCCCCTTTGAGTCCGGTAATTCAGTATCAACAGACGTTTTCTTGTCGTCTTGTATTGATCCCACGAAGTAATTCCGCTCTTCTACTTCTGCTTCACCTTCTTCATCCACTACTCTATTAGGCACTTGCGCTTCATCTGGAACTTTTAAAGTTTCCTTTCTCTCCAAATAGGAATAACTTGCTACAGGATCCCTACCTGCCGATGTTTGTTCCCTAATATAACTTCTTCTTCCCTTGTTAATTTCGTACTTCTTTGTTTTCGGTGCTGTAGCTGTTGTTACCGTCTTCTCACTTGCCACCCCCTTGTAGCCTCCATTACTTCCGGAATATTCCGTTTTTCTGACTCTCTCTTGTGTTCTCCACCGACCACTATGTTTGTCCTTTTTCGCTCCTCTTAATGAACCACTGGAGTATTGGACATCTTTAGCAGCTCTTCCCCGGGACTCATTATTCCCCTGGACCCTCCTGGCATGCGCATACCACCGGTTCAGGTCTGCAAAACAACGTGGAGGCTCCGCGAAAACCAGCCGGGATCTCTCTTGGGGATTCAGACCTTCTCGTATTACCTGTATTACTTCCGTCTCAGGCAATCCCAACCTTAATATACGGGCCGCTTTTCTTACATCATGCACGAAATCCCCCAATGCCTCTCCGTTGGCCTGTACACGATAGAATAACTTAAACTTCAACTGGTCACGTCGTCGACAGGGTATGAAGAAGTCCAACACTTCTCCATGGAAAGCATCGACACTGCCGCCCCGACGCAGAGTGTTGGTGACCAGCCCTGCCAATGGACCCCGGCAATACGGGTATATAAGGGACAAGACCTCCCCATCGGACACCCCCGGGAAATTTGCCAACTGCAGAACAAGATCTAAGAAAACCAGCAACTGCTCCTCATCTATTCCATCTAACACTGAAAGTCTCTGGAGAACTCCTGAAAGAGGGTGGGGCAATTTCTGGTAGCATACCCCCGCCAGAATTGCACAATTCAAAACACACAACAACAAACATAAATTCTCACTAAAAGCCTAACACAAAAACATGACTTACAAAAGGAAAAACTTGAGTACTCTCTCTTCCATCAAGTGGACCCCCGGGTTTCCTAGCGCTGCGAAAACCTGACCCGCTCCAGAACTAACTCTCCGTCAGTCGCCAGACTCGAAGAAGAAACGACATCAGACACTAACACCAACATACAATCCACACCACCGAACACCTACCACAACATATGACATTTCAAGCAAGACATTATCACAATTTCAGTCGGACGGTACCGACTTCCAGTCGAGCCATACCGCATCCCGCTAACCGCACGTGCTATTACTTCCATTCAATAACTAAGGGAGCCCATCCCCACGCGATCTCCGGCAAGGTCCAATCTCAAAAACAACAAAACCCAACTACAACACATGCCACGTGGCGGTACCAGGTTTACAATTCAAATCACATAACAATAATTCATACATAATACATATATGCCTACATGCGATATCAACCCTGCCATTGCATCTATCTATTTTCATTTTCAACTATTTCTGAATTTGCAAGCCACATCACACCAAAGGACCCAAGGTTCAACCCTAGAATGAACCACGCTCTGCTACCATTTGTAACCCCTCTTTCCTTTTATGCTTTATGTATATAAAAGAAAACCTTTTTTTTTATATTATTATTATTTTTTTGTATTTATTTTTTTTTTTTTGAAAGAGAGGCCACTAGTTACTTAGAACTAGGCAAGAGCCTAGAGAAGCCAAAATGCGCTGGGTCCAGTATGATGGGACTTGCACATGAAACTCTGCTCTAAGATAACAATAACCAGATTTATTGTATTCATGTTTTTGTACAATGAATTTCCCTCAGTATACGACATATGCGCCTTTTGAATGATTACGTTAATATTACAAGTGCTTTCCTTCTTAAGAATAGCTCGAAATTTCAAAAACCACAATCGTTATTATTCTTAAAATCATTATTATAATTCACATTAGACATAGGCATCGCCAAATAATTGAGCTTGATGTTACTGAGCAGAATACAGTTACTTATAAATGATATAAGAAGGACGCATAGTATCTACCCTCCCAGTAAGTGACATAAACCATAATCATAAATGTATATATGTATATGCATAACAACGTATAACAATGTAATGATCACATAAAGGCATAACACACAACATATAATTAACATAGATACACATTTACATATAAATAGCACACACCATGTCCACCTGGTTAACAGCATATATATTATCAGCGTAACACCCTCAAACCCTCTTATTCAGATCAAGTATCCGGCCCACCTTAAAACTTCTCAATTGACATCCCCAAAACCAAATAATAAGTCATAAAACCAGAGTTGAAACACCCCAAAAAATTCTAAGTATGTGAAAGGCCAAAGTAAACTGGCTAAATAGTCAAAACGGCACACAAGTACCAAGCATAAAAAGTAATTATCAATTTCGTATCCCAAATAATAATAAATGGGCCATCACGAGGTCAACATGGATGCCTGGTGCATAAACTGCATATTCTCAGTTCTTTTATTTTCTTAACAAAAAAAATTTTAAGCCAAATCAGTGGAACGTGACCACCCATAAATAACTTATAACTGGTATTGACTTGTCTTACATTCTTTAACATTTATTAATGAATTGGTATTATGAGCAATAAAAAAAATTTAACAATTCTTGTGCTGGCTATGGCAAAATTTAGTGGTTACAAAATTATTTGAACAGTAGAATTGAATTTCGAAAAGCAGAATCTATGGAATTAATTTACTAAAATATACTTGAGGTGTTCATAAAGACTCCACTTGACCTCAGGCACGGTCATGCGCCCGGACTAGATCCAACAAAATATGACATGTTATGGTCCTGTGGCAAAAGGCACCAACAGGTGTCGTCCACAGGTTAAAGCACCTCCCCCAACCTTTAAATTAATAACCAATACAAAACCCAATTAAATGGAAAAGTAATTAACCATGAAAATTCCCCTACAGGGTACCGAGACACCCGTGCATGCATGCTTAACGCTGAAATCATTTAGTGACAGTCAGTGCCGCCCATATTTACAGAAAACTAACATCAACTCGGGTGATGCATGACCCTCGCTGAGTTTACAAATTCTCTTAATGAGATAAACATTAATAGGTTAATGAGGCGTAAGCCTTAGTAAAAATGAAAAAGTCACATGTAAACCCAAATGTCCCGTTGGACTTGTACGGGACAAAGTCCCAAACTGGAGCATCTCCAAAGTGTCTCAAAGGAAGTGTATCGGCCACAAACATTTTGTTTCTTAAAAAGCTTAAATGTCACCTGGTTAGCAGCATAAGGGTTGAGGATCTCGTCGGGTGTGTCCGTCCATTCGACCTGACAGCTAGACGGAAGTGATTGAATTCATTTCATGGAAGGCAGGAGTTCGGCCATCCTCTGGAGCGAGACAGATTGTCGGCTACTTCGGAAACCCAGAAGGTCGCGTAGCTTTTACTTATACATAGTAAAAGATAGTAGACAAAATTTTAGGTCGAGGCTGTCAGGCGAATACAGACGCTACTACGCTGGACGGTGAGATTGAACTGGTCAGTTCAGCTGCTGAAAAAATAGTATGAAGCGCTGGGCTCAGAGCGCGCGCGCGGATCGGCCCGGTGGCCTGATAACGACGGACGTAATTTATTACGTCGGCAGATGCCGGTAATACGTAATTTAATAATTCAAGGCAGGCCGTTCCCGTTGAGAAAAAAAACACCGCCGAGTTTTTCCAAAACACGGCACACTGTGACTCTGGGAACACAAGTTGATAAAATGTAAAAAAGGGCGAAGTAACTGTGGATAAATGCAGAATCCATGGTGTTAAAAGGTTTAAAAAAAAGTTCACCCTGAGTTATCTTGTCATTTCCAATGTGTTGTAGTATACCTAGAAGTTTTTCAGTGTAACGAGTTGGTTTCACCTTTTATTAATTCTTAACCTCATATTATGAGTACAAATGTATGCCTATTTATAAGTAACTTTACTAATGAAAAGTCTTTTTAAAAAAGAGACTTGTGTCCATGTTAACAGCAAAGATGACTATTACCGAAGCTCTGAGAACTGTCATATGATAATGGCATGACAATATATCAATTAGAATAATCAACAACTTATTAAGGCACACTATAAGGAGGTGTGCTGTATGTAAACACTTTGCACACATCATTCCAGAAGTCTGTTCTAAAAACAATTTTAATCAACCTGCTGTTTCAACAGTACTAATAATGCAGCATGCAAAATTTAAACCATTTATGTTGGTCTGAATGTTTGTTTCAACTAAGTATACCAAATATGTTTGTAATACTGTAGGTTTATAATTTAAGATGTGAAGTATATGAAGCCATTACTAGTACCTGTTCATTAGACTAGAAATTATAACACTATAATTTCCATTAATTTTGTTAATGTTCTTTGCCATTCATTATTTAGTTATTTTTTTACGATCAGGAAAAGTTCTGATGAAATTTCTGTACGTGTCATTTTTGGTCTCTCTCTCTCTCTCTCTCTCTCCCCCCTCTGTCTCCACTCATTTTTATTTATTGGAAAAACATTAAAAACAGACACTCTTCTGTATGTGTCCACATTGCATAAAATTAAAAAAAATTAATCCAAGAAATAAAAAAACTTTTAAATTCTGAAAACATTTGTTCTAATACAGAATTCAAATTAAATAAAGAAAAAAAAGGAATTGTGTGTGTGTTTTAATGGAGACATCTTCCCCCTTGCTCCTCAACCACTTTCAGAAAGTAAACAGACAGAACAATACCTGACCTGCAAATGGTCTTGAAACATACTTGTGATCTTGCAAAACAGGATCAGTCCTCTGTGTGTTTTAATGATAATTAGTTAACTAATAAACATGTCATGGACAACAAAATCCAAGAATTTACAAATGAATAATGAAAACAGAAAGATCAAAAACTAATAAGAAATCGTTCAATAGACATAAAGAAACAAATTAGTAAAATTTATTAATGAATCAAAGGAATTCAGAAATTCAACTGATAATCACACATTAGTACATAGTGTTACTAATTTCACAATTCCACAAAATTTTTAACTATTGGATAGTGAACACTGGATTTCAATATAGTAAGCGTACACATATTAATGTAGATCGTTTCACAAAAAGTGAATGGAAAAGAAAAGAATACACAATTTCAACTTTTTTAAACTGAAAACAAGAAATTTCTTAGACTTAGTGTAATGTATTGTGTTACTGTAAGACAGAGCAGTGTTGTTAGTGTACTAATTAAGATGCATTAAATGTATAAATAAAGCTAAATGGCCTAATGAGTTATTCGTAGATGACATCATTAATCTTCTTGGTGATGGTGTACAATCCTTTCCACAGTGGTTGCAGGTTCGAGCTGATTCCTTTCTTCCTGATCATGTTATAGAACTAAGCCTGGCAGCAAGTGTGAGCCTCAAATTCAGCTTGAGCCAAATTGCTCATTAGACTTTGTCTAAATTTTAAAGATATAAAGTGTTGATAGAGATGTTTAAGATCGTAATATAGTAAGGGTACACATATTAATGTAAAGCACGTTTCCATAAAAAGTGAATGGAAAAGAAAACAAATACACAATTTCAATTTTTTAAAACTGAAAACAAGAAATTCTTTAGAGTTAGTGTAATGTATTGTGTTACTGTAAGACAGAGCAGTACTGTTAATGTACTAATTAAGATGCATTAAATGTATAAATAAAGCTAAATTACCTAATAAGATATTCTTACATGTAGTAATTCAGGTTAGGTCAAATTGCTCATTAGACTTTGTCTAAATTTTAAAGATGTTTAGGACCGTACATTAAAAACTTTAGTGATTAACTGTACTTTCACTTGTGAAAACTTACGTTTCTTATTGTCCTCGAACGTTTCGGTGTGGTGTACACCTTCCTAAGCGAGGTTTGAATACAGAGTGTCGTGAACAATTGTAACGGTTTATTCACAGGTTGGTGGGATGTGGGTGGGGGGTTTGGTGGGAGGGGGTTGGCGCTGGGATTCAAAGCACAGTTTGGTTTGTGTATGATTGTGTCGAATAGCACGTGTGATTTAAAGTGTAGTTGGTCATTTAATATGTTGCTTGGTTGTAGTGTGTGGTGTTTATATATTTCATACTGTTCAGCAGTGTTGAGTTTCCTGCTTTTTGGTAAGTAGTGTAGTATTTTGAGGTTGTTTTCTATGTTGGTGTAGCTGTGGTTTTCAGTTTGTATGTGTGTGGCAAATGCAGAGTGTATGTAGTTATTAGAAATCGCTTTTAAGTGTTCGGAAAATCTTGAAGAAAAAGATCTTCCCGTCTGGCCTATTGTAACCCCTCTTTAACTTGGACTGGTAAAACAAAATTATAATTTTTTTCTGAAAATTTTTTTTTGAAATTTTTTTTTTTTTTTTTCTAAAGAGGGGCCACAAGATAATTAAAACTAGACCAAAGCCTAGGGAAGCCAAAAATGCGCTGGATCCAGTGAGACGGGACTTGCAATTAAAACTCATAAAATTAACAATCAATAAAATCCTTTTATTATTCTATCTCCTTTCTGTTACCTACAAAATCAATAAATATAACATTCAGAATCTATTTTCCCCTTAAAATTGTTAATTAAAAATGATTTATTCTCTAAAAAAAAAGGTTACTTGAAATGATTAATAAATCCAAAATTTATTTTCTATATTCTTTAAATAAAATCAATTGAAACTTAATTGAGATAACATTTATATACTTCTTGATAAGGTTAATTAAAATAAATTAATTCTCTTTAAAAAAAATATTAATTAAAAATTAATAGAGACAAATCTACATACTCCTTATTAAAGTTAATTAAAATTAATCAATTCGCTTTAAAAAATATTAATTAAAAATTAATAGAGATAGAATCTATATACTCCTTAACAAAACTCTTTTGAAATTAATTATTAGAAATCCTTATTCTCTCTTTCCGAATTGTCATCAGAAATTAAATGTATATCTAACCCTATGTTTTATATGTTCTTTTTATAAGACCTATATCTAACTCCCCCAAAAATAGACACAAATGTACAATACATATAGAACCCCACAAAATACACACACGAATATACAATACATCTACATGTTCCACAATACAGGACAATTATAACATGTATCTCTTGCCACACCCTTTTCTACTTCATGAGGTACATCATTAATAATTTATGAAAATCCATGTCAGGTTTTAATTCTTAATATGTGCATAACACATTACATGTGTATCTGATTATATATGCAACACCAGTAGTTCCCAGGATATAATAAATTCAAAATTTGGCCAAGTGCCTAATACTATTATAAAATGCTGCCACACTGGGCACTTAGACTGGGAGAAATAAAATTTAGAATACAGTGAACACCCCAGTTATCATAATTAATTAAGAGAATTTAAATTTTGATAAATATGGTTAAGTTTTGAAAATAGTAATGTGTCATGAACCTTATAACCCTTTTAAAAGTAATTTTGGCCCAGAGACCGACATGTTCATAGGCATGACAGTGCATAACTCAACCTGTCCCAACAGCATGTTTAACTCTGCATGGACATGCACCTGTACAGGATTAAACTTGTGAACCGACTTAACTACCAAAGAAACTTCTATGCCTATATAATCCAAACTGAATTTAAAAATGAGAAATTAATATATAAAATGAACACTAAATTGAAACAGAGAAATTACAAGTTGATTGAATGAATTATTAGCAGTAATGAAACCCTTATACTGAAAATAAGAAGGAATTGCACGTTTGAAAGGTGAGCAGCCACAGATGCATGTCAGCCCCTGAGCTCACAGATTATACAAACAAATTAATAAAATTTACAAAAGATTCCCCTCCCAGTTCACGCACTATTCTGTCCCGTTAATCGGGGACCCAATTAAAACGTTTAAAACTTAAAGTCATGTTGTTGAGTGATTGAATGTCCACTGGCTCTAGTGAGTTACATCACAATGTGTAAAGAATATATAACATGGATTGAGTTCACCTTATTTTTTCCATGGGTGTGAAATGGTGATCATCTGGCTTTCATGATAGGGTGTTTGTGTTAGTCTTCGCCATTCTGCTCCGGCAGATGAAGTTGAGAGAGAGAATCTGGATATTACATGTTCAGGGTGGAGCTGGTTCCCCTTTCTTCAGCGAGGGACCCTGATCATACAACATATTATCAGCTAGAGTTCACAACACAATTCCCCCAGAAACTTCACACACACCCAAAACCCACATATAATCTTAACACAGCTTTAGGGCTATTTAAATATAATAATTGACACACTTGGCAAGGTTATATTGCCAACAGGCCCTATTTAAAAACATTTAGTTCTGTTAAATTTCATATTAATAAGCTTTACCCATGTGGGTTAACATAATTCAATTTTGATTAGCTAATTATTCGGCTTGTTATACTTTTAACAAAATTTACACATATTCTGATTTTTGCCACGTGGTCCGAAAGGTTACTATAATAATATTTATTACCAATTTTCCTTTACATATAATAAAAATTATACAATAAAGGACCTATAGGGGGCATAAATGCCCGTACATAGGTTGGTCCTTAGAATTAATATTTATATACGTAATACTAATTATGAGTTTTACCTCACCGATCATAGTAATATATTAAAAATAAATTATTTTTAAATTTTAACAAAATTTTAGTTTGTACTATAATACAATTCAATAAATAAATGAAAAAAAAAGAGAAAAAAAGGTCCATATCATAATAGACTGTTTTTTTGATTATTCAATAACAATGTTCCTAATTTTTTCTTTGATTTTTTTTTTAAGCACTTTTATATTTACACTTAGATTTTTCAGTTCATTAGGTAATTCATTAAAATATTTTATGGCATAATACACATAGCTTCTTTGCCCAATACTTAATAGGTGTCGCGGCAATATAATATTTTTATACCGTGTGTTGATTCGATTTTGTAAAAACTCACTTTTTAGATCACTGTATTGATAAACTATAGAATTCACTACAAACACCTGTTTAATATTTAATGGTTTATTCGAATCTTGTTCATTGACTCCTATAATCTTAAGAATACACTTTTGCAGCCGATCCAATGCGTCTAGAGATGATTTATATAGACCCCCCCAGCCTATGATAGCATACCCTGCCACACTATGGAATAGTCCATAGTATATTTGTAGTAGTTGCTTTTTTGATAACATTTGTTTAAGTCTGTAAAAAACGTAGACTAAGTATTTGGTTTTTTTTACAATGTTAGCCACATGTACATTGTACATCCCACTTCATGTTAAAGTCATATGTTATTCCTAGATATTTACTAGTTTTAACTCTTTTCAATTTTTGACCATTTATCTTAATTTCAAAGTCATGCGGAACAGAGTCTCTATAATTTCCAAAGGTGATAAAAACAGACTTGCTTATGTTGAGTACTAGATTATTGTGATAGAGCCAAGAGTATATATACCTAATTTAGTTGACATATCTGTTGCAAGTTCAGGCCATGTCTTTGCTTTCATTGGTACTGCTGTATCATCAGCATATGCTATTAATAAATCTTGTAACACTAGTAAGTCATTGATATATAAAATAAACAATAAAGGTCCTAATATAGAGCCCTGGGGCACTCCAACATTTGTTTTAGTAGGCTGACTTCTAGTCCCATTCACCTTTACAACTTGTGTCCTGTCATGTAAATAACTGGCTATCAGGGATAAGCTTACACCTCTTATTCCCATATTCTGTAATTTGGATATAAGTATGCCATGATCGACAGTGTCAAAAGCTTTGGAGTAGTCCAAAAAAGTTACAACAGTTGGTATGCTAATACTTAGATTTTCATAAATAAATTTGCTAAGTAGGGCTATAGCATCATCTGTACCTTTCTTCTTGAGAAAGCCAAATTGTTTAGCATTTAACAGGTTATGTTTCTTTACAAATTTAAATAATCTGGTAAAAATAATTTTTTCAAAAATCTTAGCTAAATTTGATATCAGTGCGATCGGTCGATAATTGTTAACCAAACTTTTTACACCTTCCTTATATATAGGGCAAATTACAGCTTTCTTAAATTGATATGGACATGTACCTTGTATCATAGCAGTATTAATAATGTGAGTCAAAGCAGGAGTTATGAATGGAGCAGCTAGCTTAACTGTATAGGCATGAATTTCATCACACCCACCAGGTTTATTTTTGAGTTCACGAATAGTTTGGTAAACTTCTGACTCATTTGTTGGTGTTAGAAACATAGTATGCTGATTAATTGATATATCTGGTATTTCATGCTGCAGAATAGGAGGAGTCGCACTTTCATTCAGCCTAGATACTATTGTGCTGAAAAATTCATTAAAATAATTAGCCTTTGTCCAGTCATTACTGTTAAGTTTATTATTAATCAAAATATCATTTATTTGTCTATTTTTTGAATTACGATCCAATTTTAGATGAACATATCTCCACATTTTTTTAGAATCAGCGTTTTGTAGTTGTTTTTCTTCATGCCTATTTTTAGCAGTCCTAAGTAATGATTTAAGTCGTTTTTCGTAATTTAAGTACAGCTCTTTTTTTAGCAAGTCGTCTTGACTATTCTTCCAGGCTTTATATAATTTGTTTTTGTTATTAACTGAATTAATGAGAGCAGGGGTAATCCAGGTCTTTCTTGGTTTTTGAATTTTTGGCTTAGTTTTGTGTGAAAGTTCATTGATAGTTTGAATCTTGTTTATTAACAATTCTAATGCTTCATTGTTATTTGGTGTATTACAGACTTGTTGCCATTGTTCTGAAGCACACAGCTCCAAAAATCTTTTTTTGTTTCTTTCAAAAGGTACTGTAAGTTAAATACCTTTACAAAGGTAATACTTGTACTTGTAGTTAAATACTTGATTACAAACATTTCTATACTTATTAAATAAATACCTTTTGGCAATTACATTCTTCTCAATTCTGGTGCCTTAGTAAGCTTTCTGAAATTGATATAGTGTTACTATAGTTACTAATAAAGGTTGCACGTAACTTACTCAGAACTACGTATTTTACTTTTCGCCACGAGGTGGCGTAATAAGGTTATCAGATTACATCTATGTCTGTACTATTTAAACAAATACTTTTTGTATTTACATAACTCTCAATTTTGGTGCCTTAGTTAAGACATGTGAATTTAATATAGTATTACTATATTACAAAAAATTACGTTTAAATTACGCATTGCACACTTAACACGTGGTGACTCAAAAGGTTATCTGATTTTACTTAATGTGGCCTTATTAAACCATTTTTCATTTGTAAAACTTTAAATAGATATATATAATAATAATGCCGTAACTTACCGCAGATCTGTATAGATTTAGCCTGCCACAGATTGAAGATGGTGCAACAAATTTGTTCTTCTCTACCGGAGTAGATACGCAAGCGAAGCTAACAGGTGGACGGTCGGCCAGAGATAAAGTTTTCCAGAAAACGTAGTTCCGTTTCTGACCTCGTAAACCGTGGCTCACGCTAGAGGGCAGCACCAATCAAGCACCGCTCCAACGGTAATACAGTTGCAGATTACTTATCTCACCCGCTGCTACCGTTAAATACAGTACAGCAAATACCGAACACGCGCCGATAAATTTTTGAATCGGCACACTATGTAGAAATGGTTGCAATCACTGTAGTTTAATTTTTTATACTCCTGTTTTGTTGTATGTGTCAGTGTCTGTGTTTGTATCATTTATGTGTTTTTTGATGGTGTTGTTGGTTCTGTAAGCTATTTTGTAGTTGTGTTTCCTGAATGTGTTTGCGATTTTGTGTGTGTTGGAGTTGAAGTATGTAAGTGTGATGTATTTATTAGGTTTTGTGTTGTTGGTATTTTGTGTTTTGTGTTTTGGTGTTTTTGTTTAGGATGTGTCTGTGTAGATTGTTTATTAACTCGGGGGTGTATCCATTTTTTATCGCGCTATGTATTTGATTGTGTTGAGTTCTTCCTGATAATCTTGTTTACTTTGTGGTATTGTTGTGAGTCTATGGAGCATATAGTTGAATGCGGCATGTTTGTGTTGTGTTGGGTGGTTAGATGTGTTGTGTATAACCATGTCAGTTGTGGTAGGTTTCCTGTATATTTTATATGTGTGTGTGTTGTTTGTTTTGTTAATTGTAAGGTCAAGGACGTTTATACTATTGTTATGTTCTAATTCCAGTGTAAATTTTAGTTTGTGGTGTATTGTGTTTATGTATTTATAGAAATTTTTTATCTGTATTTTGCTGCCTTTATATACAAACATGAAATCTTCAATTCTCTCCCTATTTGTTTTATAAAAACTGGAGTTTCTACTGCAGGTTCAAGTCCACTAACTACTTAATTAAATATACATAATTGTTCCTGTATCTTGTTGTGTATACATCTGCTTCCTACTCATATGTGCAAACAATGTTTTTAATGTATGGTCCTAAAATCTTTATCAATACTTTATATCTTTAAAATTTAGACAAAATCTAATGAGCAATTTGGCCTAATCTGAATTTACATGACCTGGCTCAGATCAACTTTATTTTGGCAAATACAAAGATGAAGACTGCTTGCAATTTCTTCAGGGCTCACACCTGCTGCCAGGCTTAGTTATATAACATGATAAGGAAGAAAGAAATCAGCCCGAACCTGCAACCACTGGGGGAAGGCTTTTACACCATTACCAAAAAGATTAATGATGTCATCTAAAAGTAACTCATTAGGCTATTTAGCTTTATTTATACATTTAATGCATCTTAATTAGTACACTAACAGCACTCCTCTGTCTTACAGTAACACAACACGTTACACTAACTCAAAAGAATTTCTTGTTTTCAGTTTAAGAAAGTTGAAATTGTGTATTTCTTTTCTTTTACATTCACTTTTTGTGAAACGTGCTTTACATTAATATATGTACGCTTACTATATTGAAATCCAATGTTCACTATCCAATAAATACAAATTTTGTGGAATTGTGAAATTAGTAACACTATGTACTATTGTGTGATTATCAATCTATATTATTAGTTGAATTTCTGAATTCCTTTGATTCATTAATAAATTTAACTAATTTTTTTCTTTATGTCTATTGAATGATTTCTTATTAGTTTTTAATCTTTGTGTTTTCATTATTCATTTGTAAATTCTTGGATTTTGTTGTCCATGACGTAGCCATTACTAATTATCATTAAAACACGCACACACACAATTCCTTTTTTCTTTATTACATATGAATTCAGTATTAGAACCAATGTTTTCAGAGTTTATATAATTTTATACAGGTACAAGTTTTTTTTTAATTTTATGCAATATGGACACTACAGAGGAGTGTCAGTATTTTTATATATATCAATAAATAAAAATGAAAGGTGGGAAAGGGGGAGGGAGAGAGAGTGAGAGAGAGAGACCAAAAATGGCGCGTACAGAAACTTCATCAGAACTTTTCCTGATAGTAAAAAAAGAAAAAAATAATGAATGGCAAAGAACATTAACAAAATTAATGGAAATTATAGTTATAATTTCTTGTCTAATGAATAGGTACTAGTAATTGCTTCATATACTTCAAAACATAAATTGTAAACCTATTAAAAACATATTTGGTATACTCAGCTTGAAACAAACATTCAGACCAAAAATATGGTTTAAATTTAGCGAAGCTGCATTATTAGTACTGTTGAAACAGAAGTTTAATTATAATTGTTTTTAGAACAGACTTCTGGAATAATGTGTGCAAAATGATTAAAGCATACCTCCTTACAGTGTGCCTTAATAAATTGTAATATTGACAAAATGGCACAATATGTAAAAAATAAGTCATAAAGGAGGCGATATTGCAGGCCTGTGGTGTGTGTGTGTGTGTGTGTGTGTGCCCGCAAGTTGTGCGCGCGCTTGCGTTTGTAAACATTTCTATGTATCCTACTATATTTGAAACAAGCTTCTAATTATTGTAATTATAATCAATATCACAATAATTATCTTTATCAACATTTTCACATGTTATAACGTTAAAAACTGAAGCTTGTACGTTTAGTTGTAAACATAAATACCTTTGTTAACGAAATGAAAATAGTTATTTAGTTGATACATACCTTCAAAGGGGTATTATATCAGGCTTTGACGAAGTTTATAATAAGCGAAAATTGGTTCAAGCTATAAGGTACAACTTTTACATTTTTACTAGAGTTAACTGCATGGAAGTAGTACCGTCAAGGTCACTCACTTTTACTGCTTCTCTCTGTTACCTCCACGCCCCTCGCCCAGCGTTGTTGCCGGCTAGTGTTTAGCGTTTAGCAGTGTTACGAAAGCAAATTTCATACATCCACCTTATATCGCTCGTTTCAAATTTATTTATGCGTATCGCGTAAATGAATTTTTTTTATCAGAAATAATTAGTTGTGGGTAACATTACTCAGTTAAATTCTGGGCGCCAGTATTTGAGCTATAAAAATTTGTGTGTCGGCAACATATTTTTTGTTGTCGCGTAAATATCTACAGAATTTCTATCTTTGCGTTTCTTCTCTTTCTTTGGCTTCTTTTGTTACGATTTGCAGTTCTCTGAATCTACGATTTATACTGCGCTGGTTTTTCTTATGTTGGAATCTAAAGCTTTTAGCAATACACACCCTAACTTTACAAAGTACCATTAGGTCAGTTATTTTGTGTTTTCCGTACAGTGAACTTACTTATTTAAAGTTTTACTGTTTTCTTCATGGGTGGTTATCCTACAGACTGACAGTTGTCTGAGAGCGCTGACCTTGCCTGCTGTTGTCGCTTTAATTTTTTCATACTCACGGTCTTTTCCCTTTTGTAAATGAATCTGTTTTTCTCTGCACGGTCGTTCCTAAGCAATATGGTTCGGAAGTTCTGTTAGGCATATGTACACATTTGGTATGCAAATTGCGTATACCCTGTCGGCATGTCTTTTCGGTAAATATTGCTGTCTGACACTTTTATGAATGCCTTTGTCATTTTACACTCCCCTCAAAAATGTGTATGTTTACTGGCCACGCTACTACCTTTCTTCCGTTGCACAAAGATAAATAGGACTGAGCAATTTCTGTAAACAAATTTGTCGCTGTTGTGACAAAACGCTAAATAGTAAAACCATAAAGCACAATCCCTCCAGCGAAGCCCCCCCGAAAACCAAACCGAGGACCACAACTAAATCTAACTGGGGTGAACAATACCAATTTACCTCTCACGGAAGCTCCATCTGCGCACACGCCTTCAAATGGGACACATGGGCCACCCTCACCTTCATCCCATCCTCCGGATCCACCAGGCTCGCAGTGACGGGCGAGACAAACTCAGAAATCCGGAAGGGTCCCAACCATCTATAGCAGAGCTTGGCAGCGCGACCCTCCACCTTAGAGCTGAGCGGGTGGCTCCTGAAATAAACCAACTGGCCCACCTTAAAAGGGTTGGGGACTCTTCCAGCGTTATAGCGACGCCGCACGCGCTCGTGCGATCGGAGCAGGGCTCTCCTCACATCTTTCCACCTGTGAACGACCCCTTCGTTCGGCAAATCCGGGAGAAGATCCTCCAGTTTCCACAAATTAACAAGGGGATGAGCGGGGGAGAAACCAAACATGACCTCAAAAGGCACGGCACGATGGCTTTCATGAAGGGACGAATTAAACTCCATCTGTAACCACTGGAGATTCTGGTCCCACGTATTCTGCTGCTCCGCGTGATAGGCGATAAGAGCGGATCTCAGATTGCGATTGAACCGCTCAGCGTGGGAAGGTTGCGGGTGGTAAGGGGAAGTGGTTACATGCCGAATGCCGTGCCTGAAACACATGTTTCGGAATTGCCTCGAGATGAATTGAGGGCCATTGTCTGAGACAATGATGGAGGGAAGCCCGAAATGCTGAAAAATACTGGTCTGAAGGGCTACGATGGTATTGGCAGTACTAGCCTGACGCAAGGGAAGTAGCCAGACATACTTGGAGAAGGCGTCCACACAAACAAGGAGGAACGAATTCCCGGCCTTGCTACGCGGGAAAGGACCCACGTAGTCGATGAAAACCTTCTCCATCGGTCTGCCAGCCACCTCAGAAGACAGCAACCCCAACTTGGTGTTCTGAGCGGGCTTGCTCAGACTGCACAGATGACAACACTTCACCCGGGTGGCGATGTCCCGGTCCATGCCTTTCCAGATGAAGTTTTTCCTGATCGCGGCGATGGTCTTTGAAACACCCAAATGGCCTCCAACCGGGGAATCATGGTAATATTGGAAGACCATGGGCACCAACTTGCTCGGCAGCACTATCTTAGGGACCCGTCCTCTACGTTCCCTGCAGCAGAGGACGCCCTTGGACGGATGATATGGAGCCTTCATCTCGCCTGATTTGATTTTATCGATGATAGGACCCAACACCTCATCATCAAGCTGATGAGGGATAACTTCCGTGAAGGCGAGGGGATCTCCAGGAGTAGGGCGCAGGGTTCATTTATTGGCTCCTCACTGGGTAGGTGATACATACGGGACAGAGCGTCGGCAACAACATTTTGGGTCCCCCTTATATGTTGTGCCCGAAACTTAAAAGAAGAGATCTTGACCACCCAGCGGCCAAGTTTACGCAGTTGACGGGGGTGCGCCAGAAGCCACGAGAGAGCCTGATTGTCCGTCTCTAATAGGAACTCAGCGTGTTCCAAATACCTCCTAAACTTGTCAAGGGCGAAGACTACCGCCAAACACTCTAACTCGTACACCGAGGGTTTCTTTTCAGGGTTGGTAAGGGTCCTGGATACAAATGCAACTGGCTGCCGAGCACCATCCACCTCCTGAGAGAGCACGGCCCCGATCGCCACAGAGCTGGCGTCGGATTGCACAATGAAAGGCTTCGTGAAATCGGACATCCGAAGCACGGGCGGCGACAAAATGGACTCCTTTAGGGACTCGAAGGCACGTTGCTGCGCTTCTCCCCACACGAATTTGGCCCCTTTTTTCCTTAAGGAATTTAGGAGAGCCGCAATCTCAGCCGCCCCCGGGATGATCCGCCGGTAAAAATTCACCATCCCCACGTTTGGTAGCGATGTCGCATCCCAGGTCCCGTTATATGCGGTTGAGACGGGACACCCATCCGGGGAGTCCGATCCCAAGCCGATTCGTCCGGGTTTTCCGTGTGTCCATTTTTGGAGCTGGTGGTTGGGAAGGGCCGGGTTAGGGCCCTGGTGGACTCCGGATCGGCACGGTGTCTTATCTCCTACCGTGTTTACCAGCAGTTGGTCCGGGAGTCATTGATCCGGTCGAATACTCCTTTGTCGGTGGTATGTTGGACGGCCTCGAGGGAGGTTTTGCCGACCTCCAAATTGGTTTTTGGTTTGTTTTGTGTTTTGGTGTTTTTGTTTAGGATGTGTCTGTGTAGATTGTTTATTAACTCGGGGGTGTATCCATTTTTTATCGCGCTATGTATTTGATTGTGTTGAGTTCTTCCTGATAATCTTGTTTACTTTGTGGTATTGTTGTGAGTCTATGGAGCATATAGTTGAATGCGGCATGTTTGTGTTGTGTTGGGTGGTTAGATGTGTTGTGTATAACCATGTCAGTTGTGGTAGGTTTCCTGTATATTTTATATGTGTGTGTGTTGTTTGTTTTGTTAATTGTAAGGTCAAGGACGTTTATACTATTGTTATGTTCTAATTCCAGTGTAAATTTTAGTTAGTGGTGTATTGTGTTTATGTATTTATAGAAATTTTTTATCTGTATTTTATTGCCTTTATATACAAACATGAAATCTTCAATTCTCTCCCTATTTGTTTTATAAAAATTGGAGTTTCTACAGCAGGTTTAAATCCTCTAACTACTTAATTAAATATACATAATTGTTCCTGTATCTTGTTGGGTATACATCTGCTTCCTACTCATATGTGCAAACAATGTTTTTAATGTATGGTCCTAAAATCTTTATCAATACTTTATGTCTTTAAAATTTAGACAAAATCTAATGAGCAATTTGGCCTAATGTGAATTTACATGACCTGGCTCAGATCAACTTTATTTTGGCAAATACAAAGATGAAGACTGGTTGCAATTTCTTCAGGGCTCACACCTGCTGCCAGGCATAGTTCTATAACATGATAAAGAAGAAAGAAATCAGCCCGAACCTGCAACCACTGTGGGAAGGCTTTTACACCATTACGAAAAAGATTAATGATAGCATCTAAAAATAACTCATTAGGCTATTTAGCTTTATTTATACATTTAATGCATCTTAATTAGTACACTAACAGCACTCCTCTGTCTTACAGTAACACAACACGTTACACTAACTCAAAAGAATTTCTTGTTTTCAGTTTAAGAAAGTTGAAATTGTGTATTTCTTTTCTTTTACATTCACTTTTTGTGAAACGTGCTTTACATTAATATATGTACGCTTACTATATTGAAATCCAATGTTCACTATCCAATAAATACAAATTTTGTGGAATTTGAAATTAGTAACACTATGTACTATTGTGTGATTATCAATCTATATTATTAGTTGAATTTCTGAATTCCTTTGATTCATTAATAAATTTAACTAATTTTTTTCTTTATGTCTATTGAATGATTTCTTATTAGTTTTTAATCTTTGTGTTTTCATTATTCATTTGTAAATTCTTGGATTTTGTTGTCCGTGACGTAGCCATTACTAATTATCATTAAAACACGCACACACACAATTCCTTTTTTCTTTATTACATATGAATTCAGTATTAGAACCAATGTTTTCAGAGTTTATATAATTTTATACAGGTACAAGTTTTTTTTTTTAATTTTATGCAATATGGACACTACAGAGGAGTGTCAGTATTTTTATATATATCAATAAATAAAAATGAAAGGTGGGAAAGGGGGAGGGAGAGAGAGTGAGAGAGAGAGAGAGAGAGAGAGAGAGAGAGAGAGAGAGAGACCAAAAATGGCGCGTACAGAAACTTCATCAGAACTTTTCCTGATAGTAAAAACAGAAAAAATAATGAATGGCAAAGAACATAACAAAATTAATGGAAATTATAGTTATAATTTCTTGTCTAATGAATAGGTACTAGTAATTGCTTCATATACTTCAAAACATAAATTGTAAACCTATTAAAAACATATTTGGTATACTCAGCTTGAAACAAACATTCAGACCAAAAATATGGTTTAAATTTAGCGAAGCTGCATTATTAGTACTGTTGAAACAGAAGTTTAATTATAATTGTTTTTAGAACAGACTTCTGGAATAATGTGTGCAAAATGATTAAAGCATACCTCCTTACAGTGTGCCTTAATAAATTGTAATATTGACAAAATGGCACAATATGTAAAAAATAAGTCATAAAGGAGGCGATATTGCAGGCCTGTGGTGTGTGTGTGTGTGTGTGTGTGTGTGTGTGTGTGTGTGCCCGCAAGTTGTGCGCGCGCTTGCGTTTGTAAACATTTCTATGTATCCTACTATATTTGAAACAAGCTTCTAATTATTGTAATTATAATCAATATCACAATAATTATCTTTATCAACATTTTCACATGTTATAACGTTAAAAACTGAAGCTTGTACGTTTAGTTGTAAACATAAATACCTTTGTTAACGAAATGAAAATAGTTATTTAGTTGATACATACCTTCAAAGGGGTATTATATCAGGCTTTGACGAAGTTTATAATAAGCGAAAATTGGTTCAAGCTATAAGGTACAACTTTTACATTTTTACTAGAGTTAACTGCATGGAAGTAGTACCGTCAAGGTCACTCACTTTTACTGCTTCTCTCTGTTACCTCCACGCCCCTCGCCCAGCGTTGTTGCCGGCTAGTGTTTAGCGTTTAGCAGTGTTACGAAAGCAAATTTCATACATCCACCTTATATTGCTCGTTTCAAATTTATTTATGCGTATCGCGTAAATGAATTTTTTTTATCAGGAATAATTAGTTGTGGGTAACATTGTAACCCCACTTTAACTCAAGCAGTAAAAAAAAAGATTATTTTTTTTTTTTGAGAAAATTTTTGGGAATTTTTTTTTTTTTTTTTGTAAAGCGGGGCCACAAGTTAATTATAACTAGGCTAAAGCCTAGAGAAGCCAAAATGCGCTGGATCCAGTGAGACGGGACTTACAATGAATGCCCACGAATTAAACAATTAACAAATCCTTTTATTATTCTATCTCAGTAAACAATTAATAATAAAATAAATAACCTCAACAGTAATCCATAATTCCCTTAAATAGTTAATTAAATAAAGTATACTTTCTCAACAAGGCCACCTGAAAATATTTATTGAAACCAAGAAAATAATTTGCTATGTCACTCTACCAATGAATTGAAATTTAAAACCATAACTAACTTTGAAATAAAGCTTCCATTAAAATATTAATAAAATATAAAATTTATTTTATTTGTTCCTTTTAGAATGCTTCATATAACTTAATGAAGATAATGGTATTGATTCCTTGCTAATATTAATTATAATAATAATTACTCAAACAAATTAAATAAATTTTAAAGGGTGACAATCTATATACTTGTTATAAGGTTAAATAAAATAAATTATTTCCTTAAACAAATGATCAGCAATGATTAATTGAGATAGAATACCTGTTATAAAAAATGAAAAGGATATACCTACATGACTCCATGTATTAACTTTCTTTTATAAAAAGACATCGAACAAATAAAACCCTATATCTAAAGTCCCCACCAAAATACACTAAATGCATAATACTTATAACCCCCAAAATGTACACACAAATATACATACATAACATGTTCCACGATACAAATACATTATACAATAGTATACAATAAAATATACATAAAGGTCTCTTGCCACGCCCTTTTTATATTACCCTCATGGTGTATATAAATTCTTACTTCTTTTTTTTTTATAATCATCCCCGTTAGGATTACAAATTTATTTTTATATTACCCCCATGGTGCTGGTTGATTGCACATCAGGTGTATTAGATAATGCTTAAGCATACAGTAGTCCCCAGGTCATAATAAAATTCAAAACTAAGTGCCTAAGTGGCTAAGTGGCTAAGTGCCTAATGCAGTTATACCATACTGCCCTTCTGAGCTCTATAACAGTGAGAAATTAAAAATATTTAAAATAATAAACGCCCCCCAGTTATCATAATTAATTTAAAGAATTTATATATACTGAAACATTGCCAATTAATAAAAAGAGAAATATTGCATAATATTATAACCCTATGAAAAATACACTTGGCCCAGAGACGGACATGTTAATAGCTTGATGATTCATCTTTCAACTTGTCTCAACAAACAAGTTGAAAGGTGTTTCGACATGCATTCCTTCTGGTTGAAACTTGTTGAAAATGCACCTACCTCCCCAGTAATTTTTTTATACAAATGAATTAAACTGATTTTAAATTAAGAAAATATATATATATATACACTACTGAATTGAACACGATAAATTACTAATAGCAAGTTGACTTAAAATCTGTAAAGAAACCCCTATAATGAAATAAGTGGAAAATCTATGTTGAATGTTGCACTTTAGTCATGCCAGTCTCTGAGCTGACAATTTTACCAGAAATATACTGAAATTTACAATTAATTTAGCACCCAGTCCACACACTAAACTGTCCCATCAATTGGGGATACAAATAAATGTTTAAAACTTGAAATGTTGTAGTTGATAGATATATATAACTGGTCACTGGGTATGATTGAGTGCTGACACTATGTGTAATTAATAATTGGTTTTGTGTCACCTGATTTCATCCATGAAGGGTTTTTATTGAGGTGATAATCTCGTGGCCGACATTTTAGGTGTTGGTGTGGTCATCCAAATCCCTCCGGTATCGAAGATGAGAGCTTATGATGTTCATAGTTCAGCCATGTAGTAGGTCTTTTTCTCGTCTATTGCGGTGGACCCGCAGCCGTTTATAGATTTATCTAGACATAGTGTGAAGGCTTGTAGTTGTTGAAATCTTCATTTCTCTACCGGAGAAAAAATGGCGTTGACCGTCAGCCACGAAGTATTTTGTCAGACAGACTTAATCAGAAAATCCAGCTTCGTGTCCGTTTGCGTACCGCACATGACGCCAGGAAGCAGCACCTGGAGTTTTCATACTGCCAGTTTTCGGCAGGTGCCGACACCGACCGACATTGTCTAAACTAAACCGGTAGTCTTTCCTATCCACGGGTAGGGCGCAGCACTAATTACCGCATTAAATTCTGTACTGCCTATAACTACAGGCGGTATATTCAGTCGTTTCGCGCCGTCTTTCCGCTAGAGATCAGCCCACTCTCCAATCGTCAATTACAGAAATCGCGCTGAATATTACAGGTTCAGCACAACATTACTCAGTTAAATTCTGGGCGCCAGTATTTGAGCTATAAAAATTTGTGTGTCGGCAACATATTTTTTGTTGTCGCGTAAATATCTACAGAATTTCTATCTTTGCATTTCTTCTCTTTCTTTGGCTTCTTTTGTTACGATTTGCAGTTCTCTGAATCTACGATTTATACTGCGCTGGTTTTTCTTTTGTTGGAATCTAAAGCTTTTAGCAATACACACCCTAACTTTACAAAGTACCATTAGGTCAGTTATTTTGTGTTTTCCGTACAGTGAACTTACTTATTTAAAGTTTTACTGTTTTCTTCATGGGTGGTTATCCTACAGACTGACAGTTGTCTGAGAACGCTGACCTTGCCTGCTGTTGTCGCTTTAATTTTTTCATACTCACGGTCTTTTCCCTTTTGTAAATGAATCTGTCTTCTCTGCACGGTCGTTCCTAAGCAATATGGTTCGGAAGTTCTGTTAGGCATATGTACACATTTGGTATGCAAATTGCGTATAACCTGTCGGCATATCTTTTCGGTAAATATTGCTGTCTGACACTTTTATAAATGCCTTTGTCATTTTACACTCCCCTCAAAAATGTGTATGTTTACTGGCCACGCTACTACCTTTCTTCCGTTGCACAAAGATAAATAGGACTGAGCAATTTCTGTAAACAAATTTGTCGCTGTTGTGACAAAAGCCAATCCCATTTCAGTTACAGTACTGACTATTATTTATAATACTCATAAGTAATTCTATAGTTTATAAAATAAGGAAAATTTTAATTATAAAATTTGTAAGGACAATTAATAAAATATAGAATTATAAATTTAATATCTATATTTAAAATTTATAATATATTAATATATGAATAAGGAATTTTAAATTTATTTCATGAGACATTTGTTTTTGTTGTTTATAAAATTATTCTTATTTTCTTAAAAGATCCAACTCGTTTCACGTTTATACATACGATTATTTTTATGCTACTTGTGCATGTAACGTCTTATAGTATAGTTCTATTTTTTTTACTTAATTATTAATAAGCAGTGCAGGAAATAAAAATAGAATATTTTTCAGAGTCACGAACAGTGCGGTGTCTCTTCAATAATTAAATGGGCAAGCTTAAGACACAGGATGCGTACGAAAATTCGTTCAAACAAACTATAGCTGACGCATCGCATTGAATGTTATGTGTATACGTTACGGAAATTCATTGTTAATTAAATATTAACAATGTATTAATTGTGATGTAATTATTATTAAGAATTATTGACAATATATTCTAATGTAAGTATTAGAAACTTTCTCCCTGTGAAATTTTACTTAAAAAAATACAGTAAAATGCAAGTTAACCTTACATTACACTATCTTACAAAACCAGAACAACTGTGTGATACTCGTAAGATTTTAAAATGTTTTTTACTTTAAATAGCATTAAATTTTATCTACAAAATTTTTGCAGTAGGCATCTATGAACCTTCAAAATGTATCGTTGTTTTTTCAGTCTTCTATTGTCATTGATTTTAGAATGTTGTAACATGACATAAGGTAGCAAGAATTCAATGGTATTTAATTATAAAATAAACAGCTGAAAATAAGAGTAAAAGGCAAAAAACTTATGAACTTAAAGATCAATAACCCAATAAATGACAAATGACTATTAACCCGACAGACTTGACACAATAGATCGGATAGGAACCAAAAGAAAACCAAGAGACAGTGAAGAAGAAGTTTAAGTACAATTCAGTCATCCCAAAAAAGTGAACAGAATATTGTAAAGTTAGTAATGAATTGATGTCTGTAGCATATGAGATGTAGCTAGGACAATAAGATTAATGAAGGGTAATAGTATCACATGTATCTTATTATTTAAAGAATGTAATAGTATAATATAATGTAGTGGGGTTAGAAGCTAACCATACCCCAAACCAATTGTAATAATAATGGCCAAAGGCTATAAACAATACTTTGAGCCCAAAACAAAAGCAATATTAGAATAATGACCACAAGTGATCAGTGTGATTTGGAGGTAAATAGTTATAAATGACCATAATCACACAGTGATGTAAAGCAATCAGACAACCATGAATAAGCGTGAATAAGCCCAAAAGAGTGTGTGTAAAACTAAATAAGTAGTGAAAGTGATAGGTATAAAATAATGAAACAAAGTGAGCAGGGTAGTAATGATAGAAACTTTCTAATGAAAGAAAAGTGTAGTGAGAGTGTAGAACTAAATATTATGTAAGCTAACTATGTTAAACAGATAAACAATTTGTGATAAACTGTGCACTAGTAGGTAAGATTGAACTAATTGTAATATTGTTAATTTAGGTAATAAGATATCAAGATTATATATTAAGATAAGAGTTAAGGTATCAGAGTGCAGCAAATTAAGAAGGACTAACACTGTGTTAAAGTGAAGGGAATAGTAGATAGGACATAGCATACAAGGAACAGTTTGTCAATAGTATTATAAGAGTTTCTTTAAGTAAGTATTAAGGATTTTATTTGTGTTCAGAAAATTATAGCATAGAGTAAATTGTAGGATAAGCAGATAACAGCAATTAAAAGATATTTCAGGGTAGAACCTGAAAAGAAATGTTTAATAGTAAGAATTAGAGTTAGGGATACTGATGTTTATTGTTTGTTTTGTTTGTAAATTATATTAGAGTTACCAGAAACGTTAGTAAGAAATGTTAGATGGTAGTAGAATGGAATCTAGGCTCTAAGCCAAACTGTTGAACATAAATTTATTAATTTAAGAACAAATAATAATCCAAAGTTAAGGCAGAACGTGCCAAATGATTAAACCATGTAAGTGGGTATTCATAGTACCAAAATATGTGGTTAACAACTAATTTTGAATAAATTATATGTAAGATATAAAATTGGGAAAATAGTAAAAATGTAATTAGCTATCCAAAAGTAGGCATGAGGGGTATCAAAATGTTCCTCATAAAAATTTAGGAAGAATGGTACTAATGTGATGACCATAGATATTAGAACAAAGTAGTAATCTTCAGTTGAAGATATTTTGGTAAAAATTGACGAAAAAAGACGATAAATCTTAACAATAACCTGAGTTAATAACCAATGAAAAATTAGCATAATTTCTTATGTAACCATAGCAACAAGAAAAATAACGCCAAAAAACCGTTAGATTTTCAGTAAGTCATTATTAACCAACGCCAGAGGGTGGACCGAGTAGCTCTCGTATTAACATTAAATTATTATTCTTCAAACAATTTCAAAACCTTTTAAAACTAATAGAAGACAAGTACAACAGTACAGGGAATCCTGAAACGTAAATTTTATTTATAAAAACTTAATTTAACAAACCGTAGTGATCCAAAGAAGACGAAGCGACGCCGTGACGAAGAAAGACAACACGGACACTATATGAAGATCAGTAGAACCTCCTAAAAGAAGAAGATGACACCAACTGAAGAATTACGAGGCCTGAAGTAGCAAAGAAAAGTGCCGAGACGAGGGAAATAGACGACAGGAATTATCCATAGAAGAAGACGACAGCCCAGGAGTTATCTATCGAAGAAGACGACACCAGGATCTTCAGCAACAAGTAACTGATGAGTATAAACATTATCCCTGAAAGCGTATTCACAAATTTTGGTCTGAATTAAAATATAACTATTTCAAAATCACTGATCACTATTCCGAGTCAAAATAAATGCTGATTTAAATTCACTGTCTAACTATAATAAATTAACAATTATTAAGAAAGTAAATTATGACAAATAATTAACGAATCTTCTAATAACGAACTTCTAGCAAATGAAACATAACCATAAATTGCTTCACAAATTTTCATTGGTGATTACTTAGTCAAATGTAAAGAGATATCGATTTATTTATGTAATTAGTTGTAAGAATTATTATAACTTTGTGTGTGTTAGCCGTAAACATATATTTCTGTAGCCAAAAGGATTTTACACCCCTGAGAAAAAACGATAATTTTTACTGTAAACTAGAGTAACTAATGACTGTATACAACTGAGCTGAGCGTACCAACTACGCAATTGTAATAGCCGGTGCCGAAAACGAATTCTAATGTATAATAAACCAAGTGAAATATTCTAAAGGATTAATAAATGTTCTCAATCTGCAATGCTGTATGTTTGATTCCGTTAATTTAGAATTACGACTAGTAATTATTGAAGTGAAGGCGTTAAAGCGAGACGCAAGCTGGGTAATACTGCAGAGAGCTGTACGCCAATCAGGTGGCGAGGCGGCAACGTTTGCTACGTTTGAATGCGGCAGAGCAGAATACGGTTTACCCGTACACGACTGAGAGCATACATTTTGACACGTTTAACAACAAACAAACATATTGAACTTTAATCAAATTTTAACAACAACCACACATAAACAGTCTTATTACAAAGTGGCGCCCAACGTGGGGCTTAAACGGAAGCGGCCACAACCCACACATAAGCAAACTTTTATTACAAAGTGGCGCGCCAACTAGTAGGGCTAGAATAGGTAAGGAAAAATATTTTTAAACTTTACAGATTCTAGCGGCGACTATGGAAATGAAACCGGCAAAACACGAGAAGGAGGCGGAAAAGGAGACAAAGAGATCGGAAAAGGAGATAGAAGAAAAACGAGTCAGCTATGCAGAATGGATGACGGCACTATTTTAAAAGTTTAGCAGAGAGATGGAGTACATCGAAAGGAACACCACTGACCATGAACGAGCACTAATGAGTCGTGCGGATGCAACGGAACCACCATACGACCAAATGTCATTGAAAGGAATTTATGATGAAATGTGGAAGCTGGAAACCAAATGCAGCAAGGAAGAGACTATCGGGACAGCCCACGGAAAAGGCGATAACAAGGTGGAAAGAATGACTAAAGAAGATTGGGAGAGATTCTGCAGTAATGGAGAACAAATGAAAAACAGAAGAACGGGAATATACGCACAGGTGACAGAGGAATATACACAGGAGGAATACGACCAATGGAGACGAT
Source organism: Magicicada septendecula (assembly GCA_034769895.1). Lineage (NCBI taxonomy): Eukaryota > Metazoa > Arthropoda > Insecta > Hemiptera > Cicadidae > Magicicada > Magicicada septendecula. The sequence continues at coordinate 11,769,149 of CM068367.1, forward strand.
CTATAAAACTACCAGAAAAACCAATACAAACGGAAAACGCAGAGCTAAGAGAATGGATAAGGGTTATGTTCGAACTGTCCAGAGAAGAGATGTGTAATTGGAGGAAGAAACATAATCGAGTAAGAGGGTTCAGCGAACCACCAAATAATAAAAACCTAGAACAACCCAATGTTCAATTAGAAAAAGAAATAGCCAAGGACGTGGAAGAGAAGCAACAAAAGAAAATGCCAGAACCCACACAACAGAAGAAAATAATGGTACTCACACAAGAAGAGGTACAAAAAACCTTGGAGTTATTTAATGAACATTATAGAGTGATGAAAGAAACTTTGGACAAAAACAGAGAAGAAATTAAGGAGGACAATAAGAAATTATTACAACAAAATTATGAGAAGATGGAGGAAATGCTAGACAAGAAATTTGAGTCAATTGATAACCATTTTAAAAAGATGGATGAAAAATTGGATAGAGGTTTCGAGAAATTAAGTGAAACTTTAGATAATGGTTTCAAGAAAGTGCATGAAACCTTAGATAAGGGTTTCGAGAAAATGCATGAAACACTGGACAGTACTTCTGAAGATATTAAAGAAACAGTAAATGAAAACAAGGAACCATTAGACCAGAAGGTAGAAGATAGTAGGAAGGAAATAAAAACTACAGAAGACAATAGCATACCATTACCTGCAAATAAAATTAGCAGCCACAAGGAGAATATCCAAATCATGGAGGTGACGACTAAGAAGAAGCATCCAAGGAAACTCATAAATTCCAGAGAAGAATTGGAGATGATGAAGAATGGACTACTTGAGATGTTTAATGTACTAATTAATGACCAGAATGAAATAATGAATTTCAAAAATAACAGAAGGAACTTACTAGAACCTTTAGAAAGGAATCACTACAAAACAGTGCGTAACAGAATAAGAAGGAGAAGACACTTAATCGACATGCATAATCCAATATCAACGATAGCATCTACAATGGAAACAGCATTGACCTATTCATCGTATAAACAAAACAATGAAATGATGGCGATAGCAATGGAAACCAGTGAGAATTCAATAACAGAACCATTTAGATACAGAATAATAGCAAGGAAGTGGACACGAACAGCAGTCATTATGAAAACGACAGCAATCCGAACAGGAGCAGTTCATATAATTATGGACAATGGTTAAACCAAGTGTGGAGGAACACTGAGAAAATGGGACTGATTTTGAATAATTTGACCAGGCAAACCAAGTAATGTATAAATGAGGAGATTAACTTATAAGAAAAATAAATGTATATAACAGGGTCCATTATATAACAAAATAAATACCCTACCTCATAATGAAAGATAATAAAAATAATACCTATGTCATAAGTGAAATCACAACTAAAAAGATAAAAGGGACTTATAACCAGTCTTCTTTAAAAAAGTATTACGAACCAGTGTCTGAAAATTAAAGAGAATTTTGTAAGTAACTATTATCAAAATTCAAAAGTAATGTAAGCACAACTTACAATAAGTATTTGATTGGAACCATTATTATTATAAATGAGAGGGAATTTAGAAGAAAGATAAGCTAAGTTCAAAACAAAGTAAGGCTAAACTTACGACCAAGTGTGAAACAAAATGTGTAAACACATGCAAATTTTGAAAATGTATAATGAAATATCATAAAAATCGAGATATAAAATAATTAAATATTACACAAATAATGATGACGCTACATAACATCATTAACAAACCCCATCACAAAAAGGGGATAAATAAATAATTAAATATTACACAAATAATGATGACGCTACATAACATCATTATCAAACCCCATCACAAAAAGGGGATAAATAGAAATTAATGTTTCACAAAAGAAGAAACCAAAACAATCAAATAAAAAATAACACTGGCAGATTAGCTGAGTTATCAATGAAAAAATATAAATGAGTCAAAACCAGCTACAATGTTAATTGAATATCAATGAGCATTAGAGTGATGACAAATAGAATCACTACCATATAGAATAAGCTCTTAAAACAATACAAAATGCCTATTAAATATCGCCACAAGCTTAAAACAAAGGAATCCTAATAAGTTATTAAAATGAAAAGTCATGAGTTGTATGAAAGAAAGAATAATTAATCCCAAAAGTGTTTTATTGTATTAATATTATGTGAGTCGGAAATGAACGACTATTATTATAATTATTATGAATATTATTATGTGATGATTTTATGTTGAGATACGTCCAACATATGTTATTGAGCAGATAGGCAAGGCCTCTGAACTCAAAATGTGTATAAATGGATAGCAGAGTAATAGAGCCACATGTGCCCTCTGACTATTACCAATTTATATGAAGGAGAGAGAAGAAAAATTTTAGGGAAATAGAACATAAAGGGGAATAATAAAGAAAGAAAAATAATACCAATTATTATATTATGAACCATGACTTAATAAAGAATGAATACAGAAGAAGTAGCGATGGACGAATTCCTGAATCATAACAACTTGATAAAATGAACTATATTGATAATTTCAGAAAAAATCTAATAATCTTTGTTTCTAAATAATCAATTTTGGTGGCGATGCATTATGTAACATGACATAAGGTAGCAAGAATTCAATGGTATTTAATTATAAAATAAACAGCTGAAAATAAGAGTAAAAGGCAAAAAACTTATGAACTTAAAGATCAATAACCCAATAAATGACAAATGACTATTAACCCGACAGACTTGACACAATAGATCGGATAGGAACCAAAAGAAAACCAAGAGACAGTGAAGAAGAAGTTTAAGTACAATTCAGTCATCCCAAAAAAGTGAACAGAATATTGTAAATTGAGTAATGAATTGATGTCTGTAGCATATGAGATGTAGCTAGGACAATAAGATTAATGAAGGGTAATAGTATCACATGTATCTTATTATTTAAAGAATGTAATTGTATAATATAATGTAGGGGGGTTAGAAGCTAACCATACCCCAAACTAATTGTAGTAGTAATGGCCAAAGGCTATAAACAATACTTTGAGCCCAAAACAAAAGCAATATTAGAATGATGACCACAAGTGATCAGTGTGATTTGGAGGTAAATAGTTATAAATGACCATAATCACACAGTGATGTAAAGTAATCAGATAACCATGAATAAGCGTGAATAAGCCCAAAAGTGTGTGTGTGTAAAACTAAATAAGTAGTGAAAGTGATAGGTATAAAATAATGAAACAAAGTGAGCAGGGTAGTAATGATAGAAACTTTCTAATGAAAGAAAAGTGTAGTGAGAGTGTAGAACTAAATATTATGTAAGCTAACTATGTTAAACAGATAAACAATTTGTGATAAACTGTGCACTAGTAGGTAAGATTGAACTAATTGTAATATTGTTAATTTAGGTAATAAGATATCAAGATTATATATTAAGATAAGAGTTAAGGTATCAGAGTGCAGCAAATTAAGAAGGACTAACACTGTGTTAAAGTGAAGGGAATAGTAGATAGGACATAGCATACAAGGAACAGTTTGTCAATAGTATTATAAGAGTTTCTTTAAGTAAGTATTAAGGATTTTATTTGTGTTCAGAAAATCATAGCATAGAGTAAATTGTAGGATAAGCAGATAACAGCTATTAAAAGTTATTTCAGGGTAGAACCTGAAAAGAAATGTTTAATAGTAAGAATTAGAGTTAGGAATACTGATGTTTATTGTTTGTTTTGTTAGTAAATTATATTAGAGTTACCAGAAACGTTAGTAAGAAATGTTAGATGGTAGTAGAATGGAATCTAGGCTCTAAGCCAAACTGTTGAACATAAATTTATTAATTTAAGAACAAATAATAATCCAAGGTTAAGGCAGAACGTGCCAAATGATTAAACCATGTAAGTGGGTATTCATAGTACCAAAATATGTGGTTAACAACTAATTTTGAATAAATTATATGTAAGATATAAAATTGGGAAAATAGTAAAAATGTAATTAGCTATCCAAAAGTAGGCATGAGGGGTATCAAAATGTTCCTCATAAAAATTTAGGAAGAATGGTACTAATGTGATGACCATAGATATTAGAACAAAGTAGTAATCTTCAGTTGAAGATATTTTGGTAAAAATTGACGAAAAAATACGATAAATCTTAACAATAACCTGAGTTAATAACCAATGAAAAATTAGCATAATTTCTTATGTAACCATAGCAACAAGAAAAATAACGCCAAAAAACCGTTAGATTTTCAGTAAGTCATTATTAACCAACGCCAGAGGGTGGACCGAGTAGCTCTCGTATTAACATTAAATTATTATTCTTCAAACAATTTCAAAACTATTTAAAACTAATAGAAGACAAGTACAACAGTACAGGGAATCCTGAACGTAAATTTTATTTATAAAAAATTAATTTAACAAACCGTAGTGATCCAAAGAAGACGAAGCGACGCCGTGACGAAGAAATACGACACGGACACTATATGAAGATCAGTAGAACCTCCTAAAAGAAGAAGATGACACCAACTGAAGAATTACGAGGCCTGAAGTAGCAAAGAAAAGTGCCGAGACGAGGGAAACAGACGACAGGAATTATCCATAGAAGAAGACGACAGCCCAGGAGTTATCTATCGAAGAAGTCGACGTAAGGATCTTCAGCAACAAGTAACTGATGAGTATAAACTTTATCCCTTAAAGCGTATTCACAAATTTTGGTCTGAATTAAATATAACTATTTCAAAATCACTGATCACTATTCCGAGTCAAAATAAATGCTGATTTAAATTCACTATTTAACTATAATAAATTAACGATTATTAAGAAAGTAAATTATGATAAATAATTAACGAATCTTCTAATAACGAACTTCTGGCAAATGAACATAACCAAAAATTGCTTCACAAGTTTTCATTGGTGATTACTTAGTCAAATGTAATGAGATATCGATTTATTTATGTAATTAGCTGTAAGAATTATTATAACTTTGTGTGTGTTAGCCGTAAACATATATTTCTGTAGCCAAAAGGACTTTACACCCCTGAGAAAAAACGATAATTTTTTACTGTAAACTAGAGTAACTGATGACTGTATACAACTGAGCTGAGCGTACCAACTACGCAATTGTAATAGCCGGTGCCGAAAACGAATTTTGATGTATAATAAACCAAGTGAAATATTCTAAAGGATTAATAAATGTTCTCAATCTGCAATGCTGTATGTTTGATTCCGTTAATTTAGAATTACGACTAGTAATTATTGAAGTGAAGGCGTTAAAGCGAGACGCAAGCTGGGTAATACTGCAGAGAGCTGTACGCCAATCAGGTGGCGAGGCGGCAACGTTTGCAACGTTTGAATGCGGCAGAGCAGAATACGGTTTACCCGTACACGACTGAGAGCATACATTTTGACACGTTTAACAACAAACAAACATATTGAACTTTAATCAAATTTTAACAACAACCACACATAAACAGTCTTATTACAAAGTTCAACAGTTTAAAGCACAAAAATTGATTTTAATGGAAGCCATATTGATAACAACAAAGTAAATATTTAATTTAAAAATCACTTTGTTATATTCTTTACATTAAGTAGGCCTACTTACTAGTGTAGCATTTTTCGGAAGAAAGGGAAACTGTCGCTTAGTGGCAACGCTGTAAGTAAGCGGTGTGACCTTGACGATACTACTTCCATGCAGTTAACTATAATAAATAACTTTGAGTAGTAATATACTTATATTCATAGGGGACTTAAATTTTTGAAGACGAAACTACCCCAAGCCGGCCCTTTATTTTTGAGTGTCGTTTTTGTTAAATACCAGCCAGTAATGCGAAGTCTACTCAATGCGCGCGCACACATACACACACACAAGCGAGTTAAAACTGACAACTCGCTTCGCTCGTTAAATTAAAGACTATACTTTATTCAGTCCATACCAGCCAGTAATGCGAAGTCTACTCAATGAGTGTAATTTTTTTACACTCAAACGATTGTAATTTACAAAAACGACACTCAAAAATAACGCACTGTACAAAATTCTGTTAATTCGGACCATAAATAAATATCTACTCTCCCTTTCCAATTAAACTCAAACGCTTACTGTGTAGTTCTTCCACGCGGTGACGTCACGCGTTAACAACAGCTGATCGCTAGGTTAAGCGCGGAAGGCCGGAGTGCCCCCCCTCCCTGCATGAATATGTTCAAAAGTAAAAGGTTAGTGGTGCTATTGTGAATTGTGATGTTCGTGATCCAAAACTATAGTGAAACAATTTGAAAAATAGTATACAGTGATATCAGTGAAGCCGTTATCGCATATAAACGACTGTGTAAGCAAGATAGGTTAAATGTCATTTGTCACCGTATACACAGTGACAATATGGCCATCATTCACCTTTGCATGCATGCTTATGGGAGTAATTATTTTATTTTTTTATACGTAAATAGGTTCGACCGCCGTTTACAATTATTTTTCGCGTGTTTATATGACATAGAATAGAAAAAATAATATTTCACTTCAATAATTGCCAATTTGTCTAACATGGAATCAATAATTTAATGTTAAATCCGTCAGTTTGTTTATTCCTAGTGAAAACTCAAATTAGTATTCCCAAAGAGAGATAGGCCTATAAATTCTCTTGTATAATAGGTATATAATAACAACGAAGAACCACATTGTATTTGTTCTTCGTTGAAATTACTTTTTAAGAATGTGTCTGCATTATATTAATCCTAATGAAATTAACCCTAATTATACTTCATACCTATCAATGAATACTATCGTGATTTCCACCTTAACCAAACATCCAGTTGTCTTTAAATAAGTAAAAGGTAATTGTTTACGATCCTACTTAAGCTCAAATTGCGGTGAAATATTTCTTTTCCTATTCTTCTATACTATATAAACACGAGAAAAATAATTTTAAACGGCGGTCGAACCTATTTACGGAGAAAAAAAATTAAATAATTACTCACATAAGAACGCATGCAACAGCCGGTGAACGTCATTTTCACACCGGTACAGGACGGCGCGTGACGTCACCGCTTGTACATCAGCTGTCGCTCCAAATTAGACTTTGGGATGTATATAATTCTTGCAAAAATTAAGGCGAACCATTTTTCAAACATTTATAAGCGAGTTGGATGAAAAGCGAGTTGAGTCGATACCTGCCGGTTAGGTTCGGAGGGGCGGCCCTTCGGGCCGCGGATATAGTTCATTGTTCCATATAATTCTTGCAAAAATTGGATTGTATGAAAAGCGAGTTGAGTCGATTGCTGAAATCCGGACAAATTTTGCCAAACGCCAAAAATTACCAAAGGCCGACGTAATGCTGACTTTTGATTGGTACTTAGAAAACAATCTACGGTTGAGTTCAAAATTTTGTAATCTCTGATTTGTAATTGGTTAAGACGAAAAGAGCGGTTTGACTGTTTAGAGTTTAGAGAAAACGCTGCCGTTGCCGCGTCAGGTCGTGTTGTGTGGGAATGTATTTTGTGATTTTCAGTGCTTCAGTTTGCGTTTGTGTAATTGTGTGGTGTTATTAATTATGGTTTAATTATTTCTGTTGTTTAGGGTTACAGTATTTACATTATTAACATATTACATATTATTAACATTTGTAATATTGAGCCGATAACTTCGCCGATTACTTTATAAATTTATGAAGTACAGCGCTGGGTACTCCGCGTAATGTGATTTTCAGTGCTTTAGTTTGTGTAATTGTGTAACATTTTAATACACAATGGCCTGCTACATTAAGGTAAGATTTTCATCTTTTCATAATTCCATGTGAAATAATGAATTCCATGTCACCGCGCGCGTGTGTGTGTGTGTGTGTGTGTGTGTGAAATATTCAAATTGCTGTGAAATATTTCTTTTCCTATTCTTCTATACTATATAAACACGAGAAAAATAATTTTAAACGGCGGTCGAATCTATTTACGGAGAAAAAAATTAAATAATTTCTCCCATAAGACGCCACGTTATTTGCCGCGTAAACTTATGAAGTACAGCGCTGGGTACTCCGCGTAATGACGTCATAACTCGTCATTTGCTGTGCATTTGTGCGCCGTTGCCTAGTTAACATGGCGGCCATTCACTTTACATGCGCGCTTATATAGTGGTGTTTATATAGTATAGAAGAATAGGAAAAGAAATATTGCACCGCAATTTGAGCTTAAGTAGGATCGTAAATAATTACCAATAATTGAAATTTAAATCTAACTCTACTTGTTACAATACAGTTATTTTGTCTGTATCACTGTTATCTATTAAAAACCACTGCCTTTGAAATTTAAATCTAACTCTACTTGTTACAATAGTTACTGACATATTCAGCAGATGCCTAGACCTAACGGTTATAAAGTAACGTTATTTCTTATTGCAGTGATGAACAACCGACAACTAGCGCTTAAACAGACTACACGTTGTAAACAAATGAACTTGCTACCGGATGTTGCTATTTCTGTGTTACCCTAAAAATTAGTATAGTCTAAGTTACAGTGGAATTGGTGTACACGTGTGCATCAATTTGAAAAGGTGTTTCTACGGATTTAAATTATATTGTTAATTTTATACAGGTATCTCTTTTACATAATTTTTCAGGAATTTTGTGAGTATTATTATTATTATATGTGTTTGTTTAGAAATAAAATAGAAATACTAAATGGGTATCGGCTTTAAAACCACGTGTTCGTGTAGGTTATTGGTTTTTTTTTATTTAATTTACAATGATTTTGAGTAAACTGTAAGTCTTTTATGTTAAACCTCCCCATTTTGTTTAAAGTAAAAGTTTCATGAACTTTAGGATGTAATTGTGCTGTCGTGATTGAAACCACGCGTTTTTGTTAAGGTTAAAATTCATTGTTCTAGATTAATCCTGTGACATTTCCAACAGTTTTCAGGTACTGAGTAAAGTTTAGAAGTATTTTATGTTTAAAAAAGATCAAAACGTAATGTAAAACAAAAGCTTCATGAAGTTTAGGGCGTGATCGGGTTTGAAAACACGTGTTCGTTTAAGTTATTTATTCTTTGTTCTACGTTTGTGCCATTTACAATGATTTTGAGTGAACGGTAAAAGTTTTCTATGTTTAAAAAAAACTCCAATTTAGTATAAAAGTTTCATGAATTTTGGGATGTATTTCATTTGTGCTATCGGGTTTGAAATCACTTGTTTTTTTTACGGTTAATTATTCATTGTTCTAGATTAATCCTGTGACATTTCCAAAAATTGTCAAGGACTGAGTAAAGTGTAGAAGTATGTTATGTCAGTTAAAAATTCTCAATCCCAATAAACTCCACTCTTGTAGGCCTATGTGTAGTGTCTTACCAAGATTCCATTCATACAAATTTGTTGTCAATGTACACTGTCAATATTTTCTTTTAATGCAATTTTACGAAAATATTACTAGTTTAGTTTTAGTGTACTCAATATTTAGTTTAACCTATATAGTTATAGTTTATAGCTTTTTGGCTTCCCCGGGCCCCCATCCACCCCGGGCCACTTGCTCTGGCAACCCTAGCCCCCCTGTGCGGGACATGTCACACACACACACACACACACACACACACACACACACACACACACACCTTTCTGTTTTAAATATTTCTTTTCTCAAATGGCCATAATACCTTTTCTTAATTTGCTTGTATGACTAAGTCATACCTCTTTCACTCTCTTTATACCGACAAATTTAAGATTAATTGATGTTGGTGTCAGATGTCTCTCTCTTTCTCTCTCTTTCTCTGGGTTGTAGCTCCCCCGGTGACTTCACTTCTCACTCCCATTGGATAAACTCACTCTTTCTCCCCCCTGAAGTTTGTTTAATTTATGTAATTTTCCATATGGATTTCACTTTCTTCACCAAGCTGTTAGGTGACATACACTCCACACAGCCAGGGACATCAAATAGGGCACATGCACACACTTCCACATCATATATACACAGCACACAGCCAGGGACATCAAATAGGGCACACACATACGCTTCAACATCACGTATACACAGCACACAGCCAGGGACATCAAATAGAGCACACGCATACCCTTCCACATCACATATACACAGCACACAGCCAGGGACATCAAATATGGCACACGCATACCCTTCCACATCACGTATACACGCCACATAACAAGGGACATCAAATAGGGCACACACATACCCTTCCACATCACGTATACACAGCACACAGCCAGGGACATCAAATATGGAACACGCATGCCTTTCCACATCACGTATACACAGCACACAGCCAGGGACATCAAATATGGCACACGCATACCCTTCCACATTACGTATACACAGCACACAGCCAGGGACATCAAATATGGCACACGCATACTCTTCTACATCACGTATAAACAGCACATAGCCAGGGACATCTAATATGGCACATGCATACCCTTCCACATCACGTATACACGCCACACAAACAGGGACATCAAATATGGCACATGCATACCATTCCACATCACGTATACACAGCACACAGCCAGGGACATTAAATATGGCACACCCATACTCTTCCATATCACGTATACACGCCACACAACCAAGGACATCAAATATGGCACACGCATACCCTTCCACATCACGTATACACGCCACACAAACAGGGACATCAAATAGGGCACACACATACACTCCTTCCACATCACGTATACACGCACACAGCCAGAGACATCTTATAGGGCACATGCATACCCTTCCACATCACATATACACAGCACACAGCCAGGGACATCAAATATGGCACACGCATACCCTTCCTCTTCACTTATTCACAGCACACAGCCAGGGACATCGCATAGGGCACATTCATACACTTCCACATCACGTATACACAGCACACAGCCAGGGGCATCAAATAGGACACACGCATACCCTTCCACATCACGTATATACGCCACAAAACCAGGGACATCAAAAAGACACACACATACCCTTCCACATCACGTATACACGAACACAGCCAGGGACATCATATAGGGTACATGCATACCCTTCCACATCACATATACACAGCACACAGCCAGGGACATCAAATATGGCACACGCATACCCTCCCACATCACGTATACACGCAACACAACCAGGGACTTCAAATAGGGCACATGCATACCCTTCCACATCACGTATACACAACACACAGCCAGGGACATCAAATAGGGCACACGCATACCCTTCCTCATCACGTATACACAGCACACAGCCAGGGACATCAAGTAGGTAACACGCATACCATTCCACATTATATATACACAGCACACAGCCAGGGACATCAAATAGGGCACATGAATACCCTTCCACATCACGAATACACAGCACACAGCCAGGGACGTCAAATAGGGCACATGCATACCCTTCCACATCACGTATACACAGCACGCAGCCAGGGACATCAAATATGGCACTCGCATACCCTTTCATAACACGTATACACGCCACACAACCAGGGACACCTAATATGGCACACGCATAGCCTTCCACATCACGTATACACAGCACACAGCCAGGGACATCAAATAGGGCACATGCATACCATTCCACATGACGTATATACAGCACACAACCAGAGACATCAAATATGGCACATGCATACCCTTCCACATCACGTATACACGCCACACAACCAGGGACATCAAATAGGGCACACACATACCCTCCTTCCACAGAACGTATACACCGAACACAGCCAGGGACATCAAATATGGCACACGCACACCCTTCCACATACGTATACACAGCACACAGCCAGGGACAACAAATATGGCATATGCATACCCTTCCACATCACGTATACACGCCACACAACCAGGGACATCAAATATGGCACATGCATACCCTTCCACATCTCGTATACAGAGCACACAGCCAGGGACATCAAATATGGCACACGCATACCCTTCCACATCACGTATACACAGCACACAGCCAGGGATATCAAATATGGCACATGCATATCATTCCACATCACATATACACGCCACACAACCAGGGACATCAAATAGGGCACACACATACCTTTCCACATAACGTATACACAGCACACAGCCAGGGACATCAAATATGGCACACGCATACCCTTCCACACCACTATACACAGCACACAGCCAAGGACATCAAATATGGCACACGCATACCCTTCCACATCACGTATACACGCCACACAACCAGGGACATCAAATATAGCACATGCATACCCTTCCACATCACGTATACACGCCACACAAACAATGGACATCAAATATGGAACACGCATACCGTTCCACATCACGTATACACAGCAGACAGCCAGGGACATCAAATAGGGCACATGCACACTCTTCCACATCACGTATACACAGCACACAGCCAGGGACATCAAATAGGGCACATGCATACCCTTTCACATCACGTATACACAGCACACAGCCAGGGACATCAAATATGGCACACGCATACCCTTCCACATCACGTATACACGCCACACAACCAGGGACATCAAATAGGGCACGCACATACCCTCCTTCCATATCACGTATACACAGCACACACCCAGGGTCATCGAATAGGGCACATGTATACCCTTCCACATCACGTATACACAGCACGCAGCCAGGGACATCAAATATGGCACATGCATACCCTTCAACATCACGTATACACAGCACACAGCCAGGGACTTCAAATAGGGCGCACACATACACTTCCACATCACGTATACACGGCACACAGCCAGTGACATCAAATAGAGCACACGCATACCCTTCCACATCACGTAAACACAGCACACAGCCAGGGACATCAAAAATGGCACACGCATACCCTTCCACATCACGTATACACGCCACACAACCAGGGACATCAAATAGGGCACACACATACCCTCCTTCCACATCACGTAAACACAGCACACAGCCAGGGACATCAAATAGGGTACACACATACCCTTCCACATCACGTATACACAGCACACAGCCAGGGACATCAAATAAGGCACACGCATACCCTCCCACATCACGTATACACGCAACACAACCAGAGACTTCAAATAGGGCACATGCATACCCTTCCGTATCACATATACACGCCACTCAACTAGGGACATCAAATATGGCACACGCATACTCTTCCACATCACGTATACACAGCACACAGCCAGGGACATCAAATAGGTCACACGCATACCTATCCACATCACCTATACACAGCACACAGCCAGGGACATCAAATAGGACACACGCATACCCTTCCACATCACGTATACACGCCACACAACCAGGGACATCAAATAGGACACGCAGATACCCTTCCACATCACGTATACACAGCACACAGCCAGGGACATCAAATAGGGCACATGCATACCCTTCCACATCACGTATACACAGCACACAGCCAGGGACATCAAATAGGGCACATGCATACCATTCCACATCACGTATACACGCCACACAACCAGTGACATGAAATAGCGCACATGCATACCCTTCCACATCACGAATACACAGCACACAGCCAGGGACATCAAATAGTGCACACGCCCATGGTTCCACATCTCGTAAACACACCACACAGCCAGGGACATCAAATAGGGCACACTCATACCCTTCCACATCACGTATACACAGCACACAGCCATGGTCATCAAATAGGGCACATGCATACCTTTCCACATCACGCAGCCAGGGACATCAAATAGGGCACAACCATACCCTTCCACATCACGTATACACAGCACAAAGCCAGGGACATCAAATAGGGCACATGCATACACTTCCACATCACGTATACACAGCACACAGCCAGGGACTTCAAATAGGGCACACAGATACCCTTCCACAACACGTACACACAGCACACAGCCAGGGACATCAAATAGAGCACACGCATACCCTTCCACATCACGTATACACAGCACACAGCCAGGGACATCAAATATGGCACATGCATACCCTTCCACATCACGTATACACGCCACACAACCAGGGACATCAAATAGGGCACATGCATACCCTTCCACATCACGTATACACGCCACACAACCAGGGACATCAAATTGGGCACATGCATACCCTTCCACATCACGTATACACAGCACACAGCCAGGGAAATCAAATAGGGCACACGCATACCCTTCCACATCACGTATACACAGCACACAACCAGGGACATCAAATAGGGCACACCCATACCCTTCCACATCATATATACACAGCACACAGCCAGGGACATCAAATAGGGCACATTCATACCCTTCCATATCACGAATACACAGCACACAGCCAGGGACATCAAATAGGGCACACGCACATGGTTCCATATGTCGTATACACACCACACAGCCAGGGACATCAAATAGGTCACACACATACCCTTCCACATTACGTATACACGCTACACAACCAGGGACATCAAATAGGGCACATGCATACTCTTCCACATCACGTATACACAGCACACAGTCAGGGACATCAAATAGGGCACACGCACACAGTTCCACATCACGTATACACACCACACAGCCAGGGACATCAAATAGGGCACACGCTTACCCTTCGACATCACATACCAGAGTCACAGGGGCATCAAATAGAGCAGATATTCATACGTACACATCACACAGTATGATTACAAGGCCATCATTCTCAAAAGCAGTAACATCACCTTCAGTTTCACACACATCACAGATACGTAAATCTTTTTCATATGTAACACCATCACACAATCTAAACCATAAATCACACCTCACATATTTGTTTACAAATGGTGGGTCTGCTGAGGAAAGTTTATCTACGTTAAACAGTTCCCTTGAATATGGTGATTCTCGTAACGTAGATAATTTAATATCGTCATGTGCAGAACAAACAGCTGTCTCGTGTCTTAAAATAACATACCCAAAGGTATGTTCTGATTGCAATGTTCAATACAGTAATAGATTCAGCTTCTCGAAACATAAAAAACATTGTGATTCGTCTGGTTTATCCCTATCGAGTTCCCATTCAGATTGTACATTGAAATTTAGAACACATTTCCATCTCATAGAGCATTCGAAGAAAGAGCATGGCCAAATTATTCCAAAGGAGGAATTTGTTTATAAGGATGTGGCAGCATTTCTCACATGGAAGGAAGCTGTTTGTAAAGACAACCACTTTGCAATGGTCAAAAAAACGGGTTCAGCCCATGCAGTGAGTGGCTCTAAATTTTCCTATTATATTTGCAAATTTAATAATTTTTGTAGACCCAAAACAAAAATAAATAAAACTAATAGAAAAAGGACATTTGGTAGTATGCCGAATACAAACTCTCTGTCCAGAATGTACGTCAAAGAAGATGATACTGGAATCCATGTGGCATACGTTAATGCTTTTAACCATGAGCTTAACTTTAAATTTGTGAAATTCTATCGATGGGATAACACCACAAAGTCTTCTGTAAATCACTTTTTAGAGCAAGGTGTGCCAACACATGTTATTCAGGAACATTTACAGCCTTCCATTGGTGACGATAATAACACATCTGCAGTAAAAGAACATTATATAACAACATCTCAGATAATTAAAATGAGGTATCAACTGCAGATGAAAAAACGACTTAATAAAAATGATGCAGAATCTGTAAGTATCTTAATTACCTTATTAAAAAATGAAAGTTACAACCCAGTTTTAGCATATAAACCTCAAGGGATGGATACCATAATTGGGCCCTCCAGTTTAAATAATTTACCACACAGTTCTGAACTTTTTGTTGTAGGCATTCAAACAAAGTATCAAGCAGCAGAAATGGTTGCTGGTTGCTGTAGAATCCTGTGTATAGACGCAACTTATAATAAAAACCAGTATAAATTTTACTTATTAAATTTACTTGTTCCTGATGTATATGGTGTTGGGTTCCCTGTTGCTCATTTTATAATAAATTATTTAGATGAAATGACTCTGGCGTGTGTCTTAAAAATTGTTGTTGACAAATTTCCAAATATGGAAGTAAACTGTGTCATGACGGATGGTGGTGAAGCCATTGCCAATGCGGTTGAAACTGCATTTGGGAAAAATGTGAGACATCTTTGTACGATAATATTTTAAAAGATTGAAAGTAAGACGGCTTTCTTACTCGATAATTTAATAGCCTCTGGTGAGCTCTCTAGCAGTGTAGCGTGCAGAATTGCTAACAAGATATAAATAATATGAAAATGACTTACCGTATCTCACGACTGGGTTGATCCTGACACTCGAGGCAGGATAGACTGGTTGGGAAAAGGGTAGGTTACATGTACGGAGTTCTACCTGCCGAGGAGTCCCGAATCGTGGATGTTGACACTAGGATGGCTGGCGTGCGACCAAAGCTACAAGTCCATTCCATTCATGGGCCCTAAAAAAGCCATAGTGCCAACTTCGGAAAATGAAAATAATGACCGGTTCGATCCGAAATATCGAACACCGGCCCCCGTTGACCGCAATGGGTCAACCACCAACTACACCAAAAGACATGGCCAAAATACATTACAAAAATTTGGCTTTTGGTGAACAGGAACACTCTCTGAAAATTACCCTCCAACATAGGAGGGGGTCACATGCAAACACAAGAAAATACAAACATACAGAAAACATGCAAAACATGCAATGAATTAGAAAACCATACCAAATAACTCCGCCGCGGGCGCATCGACCAGGCGAGCAATCCGAAAGGTTCGGGTAGAGCAGACAAAACCCAGTAACATACAATAAACAATGGCCCAGCCAAACACAATGTAAAACTCAGAAAATCAACTTAGTTAGTATTCCCTAGTTTTTACATTTTTTTTCCTTTTTTATATTTCTTTTGTTCCCTTTATTCCCCTTTTTTATCATTTTTTTTTTACTTATTTTGTTGTTGTTGATTTGTTGAGCATCCATAACTCCCAATAAACTGGCACAACGCCATGCCAGAAACCCTCCACAATGTAAACTTCACTGCTGACAACAGCTGGAAGGAATCACCTGGGAAGTCCCAGAAAAGTGTCAAGTAAGTCCACAACAATCATTGAAACTAATTCTGCTCACCCGAAAAACAAGATAAACCCAATCAAGAAGATATAGGCAACCGGTATAATTTAATAGCCGGTCGTTCAAAAGAACCTGTGGAGGTTTTAACTGAAGCGCGACGAACAACCCCGTCGCTCCCCGGAAACACAGCTGAAACTCGGCCAAGAGGCCACATCAGGGGGGGAGAATTCTGTTCCTCCATAACCACCAGGTCCCCAACCATTAAATTTCTTGACTTAGACGACCACTTCGATCTGGCATGAAGTGCCGTCAGGTATTCCAAACGCCACCTTTTCCAAAAGGCTTGGAGCAAAGCGGCAATTTGTTTGTAATGACGGACGGTCCCTTCATTTAATGAGACTTCAGCTTCCGGGGGCGCGGTAATGGGGCGGCCAACCAAAAAATGACCAGGCGTTAGAGCCTGGTAATCACTTGGATCTGAAGAGAGGGCAGTTAAAGGACGGGAATTTAAGATTCCCTCAATGCGAACGCATAAAGACGCAAATTCTGCTACGGTCAGCGACCTGGTCCCAATCATGCGTTTCATGTGAAACTTGGCCGACTGGACAGCCCGTTCCCATAAGCCACCCTGATGAGGGGCAGACGGAGGGATAAATTTAAATTCAATGTTATTGTCAACAGCAAAAGCTGTTATCTGAGCTGACAGGTCAGGATTGGAAAGAACATTTTTGAGCTCCCGTTTAAGTTCGGAGCGCGAGCCCACAAAATTCCTACCACAATCCGAATACAGTGTTTTCGGAGCCCCACGACGACTAATAAACCGCCTCAACACATCAATAAACTGGGGCGTTGAAAGATCCATAGCCACTTCAAAGTGAACTGCTTTAGTGGCTAAGCAGATGAAAATGCATAGATAGGCTTTGACGATAGGTGCCTTCCGAACAGCGTAAGCCCGTACCAAAAAGGGGCCAGCATAATCCATGCCGGAAGAATAAAATGGAGGTGCCGGATTAACCCTAGGAATTGGCAGATCCCCCATTAACGGGTTGGTGGGGCGAGGACGCGCCCTGAAACAAGGAAGACATTTCCAAATTATGGTTCTTATTGCCTGACGTGCTGTGCCGCGTTTTGGAAAACGCGGCGATGTTTCTATATCTATATAGTGGATGATTAAAATTACGTATTTGACGACGCGAGGGAATTTGTCCTTTGGTACGTTCAATCGGACTTTGTCATCTCCGCCGGCCGACTCGCGCGCGCCCTATCTCTGTTACGTACAGTTTTTTCAAGAGCCGGTTTGCTCAGTTAAACTTCGGCTCTCGGCGCTTCACTTTCTGGTCCCCGGCTGACAGAGTAGATTTAACAGTTTTTCGTCTTCCAACTACTTCTATGGATAGGTAGAAGCCTACGTGACCTCCGGTAAGTCTATTAAGATATATATATATATTAATTATCTATAAAAACAAATTGCTTTTAATTGATATTAAGATGGATGCGTTACGATAGATATTGCAGTGAGTCCTTAGCACGTGGCGACTATCAGGTTAAAATTTGTTTTATGTATGTTTAATCTCAACCCTGGTTTACTGATTTTAACAGTAATGATATAATTATGTTTTATATTAATCTAGTAATAATCCTACTAAATTAACTAAACCAAGATGGGGCGTAAGTCAGTAATTTTCTGAAATCCGTGTACATCACGGACTTGTTAAAAGTTGCTAATTCCTGTAAGTGCGTCATGAAAACTTTTGCATAACTGTTAATTAAAATTATCATTATTATGGAGTGACTATATTTGGACATATTATATATTAAAATATTTAATGGGGTTTTTTTTGAAGCGATTTACTACATTCAATGGGATTCTTTATTTAGTCAATTTTCGGAGTTTATAAACTGGAGAGGCCATGCAATGTCAGCGGGTAAATGTGGTAGTGTGTTTTATGAACTTATGAGTAATCCCAGATATAATTGTGCAGGGTTTCTGATGTAGACGGAAATCTGCCCCGCTCCGGAAGGACGGCCGAACAACTGCCTCAGATGCTGTAATTTCAAACACCTTCGTCAGCTGTGTCAGCCGGAAGGATGGACTAGATACACCCAACGGAACCCTCAAACTCCACGCTACTAACCAGGTGAAATTTAACCATATTAACCTAAATCTTGTGGCCGATAAACTCTTTGAGACTCTTGTGTAGACGCTCTAGTTTGGACAGTTATTTCCGGACAATGGGTGGCATATATTATTTGTAATTTGTAAGGCTTACGCCTCCTCTATCACGGTTATGTCTATCTCGTTCTGAGAGTGTAAACTCTGCCAGGGTCACGCACCACCCGGGTCGAGGGGAGTTCGGTAAATAGGGTTGGATCTAAATCTGTTTCTGTTTTAAGCATGCCTGGACAGATGTTTCTGTCCACGATGGGATATTTATGTTTAATGGATCCTTGGTTAATGTGGGCTCATGTATTTTATTATTCATTAATGATCTGGGAGATGTTTTAACCCGTGGTTGACTCCCGTAGGAGCCGTCCACTGCAGGTCTGTATGTGTCAGATCTTGCTAGATCTTGCTAGATCTCGCCCGATGCCTGACCCGGCCGGTAGTCAAGTTTTTTTAGGAACACTGTGAGCTGGTTTTAATACCTTCATGACTTAGATTCCGTTTTACAAAATTCTGTTCCACTGTTTAGCTAATTTGTACACTTTAAATTTTACCATTGTCAGTTAGATATTGTCACAGTTTGTATTTTACCATAGTAAATTTTGTAACGTTAACTTTTATTGCTCACTATACCAATTAATTAACCATTAAACAACACAAGATTAATCAGTATCAGTTATCAATATTCATGGTGGTCACGTTCCACTATTTTTACTAATTCTGTTTTGAAAATAAAACGAAATATAAAATGCAGTTAGGCAACCGAGCATCCATGTTAACCTTGTGATGGCACTCTTCATTATTGTCATTGACGTGATTCAAATTGATAATTAAACATCGGCATGGGATTTGTGCGCAGGCCGCGAGGCTTACATAGAACATTCAGTTACTACTTATCTTATTAAAACTTGGGGCATGTCTGCTCCACTCCTGGGATATTTTAATTGAGGTTTTGGGGGTTTAGTCACCTATTAATTGAACATTAAGGGGGGCCGGATACTTGGTCAGAATAAGGGGGTTAAGGGTGTTTCAACAAGAAACTTATATACGCTGATAACCGGGGTGAACATGTGATGTGTTACTTATCTGTAAATGTCTGTTGATGTTAATTATATGTGTGTGTTTGTTTTATATGATTGTTACATTGTCATATTGATTATGCATGTGTATATTTCTATATATTTATGTCTTGTTAGGAAATGTGATTACTTGCAGGTCGAGATTGTGTGCCATTTTACAATTGTATTATTATCATTTCTGTAACATGCAACGATTTACTAGTCAATGATTATTCAGATATTTAATATTCATTCAATACTTATTGAGGTTAATAGTTTATTATTCATTGTTCACTTTTGGCAATGCACATATTAATGGAATTATATTTAAAAATAAAAAAGACTTAATTATCTTGCCTTAAGGGCTCATATGTTGTACAAGCCGAGCACAATAAATATTGTTGTTGTTATCTCAAGATCAGTGTTTCATTTGCAAGTCCCATCATACTGGACCCAGCACAATTTTGGCTTCTCTAGGCTCTAGCCTAGTTCTAAATAACTTGTGGCCTCGCTTTCAAAACAAATAAGCAAGGAGATAGAAATTTAAATATAAAATAAAATGAATAAGAAAAGCATAAAAAGGAAAGAGGGGTTACAGTGCGGACAAAATCCAATAATTTTGGGCAAGCTGAAATTGAACTTGCAAGGGCCCAGCATGACCTAACCACACATGGGTGTGATGAATTAGCAACCCTACTAGGTGGTGATGCTTGGGCAGTAAAATCGGAAAACGATTTCTAGTAACCGCAGAGTTGGTCAAGCGACCGCGTATCGAATGAGGCCAAAATCATCTATAAACGGGACCAGGCGCTGAATGCGGACCGGGAGCCGCTTACCTAAACGAAGAGCCGCGAGCTCCTGTCCAAACACGCTGCGCTGAATGTAGCGTAAAATATACTTAACAGCCAACTTCTTCCAATCCATGGCTGTGGAAGCTTCAATCCGCGAAGGCATAGCCCACGGATTATTGGTAACCCCTACCACTAAGGGCCACGAGGACAAGTGCTCAAACAATTCCACCCGGGGTTCTGAGAAAGAAACGAAGAGACCTTGGTCTCCAAGGCAATATCTTGCACGTCGTGATTCGGGCGATAATTAATAGGGGGCCATTGCAGAGCATCAAACTTTAACCAATCTGGCCCTGACCTTCACAATGTCGACGACTGGAGGCTGGCGAGTGACGTCCCTCTAGGGCTAAATCAGCGGGGTTAGAAACACCATGAACATGATGACGCCAAGATTTAGTATCGGTCCACTCGGTAATGGCAGCCACCCGATTAGCAATAAACGTCTTCAATTTAAAAGTAGGCATATTCAGCCAATCCAAGACAATCGTCGAGTCCGTCCAAAAGAAAACTTGACTCAATTTAATACATGAGGAGAATAAGCCAACATAATGACGAACAAGTTTGGCTAAAAGATAAGCTCCCAACAACTCCAAACGTGGGATTGATAAAGTTTTAAGAGGTGCCACTTTAGTTTTAGACGACACCAACGAAACCACCGGAGGACCAGAGTCAGTATAAATGGACAGATAGAGGACGGCCGCGTAACCCAACTGGGAAGCATCACAGAAACCATGCAATATAACCCGTTCAATATGCCCACCTTTAGGGAGGAATGGCCGGGAAACAGTAATTACCGAAAGATGATTCAAAGAAGACAGGAATTGACTCCAATAATCATTTAAGTCATCACTTAGAGGAGCATCCCAGTCCAAGCCCTCAGCCCAGAGTTTTTGGAAAAAAGCCTTGGCCCTGAAAATCACTAGCGAAAGCCAACCACATGGGTCAAATAATTGTGCCATCTGGGATAACACGACACGTTTGGTAAATTGAACCTGAGCATTGCTGCAACAGGCCAAAGGAGGAAATGAGAAGCAATCGGTTGAATGGTCCCAACTTAAACCCAGAATATCCTTATCCTTAGCAACGACGGAATCACTCGGAGTGGCTGATTCAGGTAGGCAGTCGGGTTGATTAGAACACCATTTTTTCAAATTGAACCCTCCTGAAGACAACAACAGAATTAATTCCCGTTGTAATTTGCAAAGTTCTGATTTTGAATCAGCGCCAGCAGCAATATCATCAACAAAAATATTACGGCTAAATACCGCCGCTCCCGCAGGAAAATTAACTGCCTCATCCTGAGCCAACCGCTGCAAGGTTCGCAACGCCTGAAAAGGGGCGCAAGCCAGCCCGTAAGTAACGGTACGCAAAGCGAAAACCCTTAGTGGTGCGGTAACCTCCTCACGCCATAAAATACACAGGGATGCATAGCAATTTGGCGATACATCTGTTCGATGTTGCACGTGAAAACATGGCTAAACCGCCGAAACAAAGTCAAAACGTCGGACAGTAAGGTCTGCAACTTAGGGCCGACACATAACACGTCATTTAAGGAAATCCCAGAGGACGTCTTCATGCTGGTGTCAAACACCACCCTTATTTTTGAAGTATCACCTCTAACTTTAAAGATACCATGATGAGGAATGAAATATTTTGGAAAACTGGGGTCAGACACCAATGACATATGCCCCTGAGCGACATAATCCGTTATAAATTGTACATATTGGCTCTTAAACTGACTGTTCGCCGCAAATTTCCTTTCTAACGCAAAAAACCGAGACATGGCTCCCTTAAGGGAATTTCCCAAAATGTGAGAAAAGTTTTTGAAGAACGGCAAGCACACCTGGTAACGACCCGACGGCAACCGACTTGTTGACTCCATGTAAAACCTTTCAGCAAAGTGATCCTCTTCAGATAATTGGTGGGGTACAGCTGGAGGCTCTTCGACCTCCCAAAAACGATGAACTTGTTCAAGTAGGTTTGTTGTATCCGTAGATAACGTTGTGACGGAAGGATAAAAGTGGTGGAAATGACAGTGAAGCTGATGTGCAGATACTAGATCCAAAGGAAGGCCAGTGAGACCGCTAGCACAAGTCAATGCACAATTAAGTGAAATTTGGGCTCTACCCATAATCACAAACCCAAAACGTGTCCTAACTGCAACAGGCAAACCTGCACCCAAAGGAATAGTCTCTCCCATAAGAATAGCCGCTACAATATCGGCTCCAAACAACGCATCAATTGGGGCTGCTACATCGAAGGTAGGGTCAGCTAACAAAAGGTCTTTTGTAGCCTGCTTAACTTCAGGCAACACCTGGAACCTAGGTGAGTCCGACGAGATCTTAGCAAGAATTATAAAAGCATGGTTAGATGCCACAACCTCGCGTTTTAAAGTTTCCAAGGACAGATGGCACACCTTTTTTGCTTTGGTGGCAATATCACCTACCCCATTGACACTTACTGAAGCGTCAAAACAAGCACACTTTAAGCGAGATGCACATGCTTCAGTTATGAAAGAAGCATGGGACGCGCTATCCAGGATGGCCCTAACTACAATATAACCACCATTGGGAGACGACAAGACTGCTAGACAGGTGGCTAATAGAACCCCTGCAGGATGGGGCAGAGACACGGTCAGAGTAGTGCTAGACAGATCAACTTGGTCAACAAGCGATGACCCCGAAGCCTTGAGTTCAGCTGTGTCAGAAATCTGTGAACGAGACGGAGACGGACGGGCATTTTTGAAATGAAGTAAAGTGTGGTGGTACTTAGAGCCACACATTTTGCACCTATTTTTGCACCAGCCCGAATGTTTATGTTGGAGGCACGAAAGACAACATTTTTTATTTTTAAGACTTTGAAAACGAGCCCTAGGGTCCCTACTCAGCCACGCCGGACACTTGAGAAGCACATGGGTCCGGGAATCGCAATGAAGGCAACGTGAACTAGATGCATCCCGTTGCGTAACCTCCGCAGATAATGTAGACACAGCAAGAGGAGTAGCCTTAGAAAAGGAAACCTTCTGGGTTTTCTGGTGGCTAGTGCTGGGAAGAGCAGGTAAAGCCGATTCCAAAGTGCCTGTTCTTTCTGTTCCGCCATAGCGGTTAAAAATGTCATAATTTCTGTTAGGGCAGGGAGATTCTCTTTGTCCGTAACAGACGCCTCAAAGCGTTCACGCAATGATAGATCCAGCCTAGACAATACAAAAGACGCATATATTGCTTGATATATATCAGCAATGTTTTGAGCAAACAACGCTGAAAAGTTAGCATTGAAGCTGTCCACCAACTTTCTAATAGACGCAGCTGATCGCATAGAAGCGGCTGGTAACTGAAGCAGATTGGTACAATAAACCCGAGCGGCCAAACGAGGATTGTGATAACGACTTTTAAGAGTTGACAGTGCAAGTGAATAACTCATCAACTATGGGAAGCGCGGCAACCTTCTGATAAGCCTCACCCTTAAGATGAGTCAGTAAATATAACAATTTTTGCTTTGGAGTGAGGGCAGGACTTTCGTCCACTAATGTGGTGAACTTTGAACAAAACTCGGACCAACATTTGGCCTGGCCATCAAAACAAGGTAAAGAAAGCTTCGGCAACTCATGAACGAGAACACCTGAGTGCCCGCCACTTGCCGATGAAAACCGACCGGAACCAACCGGTATCTCTGGTTTTGTTAGTTTGGACGCTAAAATGCTACCCCGGACATAAATATCCTTAATTTGAGCTACCACCGAAAAAATGTGGTCCTCGTCCAATCCCTGGGGCAATGACTCGGCCGATAGGTAAGGATCGACCTTACCTAGAAGGTCCTGATACTCTTCGGACAACCTGGAGGCCAAAATACCGGCTTCATGTTGATCCACGGCTCTCAATTGCGGCAACCCTTCCAACTTATTTATTAAATGCTGCAACGCAAGTATTCCCACCGAAGTGGTCCGGTCAAAAGCTGCCAGCGACAATTTAGCAGGCATACTGAATTAAAAAATATCGCGCAACCGACAACCACCCTTAACAAGAGAATTAGAAATTGAACAATAATCACGACCCGACTTAGCCTAACAGTGATCGAGATAACTAGGCGTCTGACACAACTACTTTTCCGATACAATACCGAGCAAGATAAATACAAAAGTAAGTTAGTGCAAGGCAAAATACAACTTACACAATCCAACAGGCGAATAGTACCAAACACAATAAATTAAACACGCAACAAATTAATTTACACAGTGCAAAAGCACGACAACAAAAACACAAGTTGCACAAGATTACAGCAAGCACATACGGTGCAAAATAATGGTACACAAAAGTGTACCCAAAAACAAACATGTATAATACCAAATAGAATAAATACACACAAAACACAGCAAAGTACAATGTACAACAATTCACCAGTTACCGAACCAAACACAATAACTGGGACACATTAAATGCCAAAATTGATGGTCAACGCGGCGTGTATGGACAGGATATCGCATATGCAAAATATAAACCGCACCTAAAGGTAATGGTCAATGCCGAAAAAATTAAATACAAAGGCAGGCTATACCGAAATTCGGATAACCTAAAACCGTTCCCTTTACGCCTGACAGTCGCAAACACGTAGCGCACAATTTCACGTGGAACGCAAACCGTAACAGGACAGAAACAAACTTCACCAGACTTGACCCAGTAATTAAACGACTACCCAAAAAACAAGGTGCAAAATTTTGACATAATATTTGCCCACCTGGCCATGCACACACGACGAAACTGCTGACCACGACCAACAGCATTAAACGCAAACTCGTAGTTCACATGCGTACGTATTATACCAACGTGCTTCCGTGCGAGAGCATGCAAATGACGAACATTCATGAAATTTGAAAAACTAACGGCATGCAAAACAACCACGAGCAGGCATAAAAACGAAACGGCACGGCACGTTGGTAATTAAAATAAAAATCACGCAGCCAAAACTGACTTATAACCCATTTACTGAATCTCGAACCACCAGCAGCAACGTGCACAAAATTACGAAACACGTGCTCCCAGTCGTGACGGCAAGCAATTTAATTGAAAAGCTAGCAACCTCAGAGTCCCTCTGGTAGTAAATAGATGTACGATAATATTTTAAAAGATTGAAAGTAAGACGGCTTTCTTACTCGATAATTTAGTAGCCTCTGGTGAGCTCTCTAGCAGTGTAGCATGCAGAATTGCTAACAAGATATAAATAATATGAAAATGACTTACCGTATCTCACGACTGGGTTGATCCTGACACTCAAGGCAGGATAGAGTGGTTGGGAAAAGGATAGGTTACATGTACGGAGTTCTACCTGCCGAGGAGTCCCGACTCGTGGATGTTGACACTAGGATGGCTGACGTGCGACCAAAGCTACAAGTCCATTCCATTCATGGGCCCTACAAAAGCCATAGTGCCAACTTCGGACAATAAAAATAATGACCGGTTCGATCCGAAATATCGAACAATCTTCTTTGCTTGTGGCATGTGAAACGGAACTGGTTGAAAAATCTTAAAACCAAAGTGAAATCCAAGTCTCTGACATCAGAAATTTTAAATTCTTTATTAATTTTAACTCATGAAAAAAATATGAATAATTTTAATGAAATGTTAGAAGCCTTTTTTAATAAATACTCCGAGTCCGCTAGTCGCTTTTTAGATTATTTTAAAGAAATGTATATGTGTAAAAAAGAGAAGTGGGCAATGTGTTTCAGAAATTTTTCACATGGATATACCGACACAAACATGTTTTTAGAATCATTTCATAATAAAATTAAAACTCAATACCTCCAAAGAAATGTAAATAGGCGATTAGATGACTTGATTAACATCATTTTCAGAGTTAATAAAACTGTACACTTAGCGCTAAAATATAAAAGATTGACCCAGATGCCCCCATTAGGATATACCAATGCAGTTAACAAAAGGCATAAAATAGGCATACAAATAACAGATTCTGATATAATTGAAACTGGAAAGTGTAGTGTTTGGCAAGTCAGGAGTCAGTCGGACTCAACAGTCCTTTATAAAGTCCATTGTTTAGCTAGAAAATGTTATATGCCAGAACTATGTTTTATAAAATGTAATGAATATACATGTTTCAGCTTGTGTTCACACATGCATACATGCTCATGTGCTGACAGTAATTCATTTTGCAAACATATACACAAGCTTCATTCTTACCTTGTCCATAAGCTAACTTTACCATCGTGTATAAGTTCTGATTGTACAGATTTAGCTACAGATGAAACGTTGGTAACTACAAATAGTAACTCAGTTAACCTAGATAATGCAACAGCAAATACAGACATATTAATTCAGTCCGTGTGCCAATTGGCAGATAAATTGAAAAACATTATATGTAATAAAAATTCTCAATCTTTACTACCATATGTGCAAAACACTTTACAATTATTAGTTCAAAAATGTGAAATGTTGAACAACGATCAAGACTGTGTACATGGTAAACCTCCTTCAATGGCACATGATTTTGTTCCACCAAAAATCAAAATTTCTCCTCAAAAGAGATTTTATCAAACTGCCAAAGAAAAGAAGCCTATAAAAACAGACACTAAAAATACAGACTTTGCTCGGTATAATTGTATAAAGGAGTCTTTGCTACTACGTGGAAAAAGTTTCACTGACCCTATTTCCAGTGAACAAGATATACACCGTACCCTTTACAATGTTTGCGGATACAGCATCAGTGCTCTTCATTTGAAATCTTTGGATACATATATAAATAATAACGAACTGAATATGCTGACCTCAGCAGATCCACATTTTCATAGTGGTTGGCTCTATGATAATGTAATAAATGTTTTTTTAAATAAGATATGTACCGGTAACAAATTTCCTATCTTTCCAGTAGATAGTGCAGTATCCTAAATGATTCTAACATTTCCATTAGATTATGCACTTGAGTCTGTGTGCCACATGGAGTTGCATGAGTATTCAAAATTTATTATACCCCTAAATCCAGACAGTAATCATTGGGTCCTTTTAGTAGCTGATGTTCTTAAAAAACAGTTGTCATTTTATGACCCGGTGTCAGAATCTGTAAAACCCGTATATGAAAAATCAATCTGTAATTGGAGACAAATGTTAGTTAAGATCTTGGGGGGAACACTTGAGGATTGGCAAGTGAACTGTCCTAAACATGTTCGTCAGAATGATAGTTCAAGCTGCGGTGTATTTGTTTGTTGGTATGCAGAAAAAATTTTATTGGGCCAGGCAACAGATGAGAATTTTAATTCAGATGAATATAGAAAGTATATATACAGTGTTATAACTGGTAAGAAAATGTGATGTAAAATAACTTTTTGTTGTCACAGAAGGTCCGCGATTTGTTGAAATTTTATCAGCTATCATGAAGTTCTGGACCTTCATACTTATATAAATTCTTAGTCTTAAAAAATAATAATACTTTGTATATTGTAATCAAATTTATATCTCAAATTACATTGAGTACCAAACTCTTTTTTCATATGAAAATTTAAATCCATTTCATTATTCATCTCAGTAAATATGAAAAATTTATGTACAAAGTCTTCAATGAGACTTAGCACTTTCAGTACCAACCTGATACAAAACTATTACTACTAGTAAACAGGCATTTTAAGGTTTTTTGAAAATTAACAGTTCTCTTGTACTATTGTATTCTTTTAGGCAATCAGTAAGAAAAATATGTACTATTAAGTAAATATGATAAACTGCTCAATTTTTTTCTACTTTCTCCAGTTGGGTACATACAGGAAAAATTTCACTTTGATACATTGACTGCATTATTGCAGTTATGTTTATTTCTGTTATACAAAGGTACTCCCATATTTTTGTCACTTGTTGCAGGTATTAACACACACATCAGGTCTTGGAACGCAAGGAAACTAATTAGAAAATTGTTGTGTAAATAGTGTATATATAAAATAATTAGAAAAATACTACACGTATTTTATTTAAGAAAGTATTGTCTTTTAACTGATTTTTATTTTATGTGCATTTATTCACATTCTTATTTATATGCATTCATTGTTCTGCATGTTTTATAGTTTTTATACTTTGTGCAGTATAAGTTGTTTATAGTTTTAATAGTTTTTTGTATTAAATTTCCGTATAATTTTGTGTACATTGTTAGATTTGTTTTTATTAGTTATTGTTACTTTTGTTTTATAGTATTATAATAAGTCTTAAATCTTAATCTTACCCTTCATCAATGTAACTATACCCTGTAGCCTCAGGTTGTTGGTGCCAAATTATGTTAAATAATTATAATTATAATTATTTTCTAACAATGTGAATTAAAAAATTTGAACTCTTATTCTGTCTTGTCTTAATTTCAATAAAGTTATTCTTTTCTCTTTAACATATATTGAGATTAACTAACATACAATGCCCTTCTCTTCAGTTAGTAGCTCCTTTAGGTTCGATAACATGAAAATTCTTTCTCAAGGTTAATAAAAAATTAATTAAAGTCTATGTACAGTTAAAGTCATACATATGAAATAAAATATAATAATTATAAATCTGTTTTAGTAAAGTGATGTTGTATATGTGTTAGGGGTTCTTTGGATCATACAAAAGAAACAACCTTAATAGGAACAACTAATAAAATAAAAAAAAATTACAATGAACAAATAAAATTAATAATCATAATGTTTATAGTGTTTTTGTTATTTCATTTCACTGTTCTTGTGCTTTTAATTGAATAATGTTTGATCAAAGGTATATTTTAACATGATGGAACAATCTCACCAAATTTGTAGTTTAGTCTACAGATTATTTCTTGATATTTATCTTCTGAGCTTCAGTTTTCCGTGTATTATATTAAACGATTATGCTTCTCATTATTTTTTTAAGTTTTTCTTCATTAATTCATTGTGTAACATTAATTTTTTTGTATAAAATGTCCAGGTTCAAATTAATCTGCTCTGACCTATTTCAAATATATTTCAACAATACCCTTTCTTTTAAAAAACTCCCGATTCAATTAGTAATGCTCTTGGCTATGACACGATTATGGGCATAATCTTGTTATGTTACAACATCCTGTGTAGTTTGACTTCCCTTGCTAACATTTGTATTATACACAAAATTCCCACAGAGAATTTCTTGCTGCTTACCAAGGTGTACACATTACAGTAGTTCACACAACATTGTCACATACAAAGTGATGAGAACAAAAAAAAGTAATGAGAATTTCTTAATTTCACGTCTATACATTTTCAGTTGACAACATATTTTTTTCTCACGTCATACCACTCTCTCTGATGCACATGTCAGTTATTAGACCCTTGTTTGTGTTTAACAAGTGAACAGTGACAACACATTTTAGCATGCTTGGTGAGCTGTTGTAATTGTAGAAATAAGAAGGAGGCCCCGATACTATCACTTACCTTAATTCAGAATATTCCTTAAAAAAACCTAGTCACCACCGCATTTTTACAGGTGGAAGCCGCATCAATGTCCCCGTGAAATCAGTTTAAAAATATCAAACTTTCCCTTATCAGAAAATTCCAAAGTCCATTAGACGAACTTATTGAGCACAGGTTAGGTTAAGATGGGTCATGTTAAAATAACTTGACTCATATTCATCATTACTTACAAAAGTTTATTAATTGCTATTATTACTATAAAATATTTCACAAAAAATAATATGTTTTTGTTTAAAAGATATCATCTTTTATAAGGTAACCTAGTGGAACTGTTACTACCCTATGTGGTGCAATCACCATCAATATGTGATGAAAACTTAGAAAAAACTTTACCGTACTGTAATTAGATCATTTAATTATCATTGAAATATAACATAAAAATGAAATCAATACTCTCTCTCTCTCTCTCTCTCTCTCTCTCTCTCTCTCTCTCTCTCTCTCTCTCTCTCTCTCTCTCTCTCTCTCTCTCTCTGTTTTTATGTTCTTTTTTTTTATATTTTATTTGGCCAAAATTTTCCCCACTTTTGTACTTATCTGTTTGTGTGTCTAAGCTACACCAAGCAAGGCTTTGTTTTGTCTGATGAGATACTTCTCAACCTTGCGAACTGATTCTTGAACGCATATACATAATTACGCACAAATCTCTTCCCAGGCCAAGGTCACATATGCAGTTCACATCTCTCTCTAACCCGTGAAAATTCCATTGAAATGTACCATTACACTGTATGTTTTAGAAATGATGGAACAAAGAATTTGCATTAAATTCTGAGTTTAAAATAATTTCAAGTACATGTTGGAAAGATAACAGGATTTTTCATAATGTCGATATACAAGACGTGTAGGGACCAGACAAAAAGCGTGTCTTACAAGAGATATTGTAATAAGTTGGCGTGTTTTAATGGGATTGTACTGTATCTACAATGATATGTTTGCGATAGTAACACTCACTTGTTCTTTACCCTTAATTCTTCTCATTTCTGTATTTGAATTCTTTCTTTAAAACCTATTTGACAAAGTCTCGTATCTCTCTGTAGTCCTCCATCCTATATATCTTTCGACCCCACTGTGACTCTGTTCATTCTCAGTTTTTTCCAACAATTATTCATGCAACGTATCTATAATTCATGTAATTATTGTTCATGTATTATTAATGTAATTATTGTTTTGTTTTATTCTTCGTATTGTTTAAATTAGCAGCCATCCTTACTATTTCTTTTATGAATTTGCTAACTGCTATAATTTTTATTGTTCGACTAAGCTTTTCGTCATCACTAGGTTGTTTAAGACCTGAAGATGTCAGTGATGATGAAAAGCTTAGTCGAACAATAAAAATTATAGCAGTTAGCAAATTCATAAAAGAAATAGTATTGTTTTGTTACTGTATATAATTTTTTTAATAAACAGTTATGTACAATGTAAGCATTTTAATAAGACTAACCTTATTAATCATAATGCATATTCATTCCTTATCTAAAATATTGTAAACATCAGATATTGTATTTTGGGAGAAACACTAGCTAGCCACAAGTAAGCAGTCCCGAGTGGTAAGAAGGTGACATTGTATCTTACTGTCAATTGAAGAAACAGGTTTCATTCAAAAGGGGACTAACTATTTAACATAATCAAGTAACTTTATTAAATGGAAACCAAACTATTTGTATATGGTGTGTGTGTGTGTGTGTGTGTGTGTGTGTGTGAGTGTGATTTCTTACAGTTATATAATTAATTACATAACAATTAAGCTATGATGCTGGCACACAAAAAGTTACGTAGCGTTGTACAAAATAATATGTTGACAGGTCACTAGACAGACTTTTTGACGATGAGTACTCCTCTGGCATTATATCTGCACTTGTCAAATTATGTGGAAGTGTTGAACGTAACTTGAAATAAGATGTTTTAATATATACTATGCTTTAACATGTACAGATTGATAAGATGGCGTGTATCTCATTTAAATATAATTTAAAATATAAAGGAATTGTATCTCATTTATGTATTTGGTAAGTACTTAAATAAAGATGAAGTAAAAAGAAATGCTTGAGAATAATTTCACTTTATTCCAAAAAGAATCACATTTTTTTTAAGTGAATGTTTATTCAGAAATTAATTCTTAGGAGGTTGATAATTGCTTCACACATGCTCAGTAACTGAATTGATGAAAAAAATTACTCAAGTACAACTTTTATTTGCACCAATCATGGGTACAAGTAACCACAGGATATTTTATAACCAGTATAATAGGTTTTCTGACTAAACATCTTACAGAGTGTACTCCAGAAACCACATAATCTTAGTGCTAAATCAAATTTTAGCTTCCCTTGAGTTATTCTGGTAAGAAAGAGTCCAGTCAGGAAAAATTATCATCCACATCGTGGATGCCACGTCATGAACAAGTTCCTTTGGAAATATCTCAGGGCAATACAAGTGAATAAAAATATATGCATCTAATAAGCATTTTATTTCACTAAACTAGTCACCATTGTGCACATTTCCTATTGGCCCTTTATTTTTGGCATATGCAATCTGTTTGTTATATTTTATTCATATAATTTTGTTTGTCATTGACTAATAATAGTCATAATTTCTGTGTATCATAGTAATCACCAAACTTTTTAGTCTGTTTATTTCAGTGTTCAAACTTGACACTGTCCTTAATAGAAAATTTTAATGTGTACATTATAGGTTATCACCATCAAGGTTAAGAAACAGAAAATGGTTTATAAAGCTCCATCTACCAACTTAACAAATTGTGTATAAAAATGGCAACTATCACAATGTCAGAGCATAGGTGCAGTAGAAAATTGAACTGAACAAATAAATAACTTCTTTGCATATACAAATTCATAACTGAAATTTAAATTATACCCAAATACCAACAATAATTATAAAGTAACCCATACTACACCGTTGCTGGTGCAGTGCTACAGTAATAAGCTTTTAAATATGTAAAATAAGTATTAAAAAAAAAGTGTTCCAAACTGAAATAGTTACATTAAAAAATGCCAGCAGCAAATTTATATCCAACCATGATGAAGATGAGGCAAAGTGTCTGTAGCTGTGACTGACAGGTATGGTCACTGAGCTCACTCAAAACAAAACTGAGAAAAAGTGTAGAAACAAAATTCTTATTTAAAATTGTTTTTATTTTATTTCTTCAACTTTTTTTAATTGGTTGCACAATTTATATTTATTTACTCAAATACAAATAGTAATTAACATGTCTAACAAAAGGTAAGTATTGAAGATATATCTTCCAAAGAGGACTCATACAAGAGTTGATTAGGCTAGCCAGCAATGTGGAGCATCAAACAAGTGACTGGCATGTATTGAAAGAGGGAGACATAAATGATAAGTAACTACAGAAACTAATTTTACTTCCATGTTCCTTAAGGAAATGGAAGTATGGTGATGGCAAAAAATCGTGTTCGAGATTATTGCAGATTCTGATTGTACTACACTCAAAACATGAAAAAAAGTCATTTTTCGAAAAGTGTCTGTCTGTGTGTCTGTAGATTTTTTCTATGGCAAACGATAACAGCCGCAAATTAAAACAAAATCAAATAATTTTTTGCATACAGCCCTGATTTGTAGAGTACTCAAGACCTATTGTTTTGGTGAAGATCGGTTAAGAGAAAGGGGTAGTTTACCTGAAACATTTTATGATTTAACAAGGGTAAAGTACTTAATTTTTATAAATAAAGTATCCTGATAAGAAGCTCATAATAATCCACTGTAGAAACGTAGATGAAATATCTATAAATGAAGAGGTTAGGTGAACGGGGTGGGAGTAATTTTCTATTATTAAAATTTATAGTTGAAGGTGGAGGGGAGAATTTTTTATATGTGTACTACGTTATCGGTAACAAAGAAATAGTTTTTTGTTAAAATTGCTTCCCGGGCTGTTTAGCCGTAGTCCAATGTTTTCTGCAAAACCAGACTTTTCGGCAGTGGCATCGACTGCCATCATCAGTGATAATCGAGTGCGAAAACGTGAGGTGGTATACGTTAGTGACCACAGTACTGTGGTTAATGCTGAAGCAATAAGTAGAAAGACGTAGTTTCTATGGAAATATTTCATTTCAAATATGATTTTAAATATAAATCTTAGAACGTGGAAGTCATGTATGGTTCTCCATACCGATATTTTGTTCTCCTTTCTATTCTTTTCCCCATAGTCTCTGAACTGTAAAAAACTCAGTTAGAATGATTTATGATAAAAAGTTATTTGCCTTGTATCATCCAATGAGTTTACAGGAATACATTATGGTACCAAGTGTGTAATCTGTTGGTAACAATACTTCATCTGTCAAATGTACTGTGCCAATAATTATGATAAATAACATTAAATATTAAAAAAATATATTAATTAATTGCACTTTAAGAAGTATAATTATTTGCTAATGTGGTGAATTAGTTTAATAATTATTGTTGCATACTAGAAAAGTGCAATGTATACATAAAAAGAAAGATATTGTTTTGTAATTTTTTGAATCAACTAGTATTATTATTTCATAAGTGTCCTATCTGGATCAAATTATGTGTTCACATTTTCTCAAAAACTCCTCAAGAGATGGACATAAAATATGTAAGGAAAGCGTAAAACATGGGTCTTTATGTCAACATTTGGAAGGTTAGTTCTTTTTGAAAGATGTTGGATTTTTTTTATTTACAAGTCATCTGCAACATGATTGGCCCTTCACAGGCATCTCAAAGTAATTTTAACATTAATCCTGCCTATCAAGTGGAGTACTTATCTGAGAAGCAGACGTGCCCCATCAGTAGAGTTGCTTGCAGATGAACTGAACATTTAATATGTATAATAGCCCTACTCTTCGTATACTCATTGCATTCTTTTGGACTGAAAGCAGATTCTGAAAACTTTCTTCCATCGACTTGAAAAATTCCTGTTGTTAAAACCAGCTATGACTTTTTTACTAATCATACCTTCTCTCCACACTTCGCCTAATAGTGTAGAAAATTCACATTTTGTTGGTGGACAAACTTCTTGTCTCAGTGTTTTTTTTTTCTCAGTCAAGCTTATCAATTTTTTCTCCCAAGAAATATTTTACTGAGTCAAACACATTTATGAATTGGTTGAATTTTATCAGTTATGTGAATTAGTGATGAGCACTAACATAACAATACACCTGACTATTTATCAGATGCAGAAAGAAATATTTTTTTTACATCTGTTCTACACTAACATAGGCCTAACAAAATATCTGGAAATCTTTTTACATAGGTTTTTGAATAATTTAATTAATTTTATCTTTCGTAGAATATGTTTTAAGAGTGGTGAACTCATAATAGTATCTAGATTTGGTAAATTCTTATATTTAATAGTACTAAACAAAAAAAAAGTATTTGAATAACAGCATTTACAATTACCCCAAAATCACATTTAGATTTACCACACTGGGCAATTTTGTAATTGTAAATGCAGTTTAGCTTGAAACTTTTAAAAAACCTTTACAGAACATCACAAAAAGTTAATAAAGACTGTTAGATTTACATTTATGTTGTTTTGGTGCAATTTCTGTCAAAAAATCAGTATACTTTGAAAGTCATACAAAACTGTTTCACAGTATATTTTAATGTGAAAACTTTGGTTATAAATATTAGCACATATGGTACCCTTATATTAGAAGCACTGCAGTTTTGGAGGGAACTATAACAGATGATGTAATGACAATACTGATTGTCTGAAAACTAAAACCTCTCTACCATTTACAATTTTATCCCACCTAACCCTACAACATAATTCAACTTGTCCTTGTGTGTTTCATACTTCCAGAGGTTTTATGTGATTTGAAACAATTGTATATGAAACTTTTGCAATATGATTAAAAAAAGTTCAAATCAGTTGAATGTCTAAAGAAGCAATAGTTATTTGCAGAATGGTGGGCTATTAAAACAATTCTGAAAGAATTATTGCTCTTAAAACATCCTTTATCAAGTAACTACTGAAATCTGCTTGTTTTCAACAGCAAGCTGAAGTTCCATTATGACCTGGTGACACTACAAAAATTTCAAAGATTCACCTAGCCTTATTACACTAAACTGGGGTTGAGAAGACACCTAATAAAATGCCACAACAAAATTCAACTCTAGAAACATCAACTAGATTTGTAGAAATATTTACATCAGAAATTAGAAATACTCAAAAGTCTTTAATGTCTACAGATCCCACTATACAAAAAGAAAGAAAGGTACCTTGCTTGAAATTGAAGATACAGGTAAGTTTTAAGAACTGAAGACAATATCGAGTAAAAGAGCAAGAAGAAATATCTAGCAGAAACAATGTTAACAGAAAAACAAATCTAAGAAGAAGATTGTATTTTGATCATATTTTATAAGTAAAAACAAAGTTTTACCTTACAACCTGAACCGGTTTTCACCTTTAAAAGGCTTCTTCAGAGGTACCTGAGGGAGGTACTTATAAGAGAAACTTATAAAAAACTTTGTGTTCCGAGTCGTTAATATAATAGTTGTATTTAGTTAAGTAACGGACACGTCATGGACAACGAAATCCAAGAATCAATAAACATTCTCCAAGCCTTCATATTTCATTTCCAATAACTCAACTATATATTTTTAGGTTAGGTACACTTTTCAAAACTTTTTTATCAAATGCTGAGAAGTGTGAGCTTGTAATTGTTTGTTTTGATAAACCCCTTAATAAGGTTTCTCAGGAACAATAACTGGAAGCTACAGTTTGCTTCTAGGATATATCTCATGAAATAATGGAAACTTGCTACCTGAATTCTGTTTTTCTTTGACTTCCTATTCCAGAGACATATGATACTTTTAGTTTTTCAAGGGATTGGAAGATGACTCTACAAGGGATAAATCTGTATCTTAATAAAGTGTTACAGGTAAGTGTATAATCCTAGATGGAAATTTTATGAACAATTCAAAAGACTGTGAGAAAGCAAATTGATGAACTGTAAAAGGGAGAAGTACTTATATTTAGTTAACTAACGGACATGTCATGGACAACGAAATCCAAGAAATTAGAGAACTGTAAAAAGACCTTATTGGGTCTTTGACTAATCTAAGCAAAATTCAAGAGCTCTAATAAAAACCATTTAAAACAAATGACTTTAGTAGATTACTCATATTAAGTCTCTAAGAATATATTAAAATTACAGCCTGTTTCATGCACTTGTTATTTCAACTTATTTTCCTAGCAACTGACAATAGTGTTAACTGGATATTGAAACACACCATATATTGGTAGTCTTTTCTATAGTCATAGTGTGACATGTTACAATCACTGTGCTGGTTGGTCACTAATCTCATCAGCCATGTTCATCCATTTTCTGGTAGAAAATATTCAAGCAAATGGAAATACTCAGGCAAAACATAGGCCTACATAAATAAAATGATACATACTTGAGCACTTTTCAAAAATAAAATTAACTGAATTCTATGGAGTGTTACAGAGTGAATTGCTTTGACAGTTTCTGAAACAAAGCTTTCTAGAGAAGGAGACCTACCTCCAAAATTATAAGACTAGTGTTTACAGTGCTATAGATGAATAGAATGTAGAATAATAAAATCCAATGTTTTGAAATGAAAACTGACAGCACAAAGATGAAAAACTGATAAGGAATCATTCAAAAAACAAATTACTAAAATTATTAATAAAACAAATAAACTCAGAAATTTAATTGCACCAAATTATTTCTATTTAAGACAAATTAAATATAGATTGATAACCACACATTAGTCATAGCATTGTTAATTTCACAATTCCATGAAATTTTAACTAATGGATATTGAACATTTGATTGAAAATATAGAATACCAGTGAGCCTAGAAGCATTAATGTAAAGCTTGTTTTCATAAAAAGTGAATTGAAAGAAAAGAAATACCTGTACACAATTTCAACATTTGTTTGAACTGTAACGAGAAATTCCTTTGTTTTAGTGTAATGTGAGACACAAAAATACTGCTATTGCACTAATTAAGATGTATTTAATGTTAAAATAAAGGTAACTGACAGTATTAAGTTATTCTTAGATGTAGTAAGTTAGGTTAGGCCGAATTGCTCATTAGACTCTGACTAAATTTCAATGATACAAAGTGCTCATAAAGACGTTTAGTCCTACACTTAAAAAAATTATTTGTACATATGAGCCAGGGGGCCATTTCTACTCTTGTTACATTGGACATGAGCAGGAAGCAGATGTATTAATAAAATATTATCACTTAACAAAATACAGGAATAATTATAATTATTTAATTATAATAAATTAAATAGGCAATGGACTTAAACCTGCAGTAGAGACTTTAGTTTATTATAAAACAAATAGGAAGAGAATTGAAAATTTCTTGTTTGCAAATGTTATACCAGTTTTCTTCACATACAAGTAATGGCAGGTTACAATTTTTAATCATATTTTCTCATAATAAACATATGTTGCTATTGATTTTTGTTTGTTAAGAGTATGAAAACATGTTTTTTTAATATGATGTGTGAAAATGATCATAGAACTGTGGGTCGTGAGTGTCTATTTTTATTCAAACCTGAGAAGTCGCTATATAAAACAAATCATTACACCACGTAAAACAAGTTTCTATACACTTTGTAAAAGGCTATAAATGTCAAATATTTAATTTTTGTATTCAGAATATACAAAACTTTGTTTATACATTTGTTATTTCTATCTTTTTAATAACAATAGACAACGGTACAAAGTCTGTAAATGGTGCAAACTAAGTATGGAGTCTTTATTTGTTTCTATTCATAAACAAAGGTCCTTACTGTAATCAGTTTTATGCAAAATACACTCTTTGACATCTTATAATACAATATAGGCTAGTCATTTTATATCGGTTTCAAGTGGTTCTTCCAATTTTTTTTTCGTTAACTTAGACCAACATAAAATTCCACAATAACCAATTAGGCTACTAATAATTAATCATTTGCATATTGATAGAAACTTGCACATTGGTTTTTATTGTATTAGGTTGAAGTGAGGATTTTAATGTACTTCTTTCGTTATAAATTAGATTTACTTAAATTCGTCTTTGTAAGGTAATAATGTGCTGTAAATGGAAAATGGGAACTAGGTTATAATTTCGGTCCAATAAATTCAGAACAAGAAAGGAAACTAAATAACAATTATGCTTTTAAAAAAAAAGGTGAACAGGCAAATCACCTCGCATTGAACATATCAACTTTCTTTCTTACAAAATAATGGAAACTGCATAAGAATTATACCGGAAGAGAATGGTAATAGGGAATCATGATTCAGCATGGTCTCAGGTTCAAAAGTACAGCCGTTTTTTGTACACTAATTACGGAAATTTTTGTTAAAACGTAGGTTTCTTCTAGTACCAACTAATCATTTATTTTTTAATTCCATTACAACCATACAAAAACATTTACGATATTTGTTCATCTTACACATAACCCCCACGAAGTTTTGAAAATAACTAGTTAATATATAGTCTATAAAAGGCCTTAAGCATCAGATTTTCATTTGCCTTTAAAAATATACTAAATTAAAATCAGTTTCTTACAGTTATTATTTTAAATTATTTTCATAGCGAAATAATTTTTTGGAACTACGCCTCTGCTCACCGCAGACGGCTTGGACAAAATTCATTGGCGGGCTTTTCTACAGAGATGGACAACCACACTCCCTTCCATAGTACTTAGTGTTTACCTAAAGTTGACTATCTCTGTATTTAGAATTTTACCAACAAAGATGGTCAACATGGCAACATCCGACTGTTGTCCATCACTGCATTAAGAACGATTCTGTAAAGTAATGCCTACAAATCTATATATATATATATATATATATATATATATATACATATATATATAAAACTCAAAGTTTGAGGATTTATACAAATTCACACCGTTATACCGATTGCCACCAAATTTTGCACAGGTAACCTTGACACAAGGCGAAAAATACTGTTTAACTTGGAATTTGATATTTTGCCCCATTCGCACGATTTAGGCCCTTTTAATTATGCCTTTTCGTTGACGAGTACAAAGATGTCAAACACACCATGGCGACCAGAATTAATTACCATAGTAACAAGTAAATAAACAAGTGATATTTAGCAACCGTTAGTGATGTTTGATATTTAGTGTTATAGATATGGAACTCTGTACCTTTATCCATTCCTACAGTTTTTAATGTTTTTAATATGCGATTGTATCGATATATTTTGTAATTTTGTATATAGATACATCTATATATTTTGTATTGTCTTAAACGATTATAAAATTTATGTTTATATGTACCGGTATTTCTGATGATGCAATGAATAAGTAATTAAATATATTAAATACTACTGCTAAAGATGTCAACAACAATATGGAGACCAGAATTAATTACCATAGTAGCAAGTAAATAAACGAACAAAAGCTATTTAGCGGCATCGGAACTGTACATTTATCCATTCCTGCAATACATTGTCAATGTTTTATATAATATGCGATTGAATCGATATATTACGATGTGGAAAAGAAGAAATGTACTAATTGTAAATTGTCCTATTACTTAACGCAAAGCGAAAATGAGAATATATGTTGTTTTCATTTGTGAGGTTAGGTGACAGTGGTTTTTGGTTTTTAGTTTACTGCTGGGATCTATGTTCTTTTCGTACGGTAAAGTTAACCTTCCGTCTCCGTGTTTGTACTTCTTTTCGGTGTCCGATGTGTACTACAACTGTGTTTCCTTCACAAGTAACTAATGCCATGTTATGGAGGTTATGTACGACAATGTAACTTAAATAAAATTTACTTTGTTAGTGTACATTAAAAGGCTGTATTTATTGTATGAATATAAGGCTGTATTTATTGTAAGTACTGGAATTAAAACCTAGTTTCAATTACTACGGTCTGAATTAATGCAA
This sequence comes from Magicicada septendecula, assembly GCA_034769895.1. Lineage (NCBI taxonomy): Eukaryota > Metazoa > Arthropoda > Insecta > Hemiptera > Cicadidae > Magicicada > Magicicada septendecula. The sequence continues at coordinate 11,810,469 of CM068367.1, forward strand.
ATAAAATTGGAGCATCTCGTAAACATATTAAAGAATGGTTGTATATTACACACAAAATTATTACAGTACGGACCATTGTCAATGAATAGAAACAAATAGCACTCTATACTTTAGTATGTACCAATAAAACTCACCTTTTATCAAGTATAGTAGCCTATCTATTGTTTTTTCATACTCTTAAAAAAGGCATTAACAACATACATTATGAGAAAACATGATTACAAATCGTAACCTGCCATTAGTTGTGAAGAAAAGAGATATAACATTTCCAAACAAGAAATCTTCAATTATCTCCCTTTTTGTTTTATAAAAACTGGAGTTTCTAATGCAGGTTTTTAAGTCCACTAACTACTTAATTTAATATATATAATTGTTCCTGATCTTGTTGGGTAACATTATATTAATACATCTGCTTACTACTTTTTAATGTAAGGTCCTAAACATCTTTAAAATTTAGACAAAGTCTAATGAGCTATTTGACCTAACCTGACTTACTACATCTAAGAATATCTTATTAGGTAAATGTAGCTTTATTTATACATTTAATGCATCTTAATTAGTACACTAACAGCACTGCTCTGTCTTACAGTAACACAACACGTTACACTAACTCAAAAGAATTTCTTTTTTTTCAGTTTAAAAAAGTTGAAATTGTGTATTTCTTTTCTTTTCCATTCACTTTTGTGAAACGACCTACATTAATATGTGTACACTTACTATATTGAAATCCAATGTTCACTACCCAATAGTTAAAAATATTGTGCAATTGTGAAATTAGTAACACTATGTACTAATGTTGTAACACTATGTGTGCCTTAATAAGTTATTGATTATTCTAACTGATACATTGCCATGCCATTATCATATGACAGTTCTCAGAGGTTCAGTAATAGTCATCTTTGCTGTTAACATGGACACATCTTGCATATGTTAATTTCTTACAAGTTCTTCTCTTTACAGGACTAATAGTTTTGTAAAAAACTCAATTGTTTGTTATTACATTTTCAATTGTTACCCTTAACATTTCGACCTCATCATAAAATAATTGTTGAGAAACTGAGAGCTCTTTTTTAAAAAGACTTTTCATTAGTAAAGTTACTTATTAGTAGGCATACATTTGTACTCATAATATGAGGTTCAGAATTAAGAAAAGGTGAAACCAACTCGTTACACTGAAAAACATCTAGGTATACTACTACTGATTGGAAAAGACAAGATAACTCAGGGTGAAATTTTTTCAAACCTTTTAACACCATGGATTCTGTGTTTATCCACAGTTACTTCACCCTTTTTTACATTTTATCAACTTGTGTTCCCAGAGTCACAGTATTCTGAATTGTTCTTAAAATTTCCATTTAGGATTAGACCCATCCATACTTATCTGTAGCACAGATGCAGATTTATTAAGATACAGATTTATTCCTAATGGAGTTATCTTTGAATCCCTTAAAAAACCTTAAAGATTACTTTAGAATAGGAAGTCAAAGAAACACAGAATTCAAGTAGCTAGTTTCCACTACTTTGTAAAACATATCCTAGAAACAAACTGTGACATCCAGTAACTGTTGCTGAGAAACCTTACTAAGGGGCTTATAAAAAAAATTACAAGCTTGCTCTTTTGAACATCTGATGAAAAGGTTTTGTAAAGTGTACCTAACGTTCTTGTATTCCATACTTCCAGCAGTTTTACATGATACATTCCTAACACGAATAAGAAAAGTTTAAATCTGCTGATGATCTAAAGGAGTGATAGTTATTTGCAGACTGACAGGGCTATAAAATAATTCTGAAAGAATTGTTGCTTTTACAACACCATCCTTTATAAAGCGACTACTCAAATCTGCCAGTTTTTCACAGAAACTGAAGTTTGATGATTAGATCCAGCATGACCTAGTGATGCTCCAAACATTTCAAGGATTCTCCTAGCCTTAAAAAACTGGACTGCCCTCATTGATTGACATGATTAATGTTAAATTTACTTTGGAATACTTCCAAACATAATACAGTTTACAATAAACAAACAAAATTGTATGCCTGTCTAATTTTTCCTGAACTATGTACACATAGCAAAAATGGAATTTTCTACAAAATTTACATTAAAAGAAAATTTTGAAAGTACTGTTAGCTTTTAACAAATATTGATAATTTTGGCCAACACAGAAATGAAGGAAATTGACAGACAAATTGTCTAAGAGTTCCCTGGAAGTGTTTGAACAATGATAAACTTTTATTCTATCATTTACTTGTTACATTATGTAACATAACAACATTTCTTTATTATTTATTTATGATTTGTAATATACGTAGTATTTGAATTAACTTGTTTCCATTTATCTTCCATATAGACGAAGACAGGGTAATTGTAAACATGTACTTAGCATTATAAACAGAACATGAAATAGTACAATGAGAACTAGTTTACAGTTGTCACTATTTTTGTTTCAATATTTCAAAGGATAAAGAACTCTAAGATGTCAAGGGTAATTGTAACTTGAATTTTAGAGCTGTATTTATTATTTATATTTAAACAATTTTTTGTACACAACATAATAACAAAGTATAATTATTTCACTACAACTCGAATACAAAACTTTTATGGGTAAAAACGTAAACCTTTACAACCTGAATCAGTTTTCACTTTTAAAAAGCTTCTTCAGAACCTCTAAGATAAAGCTTTTACGTTTTTACCCATAAAAAGTTTTGTGTTCCGAGTCGTAGTGAAATAATTATATTTAGTTAAGAAACGGACACGTCATGGACAACGAAATCCAAGAATAATAACAAGGTTGAAATAACTATTATTTGCAGTTATTTCAATTTTAAAACCTATACACAATTTTTAATCAATCAAAATGTTTCAATCAATTTTCCGTTTACCAATTACCCCACCTAACCACAAATGTATGGTGTTTCTATATTCAGTTAGCACTTTTAATGTTAATTGCTATGAAAAAAATTGAAATAACGTGTATGAAAAAGAAACGTTAATTTTAGTAGACTTTAAAAGACTTAATACAGGGAGTCTTTAAATTTGTTTTAAAGAGTTTTTCCCCAAAGCTCTTGAATTTTGCTTAGAATAGCCAAAGACCCAATAAATTCTATTTTACAGTTCTGTATTTAATTGAAATTTAGTATTAGAACGAATGGAATTTTTCAGAGTTTACAAGTTTTTTTGATTTCTTGGATTTTTTTAATTTTATGCAATGTGGACACATACAGAGGAGTGTCAGTTTTTTATGTATATCAATAAATAAAAATTTGAAGAGGGAGAGGGAGCGAGTAAGAATGGCGAGAATGTGCTTAGTACCAATCAAAATGAGGGTATTATGGGATATACGGAATTGTAGTATCCGGGAAAAACAGAAAAGATCCCCAGATTCATCTTAATCTCTACGTAAAAATAATTATACATCTTTATTATGGGTTAAGTAATTGAGTTCTTAAAAGAGCGCACAGATCTTTTCCGGTTTTTTTGCAAGCCACAACAATGCCGTATATCCCAAATCCCATCGTACATTCAATTTAATGCACTATTTTAGACTGCCCCATTCGCGCCTTTTCTCACTACACCACGTGCTAAATTTGTTCTGTGCGTTTGTGTTACGTTACTGACCTAACAAGTAATTAGATATATTTTTAATCGGTGTTCTTTGTTGTAAGTACATTAATTATTCACAATGATTAGGTATGATGAACTGTCGGATCTTATTAGTACAGAAGGGGATGCAATTTCTTTTCTTCAAGGAAAAGGTCTGATTCATAATCCTCGTCGTTGCATCAACGGCGTGATATGGTATGATACAAAAGGATTATTTTGCGAGAGAGAGAACTCTCTTTGCTATTCTATAAATAATCTTCAAATAAAAATTATTTAAATACAACTATTACATTAACGACTCGGAACACAAAGTTTTTTATAAGTAAAAACGTAAAGTTTTACCTTACCACTTGAACCGGTTTTCAGAAGCCTTTTAAAGGTGAAAACCGGTTCAGGTTGTAAGGTAAAACTTTACGTTTTTACTTATAAAAAACTTTGTGTTCCGAGTCGTTAATGTAATAGTTGTATTTAGTTAAGTAATGGACACGTCATGGACAACGAAATCCAAGAAAAAATTATTTAGTTAAGCCCACATTGTAAGCGTCAATATGATACAAAAAGGATAATTCTCTTCTTTCTTTTTGCTCTTTTTCTTTTAACAATTATTTATATTTCTTTTAAGCCCCACGTTTGTAAGTATCAATTATATAATATATTTTCTGTCCGTGTTGTTGTTTTATATTGTAATCTTACCCTTTTTCTATAATTTCTTATGTTAAAATAAATAGTCAAACTCCTTATTCTCGTTTTTTCTCAAACTCAATTATTTTTTATTTTACACTTTTCACTTTGACACTGATTAAATCATATGGACATTCAATGTCTCCTTCTAACAGTGGTGGCTCATTCGGTGGTAGAACATGAACAATCTGAATCTCAGGGTTAACGTAAAAGTATAGTTATACGTAAAAGTATGGTACAAGTTATAAATATAACATAAAATATAATATTTATGAATGAGATTTGGTAATTATGTGTTGTGAATGTCTGTTGAATAGTGGTGGGTTCTTTGATCGTACAAGAACAATAAAAAACTTACTACTAATAACTATGGTGTAAAAGTGTACAAATAAAAATTCACTATTATAGCGTTTATAGTGTTATGTCATCATATTTCGTTGTAACTCAATCTTTAATGTAGTAATGTTGGTTCACATATCTGGCTTAGCCTTGGAGTAATCTCACCAATCTGGTAGTTTTCTTTAAGGACTTATTGCTTGATTCTTCACTTCTGGACATCAAATGTTTGGTACTTTCGATTAAAACATTATTCTTCTAGTTTTTTGAATGGTTTTTCTTGATCATCGGTCACTAATTTGTATAAAAGTTCAGTAGTAAACTTAACATGTTCTGCCTTGTTTTTACATATTTTCCAACAATATCCCTTCTTTTTACCAAAACACTAATTCCTTCAGTTAAGGCTTTGTCTATGATAAGTTTATGGGTCACAGGTTCGGTTTCCCAATTTCTAATTAATATGATTCTGTTGAACTTTGTTTTTTCTTCGTCACTATATTATTATAAGTTTTTAACGTAATATTTTCTATTTTTTAATTATTTACTTTGTTTGATTTCACTATATGGGTTATATAACTGGTTCATATAGATTATATATTTCCTTCAATGTTCATATTATAATTATGTATAATCACTTTCATTATACACGATTTTTTCGTTTTTAACATATTTCACTGTTATTTCTCACTTTCTAGCACTGTCACACAACAAAAATTTTATAATTATAGTTTGATATTATTATATTTGTAAAATTTATATCATTCACATTATGTAGTTCAATGATACAAAATAACTGTCTGAGGTGCGCATGTAACGGGGCTAAAAGGAGGGGTTTTTGATTTTATTTAAAAATTTGTAACAATTCGTTTTCATCTGCGTGGCCAGTCACATGTTGAATAGAAATCGTAGCAAACAAAGAACAGTAAGGTGAAGTCAGTATAATGGAATGTGCGTGTTGTCCACAACGTCTTGATTCTCAGAACGGTAGTACTGTGTAATGCGCACAGACGCACTAACATCGGCGCAGCGCATAACCCACACTAAACACAAGTCGCACAAAATGGCTTGGTGTGAATTTGATTCAACAACGTGCTTTAGAGACGACGAAGTCTTGGCGAAGTCACGCCCATCTGTGTGACGAAACCAGTGGACACCAAATTTCGTCGACGTCCAACACACGGGAGTTGCACGTGTTGCCTGAACAATGACAATGACATTAACGCATAAGGCATTGCTTTCCGTCTTGTCCAAAAGAAATCTAAGTGGTGGGGACTTGGTGAACGCTCTTGGCAGTACCTCACCGACGCTCGCCTGCGTAGACAGCCCGCCAAACAGGGCTCATTAATAAAGTTTCAATATCAAGTAAAAGTGAGTTCAGTTATTCAAAATGAAGAAGTGAGTACAGTCTTCGGAAGAAGAAAAGGAAATTATAAACTGTTTCGGACCTAGAACTAATTTTGTGAATGATGTAGCACGAGGTATGTTGCCGGCAGTGGTATTGAGCAACAGTATTTCAAATATATAGGTAATTTCGAATAAAATGGGGCTTATCTAAATAAGGGGTAACATTTTAATAGTGCGAATGTGTGAATGAGCAGGCTGGGCGGCCTACTTTAAGGTAAGATGTTGTGGTATTGTAGTATATCCAATCATGTCATAAATATTATAAAAAAGTTTCTTTTATTTTGAATTTCTGGCAAGAAGTAATAGATTGATGGAAAGAAATTGAGGTAAAGAAATGAATAATTAATAACGAACATGTTGAAAGTTTTAACGAAAAGAATTTAATAAAAGTTAATTTGCTCCTCTTACTAAATGCGAATTGTGTACGTTATTAATACAACCTTGAAATCATACTTGCATTTCAACGTTCGTGTGACGAACTCTGGGCGAAGAAGAAAATTTGGTAAAATTTAAAGGTAAGTGGAGAACAAAATATTTTTACGATTTTAATATACTAATAAAAAGTAAATAAATATAACACGCAGACCTCCTCATAGTTAAATAGGTTTATTCACAATGTCTTATTTCTTACATACTAGTTTTACACATTTATATATTATATTTCTATTTATAAATTACTATGTACTGTAACCCCTCTTTCCTTTTAGTCTTTTTATGAATATAAAACAACTTATTTTAGTTTAATTTTTTTTTTTTGAAAGAGAAGCCACAAGGCAATTAGGACTAGGCTGTAGCCTAGAGAAGCAAAATTTGTGCCGGGTCCAGTATGACGGGACCTGCAATGAAACTCAGCTGTAATAGACCAATAACAATTTTATTTTATGCCCAGATTTAACAGTATTAAATTAGAACAGCTTGTGTGCATAATAACAAGTGTGTATAAATATAAAGCATAACAAGTGTGTATAAATATAATCACAACAAGTGTATATAAACTCAGTGAATACATGTATATATAATTATAAAATTCTCTCCCATCTCGTGGCTAGCTAGACCCGGACAAACACAACAACACACACAGAACATAAGGTACACAAACTCACTATTACATTAATTCTAGCACCAATGCCCCTGGAATGCACCAGCCTTGCAGGCAGTGTAACCACAATACTCAGAACCAGCTGTGATAAAATATTCACCCCTCAACGACCCGTTTTTGCAGAATTGCATAAAGGCCAAAACCCCAGAAAAGGATGAGGAAACTCATAGCTCATAAATAAAACCGGACCGCCCATTTGCATAGCATTCTACTGATCAAACCCATCATGAGTGTATGAACCTTAAGTTCCTTCCACAGCTTCAACAATAACAAATTTACAGAACTACATCACCTGTTTTCAAACAGTTGTTATACCATTCTAAACGGTTACTTTACTTCACAAATTCAGAAGGATTGAAATATCAATATGTACTTTAACAATCAGAAATTAATCACTCGAGGCTTTACAATTTCAGAAAAATTTAGACAAAATGTTTTACCAAAAAAAAATAATGAATATATGTTATATAGTTAAAGAAAATTAACAGCAGATACTACAAGTGAAAGTCAATCAATATGTGTTTTGCCAGTTACAAAAAAAACACTCAGTATAGCCCTTTTGTAAGGGGCACAATTAACTAATATATATCCAGCAGAAAAACAAATTAGTTTTTATTAACCCCGAATGACTATATAAATGTAATTAAAATGAAAAAATACAATAAGGTGGTTGTGCTCTAGCATTTGTGGCAGCGCGCCAGCATGTGGGTGACAAAGTTTGACAGGCCTGCAACCTGTCTGAGGTTGCACCAGCATGAGTCAGAGAAAAACCTAAGTCCCCTTTTTAAACCCCAGAAAACGTCCCAAAACAAAAACCCAGGAAACCCCCAGCCCTTAAATGTTAAACCCACAGTGAAGTTAAAATATATTCATCTCTGTTCCAGCCGGAACAGAGCTACTAACCTGTACTATAGATTTTGTAAAAACTAAAATGACAATGAAGAGCAAACTGTACAATGTGCAAGTGTGAAAATATCTCTGGCACGCTCCCCCAGTGCAGCACACAATTACAGGCAGTGCACTCAGCGTTATGTAATTCAGTTTTAAAAGTGTTCTTGAATTTAACTTATAATGTTCTGAGTCCTGATAAGCTGCTCCCATTCTGGCAGAGAGTCTGCACACGTGGTCACATGGATGCAAAGATGTTTAATATGAACAGGCGCACTGACGGCCCCGCCCCCAAAAGAAAAATAATAGAGTACATATCACCTTATTTCAGCTGGCAAGTGTTACATTGAGAACGCGTCACATCTCCCTCTTCAGACAGGATCTTGTTAATGGTTCATGGCTGAGGTAGGTGAACGCCCATCAACAAGCCAGGTCTCCGGCTTAGTTCAAGAACCCTGCCAATTCAAATAAATTAGAGAACTGTTCACTAAAAATGTACACCCGAGTTAAGGTAATTAACCTCCGCACGGGCCGCCAACTAACTCTCAATAAAAGCACAAGTTTCATAAATAAAGTTTTTGCAACCAGCTCAAAGGGCAGAAATCAGCCATGGAATAAGTAAATTTGAATAATGAACAGACTCTATTAAACGTGGCGTAATATGAAGTCATCAGTTCACTGGCTACATGCCTTGACAAAACTTTTCAGGTTAAACAGCCACGTGGTGAGTGATAATAGTTATTTGACCAAAATTTCAACTGCAAGGCACTCACAGCATTAAGAATGTTTTAACATTAATAAAAGTTCATTCATGGAAGTTCTCACAATTAATTCTCTACTGTGAAGTTAATTAACAAGCTCTCCGACAGTTTACTGCATGCATAGACACAGTTCACGACCTGACTACGCACTGCCTTTTAGCCCTTAATTATTTTTTTTAATGTAGTACACTTTTATCATGACAATGACAATTTGCAATACTTCTCACACTATTATAGTAATAATAAAAGGAGCATGGTCTATAAAGTGAGCATTAAGTAAATCAGTGAACAATGAGTTTCTCTTAATATAAAACTTGCCGGGTCGCACACACATAATTACGTATTTTATACGATTACATAAACTTGTTATTAAATATCCAAATATATAATTACTTATAAAGACACAAAATAATGAAATTCTTACCGGGAGTCGTTTATGCTTTAGCGAGCCATGAAGAAGCTACAGAAACTGCGTCGTAATTGTTCGAAGAGAGAGAAAAGGACCGTTGTATCTTGCAGCCGGGCAGAGAATGAGTAATCTGCTGTCAGCAGCAGAGAAAGCGACCCTTCAACACGAGTTGCGCGCGCAACCGTAACCGCAGCGGACAAAGGTCGCCCGCATTCACATTATTTTACAATTAAATAAAAATGTTTCTACAACTTTTCAACTGCCGGATTAACACCGGCACAGTACATTTTTTGTCATTTGATCTTCACTCCTGGCTATTATGGTCATTGTCAGTCATTGTTGTCACTGTCATTTCCCAATTATTTATTTATTATGATTTTCTCGTTTTGTTTTGATTACCTTTTATTCTTTGAAAACATTAATTATATTTAGATAATACATTGTGTCTTCATTTCTGTATTTATGAAGTTTATTTTATTCTTATTTTTCTTTTTTGAACAGAGAATAGGAAATACCAGAACATACAGATGGCGCGTCCGAAGCAGGGACAGTTTTTATAAATTGAAAGGAAAATATAAAGACCACACCTACAAATAAAATGCAAGTATGGTTGAAAGGTTAAGTAACGGTATGTAAAAAATTATGTAAAGTACGTAAAACAATAAAATAAGGTTAGATTAAATATACGATGTTGTAGATGTAAATTAAAGGTTAGCAAAACAAAATTTAGTAAAATTACCATTTAAAAATGGCAGGAAATGAAAACGATATCAATGAAATAACTAGTGTTGACAATTTTGATGACTCATACATTATGAGTAATTTTGAGGTACATTCGACTCCAAGTGCGAGTCAAGATTAAATAGAATTAAATTTAACAGATCCAAGTAATGTGACTGAGGATCGGGTGTTCAGCTAACTCCGACCTCAACTAAATGTCATAAATTGGACAATGATGTAATGAGCTTTTTGCTAGAACAATTTAATGAATTGAAAGAACATAATAAAGAGGTCAAAAATGACTTCGAGAAAATGAACTGTAAATTTGACACCAAATTCAATGAACAGAATAGTAAATTTGAGGAACAGAGTAGACAGTTTAACGAACTTAAATGTGATATTATGAGGTCAAAATTAAGTGTGAGAGTAAATGTAACGAATTGAAACGAGATATTGAGAAAATAGTAGTCAGTAGGGGAACAGATTAAAAGTAATATTAATAATGATAATAAAAAAGTAACAAGTGATAAAAATGATGTTGAAAATGATATATAATTAAGAATGTGGTATCAGAGAGTGATACGCTGAAAATAGTTAGTGAGATAGTGAGTGAGAGTGAGAGAGTAATAGGTTGTAACGGAGTAGTAATTAGTGTTGATGAATTAGAGAAAGAGTGGCAAGAGAGATTAGATGAGTATGTAGGGCAGAGGGTAAATTTTCCCCATATTTATGATGAACCAAGGTGTTCACAAATGTTGTTGTTGAAGGGCAAGAGTCCCTTGTTATTGGAAGACATGAGGTCTTTGAGTTGTTCCCCGAGTTTTTATGAGTTAGTACCCTCTGTGTGGGATGGTGTCGAAAGTGTGAGATGGTGTTATGGTGAGAGAGATTTAGATAGAGAGTTGTGTGCAGATAGAGAAATAGAATTATATCACTTGAAGAGAAATTATAATGAGTTGAAAGAGATGTTAGAAGGGGTGAAGATAAACAATATAAAATACTTACCTGTTGAAAGAGAGATAGATGATAATACCTTTATAAACAACAATAAACGCTTACCTTATGTTGTAATGAATGTAGTAGAAGAATATGATGAGAAAATAACTGACTTTATATTGAATAAAACTACTGATGGAGACCAGACCAAAATCAATGATGTAGACAGGTTTTATGATTTGATAATAATGTGGAATAATCCAGTAAATTATTATGTGGGTTTTACGAAACAATTTGAAGTATTAGAGAATTATTATATTAAATTTAATAAATTGAGTGTGGACAAGAACGATTTATGTTATAAATATATTAGATTAATATTCGATGATGGAGGCTGAACATAAACTTAATAAATGGACATTTTAAATATTCTGATTTATGGTTCTGACTTGCTGATTTTGGAATTGAAGTGTGGTAAAATTGAACAATTAATGACGAAGAATTTGTAAATAATTTAGTGAAATTGATTGTGTGTATTGTAAAATGTTTTATGTAAACAATGTGTATGTAATAGAAATTGATTTTAATAGTAATAATATTTTGAGCAGTTTAAATAAATAACAAAAATAATTTTGAAGACAGTAATTAACGAATTGTACGTGTTTTGATAATAATTGAAAAATGTTGTGTTTTCCATAATTGATTTAATTAAAATAATTTGAGATGTTTAAATATTTTTGATTGATTTAAGATGTTATATAATGATGGATTTAAATTATTTTATGAGATGTGAATTTGACAATAATTAATAAATAAATAAATGTTAAATTGTTTAGTATGGAGTAACATTGTTGTTAAAATGTTGCAGAAGGTACAGGGAGTTATTGATGTTTATATTTGTGCGCTTATGACAGGGTACGAGCGATGTACTGTGAGTATAACTTTTAGAATACAAGCTAAATAGAGTAAAATGTTTACAGGTGTTGAAAAGATTTTAAGCTCAATGATGAAACTAAATTGAGGTAATTATACTAAATAGAAACCATAGTTAAAGGGTAGTAATAACTGAAATATGAGATAAAATAAATGTTAATAATAAATTTGAAATTTTGAGGAATCTAATTGTAGTAAGTGAGAAATAATGAAATGATGATATATTAAAGAGCTAATAAAAATTTCAAATTATAATGTTTATAATTTTCTATAAAAATTATTTAAATGAGAATTGTTTAGTAATGTAAAAATATCAATGTTTAAGGTCAATGTGTGTTTTGTTATCATATAAGAGATGTGGGTAATTTTGGGGGGGGGTTGAGTGGTGTTAATAGAAGTGCAATACTTATGGGATGTAGAAACTGTAACTGTAGAAGGGTTAGTTTAGTTATTAGGTTGGCTAGTACAGTGGTGGTATGTGCCACTGTAAGTAGCGGTAAGTGTTGGGGGTAACAGAGAGTGTTACCTCCATCGGAGGCCAAAAGGGCGTAAAATACACGGCACACCTTTTATATAATTTTATATTATATGCTGATTGATTACCGTGCCGTGTATCAAAATGACGAAGAGAACATGCCTGAAGTTAGAGATGATTTCCCCGCCTTTTCAGGCGATTACTGCCTTACCAGCACTAATCGTGGTTTTGGATAGCGGTCAGCCATGGCCAAAAAGTTGGAACCTTGACCATAGCTGGGTTGAAATTGGTGTATATTTGAAATTAATGGGGGGGGGTGACTTTAGGGGAAATCCCCGGAACTATGAAACAGCGGCTGCCACTCTGTTCGCGTGGGAACAGTAAACCAGATGGTAGACCCGTTTTAAGGGCATACAAATATGTAACAAGAGATATGATGATATCTACTCAATTTTAAAATGTAACGCTGAAACAAGGAGACGGAGATGTTAAATTCCTCCACCAGTGCCGTCCTTGTGGATGCAAGGCGCAACAGTCCACCCTCAGAAAACAATAGTGTGTGTGGTTACAGAGGTTGCTCAGGGGAGTAACGAATTAAAAATTTTGTTGTAACTTAGTAATGGCAACTCACTCTTGAAGTAATTAAATAATTGTTTTGATTTGAGAAAATGTATACAGTAGATGTTTATTATATTTTGGTTATCATGTTTCAGTGGATCATTAATCTTGTTATGTTAGAGTGTAAGAATTATAAATATGTGTTATGTAATTTTCGTTATGTAATTTTGTGTAGCATTTTTGAACACAGGTCATTCACCTTGTCAAGAAAATCAGCTGATTGCTGGAATTATAAATGTATTACGTCACTTACAAATAATTTACAAACTTTTCAATGTAACTAAATGCTTGAATATAATGATTTTAATGTGTTAAAAGATTTTAATTTAAATGGTGGAAGTAATTTGAGATAGTTAAGAATTTTAAATGGTTTGTAAAGGGTGGTAAAGTTGATTTTGGGTGATTAATATTGAGTTAGGACATTTAAATCAGTCCATGTTAAGCTTAAAGGAGTTGAATAGAATAATATTATTGTGGGAATAAAAGTAATGTAGAATTTGAGATGAAATAGTGACACAGTAGATATGGGGAAAATATGTAGAGTATTGATTGATATAGTGAGTTAATAAATAAGTGGAGATATTTTGTAGTAGTTGAAAGTGATGTATTGGGAGAGTAATTAGAGTTGATGGGAATTTTGTAAGGGGGTGGTGTGGTAAGGAGTCCGCAACGAAAGGGGTTGGGACGGGAAGGGACCATTTAGCGCCGGAAAGGGTTGCCTAGGGAAAGTCCAGGGACCAGATAAGGGAATGAGCTTTGGGGGGGGAACACACATCCTGAGTACAAAGGGTTAGAGAGTATTTTTTTTATATATAAGTGTAGAATGATACGATATGAGTTGAGTAGTAAGTGGGTTTAGAGAATGTTTGATAGGTGTTTTTGATAGAGGGGTGTCATATTGGTTAAAGCTATTAAGGAGTATTAGAGTCAGAGGGGATTAAGAGAATATATAAATGCCAAGTTGTAAATCGAGTTATTATGAATAATTAAGTCACCCAAACTAATTGAGAACGAGAATGTTAAAGAAAGTAAATCACAGTTAAAATGTAAAACTAATTGAACAAGTGACAGATTTGAATTGAATTTGAGCATAATTAAAGCTATAAAATGTGTATTTTTGATTAATTAAATGTCAGTTTTATTGTTAATTGTAATAATACTATATTAATTTTAAATGTCTTATTTTATTTTGTTTTATTGTGTTTAAAGATAAAAGTTTTTTAAAGATGTCTTATGTATTTTATGAACATAGGTATGTCAAGGTCGTTGACTTGACCCAGTGTGATCAGCTGATGGTTGATGTTATAAACTAGACCAGTTTTTGGCAATTGCTTGATGCAAATTTTGTCGTTTAAGTGATTGAAATAATTTTAAATTTTTCCAAAATTGATAAAAATTAATATTTTGTTAAATTTAAATTTTTTTGAAAAAAAAAATTTTTATTTTATTTTATGCCTGCCATATAGGTGATGTTTGAATTTTAAGTGTATTATTGTTTATGTGTATTACTAGTTTCTTTTTTTATTGAATTGTATTGTTTAGTATGTATGTATAATCAAATGTTAGGATAAATGAGTTTATGTTTTAATTAGATGTTCAATTTATTTGTTTTTCTGATTATTGAGAGTAATGAAGAAAATTCATAGATTCAGATAAAAGATTTTTATTTTGAGTTTTGAGAAAGTAATGGTAATAAGCCAATTTGATTTTAATTTTAACGAAATTTTGAGTTTGAAACTAAATGTAGTTAGAGTGTATTAATGAGTATATGTATGCGCCCAGTACTTGCTAAAGGCAGCCCAGTGTGCATGGAAGGGGGAACATATCGGTTGAGGATCTGGCATGGTATAAGGCCAGGGATTTGGAGTTTGGGGTGGCATGTTAGAAGGTTAGGTGCGCTGTGGTGCGTGTCTGTTCGATTTTATGGTGTTGGGATCTCGGATAGAGAAGTCCAGAAATCTCGTTCAGGTGCAGCCATAGTCGCCGAGCCAGGGGGGTAGTTTACCCATGATGTATAAGAACTAATGGGGGGTTATGGGCACCATATCCTCACCGATCCTCTTAGGGGTTTAGCAATGAGATTTCTTCTGTTTCGACAGAAGATCTCTCATTGGGGGGGGGTATTGTAACGGAGCTAAAAGGAGGGGTTTTTGATTTTATTTAAAAATTTGCAACAATTCGTTTTCATCTGCGTGGCCAGTCACATGTTGAATAGAAATCGTAGCAAACGAAGAACAGTAAGGTGAAGTCAGTACAATAGAATGTGCGTGTTGTCCACAACGTCTTGATTCTCAGAATGGTAGTACTGTGTAATGCGCACAGACGCACTAACATCGGCGGAGCGCATAACCCACACTAAACACAAGTCGCACAAAATGGCTTGGTGTGAATTTGATTCAACAACGTGCTTTAGAGACGACGGAAGTCTTGGCGAAGTCACGCCCATCTGTGTGACGAAACCAGTGGACACCAAATTTCGTCGACGTCCAACACACGGGAGTTGCACGTGTTGCCTGAACAATGACAATGACTTTAACGCATAAGGCATTGCTTTCCGTCTTGTCCAAAAGAAATCTAAGTGGTGGGGACTTGGTGAACGCTCTTGGCAGTACCTCACCGACGCTCGCCTGCGCAGACAGCCCGCCAAACAGGGCTCATTAATAAAGTTTCAATATCAAGTAAAAGTGAGTTCAGTTATTCAAAATGAAGAAGTGAGTACAGTCTTCGGAAGAAGATAAGGAAATTATAAACTGTTTCGGACCTAGAACTAATTTTGTGAATGATGTAGCACGAGGTATGTTGCCGGCAGTGGTATTGAGCAACAGTATTTCAAATATATAGGTAATTTCGAATAAAATGGGGCTTATCTAAATAAGGGGTAACATTTTAATAGTGCAAATGTGTGAATGAGCAGGCTGGGCGGCCTACTTTAAGGTAAGATGTTTCATTGTGGTATTGTAGTATATCCAATCATGTCATAAATATTATAAAAAAGTTTCTTTTATTTTAAATTTCTGGCAAGAAGTAATAGATTGATGGAAAGAAATTGAGGTAAAGAAATGAATAATTAATAACGAACATGTTGAAAGTTTTAACGAAAAGAATTTAATAAAAGTTAATTTGCTCCTCTTACTAAATGCGAATTGTGTACGTTATTAATACAACCTTGAAATCATACTTGCATTTCAACGTTCGTGTGACGAACTCTGGGCGAAGAAGAAAATTTGGTAAAATTTGAAGGTAAGTGGAGAACAAAATATTTTTACGATTTTAATATACTAATAAAAAGTAAATAAATATCACACGCAGACCTCCTCATAGTTAAATAGGTTTATTCACAATGTCTTATTTCTTACATACTAGTTTTACACATTTATATATTATATTTCTATTTATAAATTACTATGTACATTTTTTGTCATTTGATCTTCACTCCTGGCTATTATGGTCATTGTCAGTCATTGTTGTCACTGTCATTTCCCAATTATTTATTTATTATGATTTTCTCTTTTGTTTTGATTACCTTTTATTCTTTGAAAACATTAATTATATTTAGGTGATACATTGTGTCTTCATTTCTGTATTTATGAAGTTTATTTTATTCTTATTTTTCTTTTTTGAACAGAGAATTGGAAATACCAGAACATACAGAGCTTCGTGATTTAGTGTGAAACGTGGCTGTGAATGGAAAAATCGATTATGTATTCCAGCACTATATTCAGGTTTATAATTTAAAAATCCTTTGAGAATATTATTAAAAGCAGGCACATTATGTGGTAAGAGCTGTAACAAAGTTACTTATAAAATAATTATCTGCTGTATTTTTTCCTTTACAAGTGGATATTAAACAAAAAACCGATATCATATTCTTATACCATAAGAAGTAATATAATCATGTTATGTTCATGATGAGTTCTATTTCTTGTGTATAGTGTGTTTCAGTGTTTGCATTAAACAAAACATTTTTAAATCAGTGTTGAACACTTGCCAAGTAGTATGTGTGATATTTTCTAACAAATTCGTATACTGTATGAGAGTAGACTGTTCATGTATACTACTTTACATGTCAAAAGTATAACGATATATTTACAAATTACTTTATTCTATATTCTTATGTTATTATTATTATTATTATTATTATTCAACAAAAATAAAATACTTGTTTACAAAAATATACTTTTATTTTAATAATTGTATTGTATTTAATATTACTTCAGAAACATAAATATAATTAAAGTAAAAATAAATAGTTGTATAACTAATAGATGTAATAATTTAATTAAAAAGTATATTTTTGTTAAAAGGAATGTGTTAGTTATTCAACAAAGATATATAACTCTCTCTCTTCCCCCTCCCTCTATCTGTGGGAGGGGGTTGAATATATGAGTGATAGTTTAATATTGTTTTCAACAAATTTTAAGTTACATTGCTATCTGATAGGTTAGAGTCTGTACTTAAAATGGACAAATTTTTGGTTAAGTGACCAAAGTACCAGGTAAAGTGGTAAGTAAACAGCCATTCCATTCTCAGCCTACACACAGATATATATTATATATTATTGCCTGTCTTCTTTATTTACAGTGTGAAACAGTACATCCTGTTACAGTATACTGGATTTAGTACTGGGTTGAGGCACAAATACTTCTTAAATAATACGTCTACTCTACATGAGTGTTGTGGTTGGTTTCCAGTTAATTTCACTATGTTTCACGTTGGTACGTGATCACATCAGCAGTAAATAAATGAAATTATTGTTCTGAGCGGCAGTCTGGTCCTCTCAAACCATGTGTCCTGGCGAACTGACTTATACACGTGGCAAGCTCTCTTACTACAACACCAAAGTTGTCAATTACCAAGATGCAACACTGTGTCATGCCCATTCCATTAATGCAATATCGACGATTATCAAGCAATCCTTTTTCTTCAAGAACAGAAACTGCATTTCTATTCTATGTCTTTTGACCTCACTGTAACTGTTTATTCTCCATTTCTTCCAGCAATTGTTTATGTAACCTGTCTTGTAGTTACTGTACTAATTTTTAAAATAAACACTTATGTATCTTGTAGCATAAGCTATTAACTGTAGTGCATACTCCTTCTTAATCTAAAAAGTGGTAGATATTTAATACTAACCTATTAAAACTGTGTATGTAATAATACTAACTTATTAACCGTAATGCATGTTCCTTCTTTATCTAGAAAATGTTAGACGTTCAATATTGTGTTTTTACAGAAACACCAGCTAGCCACAGGTAGTCATGAGTGGTAAGGAGGTGACTCTACACGCTTCTACATTAATACAGCGAGTTCAGAGTCTGTGAATCCCCAGATTGTTCCAGTAACTACATAATTATTCTCGATGCATCACCTGGAAAGATATTCTGGACCTCTGCGGGGTGTGTATTAAGGGGGCGTATATTTTTTAATAACATCCAGCATTTTCTCAAACAAATCGTGGTTTGCATTTCTTGTTCGCCACATGAACTCACTCAAATAGGTATCTAAGAGTTCCCTTCTTGTACCACATTCAATCTTGTTTCGGCATTTACAGGACCGCCACATGCTTTCTATGTAACGGTACAAATAGGTCCATATAGGGATTATGGGTAAATAACAGATATAATTTTATTGTGAATTAAAATTTTATATGTGTGAGGGTAAAGTTTTCTCCAAACATGAAACAACGCAATAAGCAATGAAGGGTTTGCATCAAGGTTAGTGGCGTATGTGACAATCTACAGCAATTCGGACACAACAAACGACCGATCCTACGGAAACGTCATCAAAAGAATGCCAGACGTAATCGCCTGCACCTTAAAAAACAAAGACGTAATCACAAAGAACAATAGAATTGATGATGCGACAACCCTTCCACTTGGGAAATAAGCGCCATATTGGCATTCTCAGTCGACTCGTACTCTTCGTGCGAACTGCACGTTGTACAAATTGCTGGCCAGCAAGCCTTGAAAATAACAACAAAATGTAACAAAAAGTGAATTAAATCTAGTTAACAATCAGTATAAAATGTAGAGACAGTGAGTGCAGTTAATAAAAAGGAACAGTGTAATAGTTCAGCAGAACACCAGCATGAAAATGATTAATGCCTGACTGGATCTTCATCTATCACAGCAGGAAAGTAAACCTTTCACATTTTAAACCACCAACACTTTTTAATGTTTGAGCTCAAGTAATAGCAAATGTACCGTTTTAATTAGTATGTGTGTGAGCATGTGTGCATGCATACCAGTACATATAAAATCACAAGCATTGGTTCACATTATGTGATTCATGTAACTGCAAAATTGAAATTATTTAAAACTGCAGGAATGGTGTAGATTCATTTAAATAGGTAACCAGAATAAATTGGAGTTAAAACATATGTTGTGTAAATGTGTAATACGTAAGGCTGATGTAGCGAAAATATTTCGCAGCCATTTTGTATATGGATTTGGCAAACGAGGAAGACTCTATCTTGTTTTCTGTTATTCAAACATTTAGAAATTCAGACCATTAAAACACAAGTTTTACCTAATGATATCCTAGTCTATTATTTCTCAATAACCATTCCGTTTCTAGCTCGTTTTAAAGAACCCTGGAGCCCGTACATAAAATATATTATGTTGGTAATACACAACATGGCGATTACTCGAATCAGCATGTAAACAAGTGTAAATGTTAACGAGAGAATTATAAAAGGTAAGTCAATTATAATTTCTCAAAATAAGTGTGAGTTAACAAATGACTGCCCGAACAGTGACAAGGTAAAAACTGTATTAATATGTGAGTTAACAAATGGCGCCCTTACGGAGGGACTTTATATAAATAAATTTTATATAAAATAAACCTGCGTACAGAAACAGAATGGTTGTTGGAAATGGGTATGTAATTAATACGTAAATAATAAGGTTATTTTGTGATTGTAGTATATGTTGGATATATGGTAATATTTTGAAAAGAAATATATGTAAAAGATTTTTTTTTGAAATGGCAGATAATAACGAGAATGTCAGCTTAACTGACATTGAAAACGAAAGCCAAATGAATATTGAATTAAGCGGAACTGAGTCGAAAATTATGGATGAAGGAATTCATTCAACGCCAGTCCCGATTAAAAAATATGAGGAAAATGATATGATGAAAATGATGCAATTGCTTTTCAAGGAACAGAGTGTGAAGTTAAATAAATTTGATGAAAAGTTTGAGGAACAAAAAAGCGAAATTAAGAAAATCAACAGTAATTTCAATACCAAATTTGAAGAAGTAAAAGACGAAATTAAACAACAAAATTTTAATTTTAATCAACATATTAATGAAATTAATGCACGTTTTGATAATATGACGGAAAAAATAATAGAATCAGTCAGTCAGAAGTTTGATAAACAGAACGCAAAAGTAGATGAAATAATTAATAACTTTACAAAGAAGAAAGTAGATGAAAATTATGAGATTAAAATGGGGGTAGAAAGTAGTAAAGAGACCGATCAATGGAATGAAAATAAAGACGGTCAGTTAACATACAGTACTGTGAGAATTAATGTGAACACAAGTGATAATTTGAAAAAAAAAAATTATTAGTTATAGACGAAGAAAAAAGAGAAAACAATACAATTGAAATTGTTTTAATAGGAAATATGTCCTCCCTTGGCTTTTATAACTTCTTCAACACGTTTTGGCATAGAATCAACAAGTTTTTTACAGTTTTCTGATATTTGCTGGTCTCGAAACCTTGTGTGGATTACAGCATCAATCAGTTTTGTTTTTGTTGTGCAATCTATTTTACGAAGTCTAGCTTTTACAATAGCCCACAGATTTTCAATCGGATTAAGGTCCGGTGAGTTTCCTGGCCATTCAAGGCATGATATCTTTTTGTCCTTGAAATATCTTGGACACGTGACATGGAGCCGAATCTTGTTGAAAAACTGCTTGACCGTTGGCATCAACTTTTCTTAGTTCAGCTTCCAATCTGTGTTCTAGCAAGTCTCTGTATTTTTGCGAGTTCATCATGCCTTCGATCGGTACAAGGCATCCGGTACCTTTATAAGAAAAGCAGCCCCAGAACATCTTTAACGGATGTTTAACTGTTTGATCAATATGAGCTGTCATAAGTTTTTCGTTGTCACTTTTTCTAACGAAACGAGATCGCTGTCCTTGTACCAAAAAATGGCTCTCATCTGAGAAAAACACTTTTCTCCAATCTTCAACAGTCCAGCTCACATATTTTTTTGCCCAATCATATCGTTTTGTCATCATGGCAGCAGTCAATAACTGTTTTTTTTTGAGGTCTGACTGTTTTTCTTCCTCCTTCTATAAGTCGTTTTCGTATGGTGGAGTCATGAACAATAACTCCAGCGTGTGCTAAGTCTTGCTGATGTTCTTGGCTGGTTTTCGTAGGGTTTAATTTACTTTCCCTTATTAAAAAAGCTTCATCCCTTGCTGTTGTCTTTCTTTTCCTTCCACATTTCCCTTTTCTGTTCACTTCAATCATCCCAGTGTCCCTTTTTTGCTTCAAAATCTTGTTGACAGCTCCTAAACTCATGGATAAGAAACTTAACAAGAAGAAACATATCTTTTAAAAATGATAGTGAAGATGAACAAATAACAACTTTAAAATGACTTAGACTATAACTGACCGTACCCAAATTAATGTTTAGGTAAAGTGATGGAAAATACCCAGATGATGAGATAAAATTCGACCAATTACAATAATAATACCTACGAAGCCTGTCTGGCCATGTCTGTATGGACCATTATTATCAGTAAAACAAATTGTTTTTTAAATGTATCATACAATATAGAAATAATCAAAATACAAATTGAGGGATAATAGGCCCAAATACACAATAGAATGTAAAAAAAAAAAATATACTAGCAAAATGTTAACTGACCAATGAATACTGTAATTGAATAATACAAGATCACAATCATTATAGATACATGGAAACATACAATTAAAATAGTGTGATTAATGGTGGACCTAATGTTATAAAATAAATACTGTACAATCAAAGAAGAGATTATTGTGTAATAAAAACAAATAATAAAATATGGACAAAAATATAGAAATGCCAATCCATGTGTAAACAAGGCTTAAGAAATAATAATTATCAAGTGTATATGACAAGATGAAAAAAACAGTAAAAGTACCTAGTACAGCAATGGCTAAACTGTCTAAAACAAATAAAAAGATATAAAATCATTATTAAATGATTAAACTTTTTCTTTTAATGTTTGAAAGTAAGAATAAAGTTGTGTTTATGTTATTTATAGTTTTGTTAGGTAAATGAGTGGATGATATGTCTTATGCAGGATTTATGTAAACAGGCATATACAGATTGTTTGATGACAAAATGTGAATTATGTTTTTATGATGTTCCAGTAATAATTATTGTTGTAATTTTAAATAATTATACTAATAGAGTTATAGGGAGTAGTTTTGATGGTAGTTGCGTAGTTAATAGGTGTTACAATAACAGAAAATAGAAATTTAACATGTCAAGACCTAGGCCTATAAAAACTTTGGAATTTTGTAAATTTTAGGAAATACATTTAGAATTTGATAAAACAAATGTTGTAATATGGATAGGTTTATAATTAGTAGTATACACAGTAAATATAGAATCGAAATAATCAGTTTTAAATTATTTAAGAAAATTCAAATAGCAAAAATGTAACATCAGAATTTCTTAAGCAAAAATAGGCATGTTTGGTGTCTATGTGTCACAAATGTTAAGACCAAAATAATAATGCTATTAGTTTTAAATTCCCAATTAGTATAACAAAGTTATACTAATTTAAAAGTTTTCGCCAAGTTCATGCAATAAACTAATGAATTTGTATGACAATGTATATCTGAATCAACCAACCAGATTTCAAGTTTTACCTTAGCAACCGAAAATTCAGATAAATAAAATAGGGACTTCTTGAACAACCATCATTGAAAACAGACGCGTCTTTATAACGTCTTAGGTAATTATATTTTAATAAGAGGAAACCTATACCAAACATAGTAAAACGAATCAGGACAGTTATTGAAGAACATTAGAGGAACCCAAGACCAACAAGACCCCAATAAGGAAGAATTTAAATCCTGGAAGGAGAATTAAGGAAGATTTGGACCCCATCTTCGTCCTGAATGAATAAAAGAAGAGGATCTGGGTGAATCTGTATAATTTTATACACTTATTTAACAACAACACCCACATCTGAGCACACGAACCACTTAGAAAACTAAACAATAAAAAATCACATACACTATAATACACAACAACACTAAAGAACACTTGAAGATAACACAAATTGATTATTACACCTTTTGAATACCAAAAAACTGAACGACAACTAATAAATATCTAAAACTTTTCATAACCTAGAACTGTGGACTACACAACCACGACTACTAGTTTGCACTATAAAACCATCAAAACCTTTTTATATCCTTATCTTGTAAAGTTTGAATTTTGATTTTAAGAGTTGTATTAATTGTTTAACCATAACATTCGAACCGAATACACACTGAGATTATTTTATTTAATAGAATAAAAACAACGAGCATCATTATCGAGGTTGATCCCAGCATAGTTATTAGTAACTACCAACTTATTAGCGAAGACGACATAATTTTGTCACAATTTGTATTAAAATAAAGAAAAAACGTAATTGATCAATTCACCAAGTAAAGGCATCAAGCATTAATTATTGATCAATTCGTTAGAATAAAGATTGATTAAAGGAGTACATCTGTTTGTTTTTTCCATTATTATTACTGATAAAATTAAAAGATACGATAGCACAGCAAAGCGGACGGAGTGATAGTTGGCAGCTCCGAATTGTCACTGGTTTTGGACGCCGAGGCGGGAGCAAACGGCGGAAATAGTGGAATACAACAGTAAATGAATTTACTTACATCTTATTATTCAACACTATAGAGAGTAAGATGGTTATAAATTGGCGAACCAACGTGTGAGGCAATAAATTAAAATATAATTTATAATCAAACAACAAAAATAAATGAAAATGAGGAAGCCAGAAACTTCGTGGAAAAGGGCGGCTGAAACCGAGAATGAAAGCGAATTAAGCATGGAAGACAAGGAAGCAACACCGGTTGAGGAAGTAGAAACTATAATAAGAAAGGCTCAGGAGAAACAACCAGAAGAACCCACACAAACAGAAAGCGAGAAGACGCAAGAAATGATTAAACGTATGATGAATTAATGCAGGAAACTGGTAAGAAAACGGAGGAGAGTAATAAGAAACTAATAGACGAAATGAAGGAAGACTTGAGTAAGAAGATGGAGGAATTAAAAAAGGACAATAAACAATCTATGGAGGAAATAAAGAGTGATAATGAACAGACAAAGGAGGAATTGAGCCGAAAATTGAAAGAGAATAGCAGGAAAATGGAGGAGAAAATGTGAAGTTAAAATACAGTTTAAAATATATAAAATACATAAATATAACTCCCACCTACCTTCGAAATTTTGTTTATCTGGGCCAGGATTCTTTCGTACGAACGCTAGATACAAACATGTGTTTCATAGGTTATCGAAATAACTCACTCTACACATCTTTATGAAGAGAATTGATAATATAATTTAGTTTTGCATCATTTAAAAATTTTATACAAACTTTACTGCATATGAAATATTTTCGTAAGAATTGATTCTTTGTTTGAGTTACATGTTAACCACTCCTATTCTAACTTATACTAAGGCTTACCTTATTTTATACACACACACACACACACACACACACACACACACACACACACACACACACACAAGACTGCCCAGCCTGCAATTTTTTGCACTCTCACAAACACACAGAAAATTATAAAGCCCTTAACATTTTGGAATATTCCCCCCCCCCCGGCACGTGGTTTTAGTTCGCACTCATGAAGACTCTTTTTTAGTTAATATTAATGTCCGAAATAACACTTGATCTGTTCTTCCCTGTATTCTCGACCGCGGTCATGTATTTTTAACTGTTATATCACTTTATTACCGGTAAAATATGAATTTTTGTAAAGAGCCTAACTTGGCTCTGTGTCGGCCGACACTAATAGAGTAAGACTGCGCTGGCGTCTCTTGCGGGCGGTAGGAAGTTCATGTTCACTGCCCACGGATCTCGTCGTCGTTCATAGCTGAGTTGATGCAGTTTGTTAGCCATGACCATGATACATAGTGGTTGTTTCAGTAGTGTATGTCGACGATATTAGGCACTGCTAGTCTGACGTCACTAAAAGGAGGCGGTCCTTAGCTACGTTTCCTCCATCTCACTCAATGACTGTGAATAGAATTGTTCTCCTGGCATCTTGGTTTTTGGACGGTAGCGTCACTCCGAGCGTAGACCTGTGTTGCGCGTGCGTGCGCCCTGTCACATTCACGCACAGTTCTGAGAAAACTTAGGGTGGTACATACTTCAACGGATCTCGCAACGTAATATTGCGTCTTGCCTTTGTTCTAAAACTGTTTCAGTCTCCACGTGTTCTTTCACAATGGGATTAAAACTTGCAACATTTTTCATGAAACCCCGAAAATGAAATAACATAAAATACAAATACCCCATAAATGCAATAAATAAAATTACCCAATTTTGACACGTTACAATACCCCTCAATGAGAATTCTTCTGTCCAAAACGGAAGAAATCTCATTGATAAAACCCCTAAGAGGACCGGTGAGGAACTGGTGCCAACAACCCCCTTTTGTGCTTACTCTTCATGGGTACACGACCCCCCTGGCTCGGCGACTATGGACGCATCTGAACGAGATCACTGGACTTCTCTGTAAGAGACCCCAACACCGAAAAATCGATCAGACACGCACCACGGCGCACCTCGCCTTCTATCATGCTACCCCAAAATCCTCAATCCCTGGCTTAGATTATGCCAGATCCTCCACCGATATGTTTCCCCTTATATGCAAGCTGGGCTGCCTTTAGCAGATACTGGGCTCACACACACTCACATTACATATTATAAATTGAAAAATTCTTTAAAAAATTGTTTAAATCACAACTCCTTGGTTGTTGTCATTTAAAATCAAATCATAAATTTTTTACGTCTTTTGAATTATTCTCTTCATTAATTTTTTCTGTTACTTCAAATAAATCAATTTAAACATTCCTTACAGTTAAGAACATCCTTAACCTAACATGGATTACCTAGAGTCTAACAATACAATTCAACAAAATAATTCAATAATGATAAACATGGTTAGTACACAAACAATAAAATAATCAAGGCTTAAAAATATCCATTAGCTGGCAGGCGAAAAATCAAGACAAATATTTTTTTTTCTCTTCAAAACAAATATTTTCCCAAAAAATTTTTAAAATTCAAAAAAAATTTATATTTATTAAAATGTTTCCTTTACATATAGAAATTATTTAAGATTTGTTTAAATTTATCAAAAAACAAAAGTTGAATTGACTTCCATACTATTAACTTATATGACCTCACTCTCAGCTGATCAAAACTAGGTCAAGTCCACAACCTTGACCTACATACGTTATGTACAAGTTTTATCTGAAAATACATTTAACATCTGTAACATTCTGTCTTGACACACAAAATATAATAAAATAAAATATTTAAAATACACAAAATATTATTATAATTCACCATCCAATTGACATTTAAATTATTCAAATAAACTTTACCTTTTCAAATTCTATCAAAATTTTGTCACTGGTTGCAATAAAATTTTTATATTCTTATAAATCTCTTTCTGTGTTTGACAATCTTATTCTACATTACTTTGGGTGATTTAAATTATTTGTTCTCATTTAATATACTGCTTGATCTGTATACATATATAATCTTTCTCCCTTTGACTCTAATACTCATCAACTTTAACTAACATGGCACCCATCTCTATCAAAAACATCTACCAATCACTCTCTAAACCCAACTTATCATTAAACTCAAATCGCCACCTTCTCTCTATATATATAAAAAAAAAACTCTCTAACCCTTTGTACTTAGGATACGTGTTCCCCCCCCAAAGCTCATTTCCCTTATTTGGTCCCTGGATTCTACCTAAGGCGACCCCTTCCCACTAAATCGGTCCCATCCCGTCCCAACCTTTCTGTTGTTGCGGACTCCCACATTTCACTACCCCCTACTACAAAATTGCCATCCCCAATAATCTCAATCTTATTACCTTATTCTAACTACAACAAAATAACATCATAAAATATGAACATCAATATATCACTCATTACTCTACATATATTCTCCATAACTACTGTGTCAACATCAATACCTCTCAAAACTCTATTACATTCTCATAACAACATTACATTACTTCAAAACAATATTTCAATCTTTACTACTTCAACTTTAACTTCAACTTGGACTTGGACTGATCTATATGTCCCACAAAATATTCATCACCCAAAAACTATCTTTTATTAACTTTCACAAATTATTACTTTATTTCTCACTTTATCAAATTACTTTTCTCATTACTTTAAATAGCATCTGTAATACATTGAAACATTACATTAAACATTAATTACCTGGAACATTTACAACCCATATAACAGTGACATTTTGTTGCTGATCAGCTGATATTCCTAACACAATAAAAACACCTCTCAAAATTTAGCAAACTACATGAAATATACATATATTTATCAATCCTTACTTCTAACCTCCTTGTTTTCCCTTTTTCTGATTCTGATAATTTATGTGAACCGCCTGCCAGTCGGTGTAATCATTTACTTAGTTTCAAAATACACACATTATAAAACACATATTTTTTATCAATTCTTATATCTAACCTACTACAATAAAATAGTACATTTAAAATTATAGAATGAACACCTTATAGTGAATGTATGAGCATCTAGTTATTTAAACAGAACACAAGCCTTTTTATTAGATCAAAATTTGAGTTCGCAATTTTTATGTTATAAAATTTAAATTCGTGGCTCCTCTGAGACACCTCCCATCCACACACTCTATTGCAAGTTACGTAAGACTGTGGCGCCTTTTCGCTTCCACAAAGACTGTATATTTTGGAGTATTTTGACATCTCCGTGTCTTTGCTTCGGCAGTTACATTCTAATGTTTTTGAATATCAACATATTCTTGTTTATAATTAAACGCCCTTAAACGGGTCTACCACCTGGCTTCGCTGTTCCTACTCGAACAGAGTGGCAGCCGCTGTTCCATAGTACCCGGATTTCCCCTAAATTTCACCTCCCATTTAATTTCTATTATATACCAATTTCAAGTCAGCTATGGTCAAGGGACTTGATATGACCATAGCTGGCCGCTAGCCAAATCCACGATTAGTGCTGTTAAGGCAGTAATCGCCCGAAAAGTCGGGGAAATCTAACTTGCATTTCAATGCCTGTTACATTCATCATTGCTATGTGCGACACGAGCGTCTATCAGTGTGCAAATTGAATTTGCACGAAAAAGGTGTGTCGCATATTTTCGCCATTTTGGCCTCCGATGGAGGTAACACTCTCTGTTACCCCCAACTCATTTCACTATCTACGAGGGCACAGGCCACCCCCGCAATAGCAACTTACTAACTAGATAACACTTAAAAATTTTATATACATCCTATCGTAACATTTTCATTACCCATTTATCCATCAACATTCAAATCATTCATCACTTTTTACCATTGAATTTTCTTAAAATTTTCAAATTTATTATTAATAGTTATTATATATCATCTTTCAGTTATTATTAAAACTTTCAATTATCATTTTTATTCAACACAATTATTTCAAATCATCTCATTATTGAATAAAATCTTTCCATCCAAGTTACACCTGTAAACATTTTTTATTATACATGATTCGTACTATAAAATTTCTATACTTACAGTCCATTTAAATTGACATACACAAAACATATTCACCATACACCCCAATACTTTCACCTCATCTCTGAAACATTTAACACACATGGTAGTTTAAATCAAACAATTTATCATTTAATTACCCAATTCACCTCGTAAAATAATTTAAGTTCATTAGAAAATTTAATTGATTAGCATTTAAATAATCAATCCAAATATTTAAAACATATCAAATGGTTTTAATTAAATTAAAATACCAATTATTGAAAATACAAACTACATAGCTACCAAGCAATTACAATTAGTCCATTACTGTTTCAAAATTAATTCTGATATTTATTAAATCGCAAAATATTAATATTATTATTGTTACAACAATTACCTGCATACTTGTTTACTTGACATTCTACAATACACATAATTGAATCCACTACAACTATTTACAAACTTTTATTACTGTTCCGTCTTTTCACACTTCATTGTCCAAATCTGCCAGGTCAAAAACCATAAAACAAAATGTTTATAACTGTCTTTTATCGTTTTATAGCCTACCCACCATCGTCATAGATTAACCTTGGGTTTTTATAACATTGTTCAATTTTGTTAATACACAAATTACTGTCTTGTGTGTCATAACCAAAAAAACCAAATTTATTCATTTTACCAAAATCATCATACAACAAGTCAACGTTAAGTACATCTGTTAAGTCTCCATCAGTAATTATATTCATTATCGGGTTATTTACTTTTGTATTATCAATTAACTCATTATTACTTAGACACACTTCTAACCTTACTCTCCATTCATCATACTCTCTATTCAATTCTTACAATTCTGTTTCTTTATTAACATACAATTCTCTACTTAAATCTCTCTCATCATAATACCAAATCACACTCTCAAAATTATTCCAGCCAGAGGGTACAAAATTATACAACAAATATAAACACTTCAAATCTTCTACCAATACGGGACTCTTGCCCTTCTTAAACAATACTTGTGAACACATTAAATCATCATCATAAATAATAAAGGGAAAATCTACCCCCTGTCCCCATTCTACCACTATACTATTTTTCCTCTCTCTCTCTCTAACTCATACACACACATTAACATTTCATTATCACATTCTACAAACTCATCAGTACTCTCTTTATTTATTTTCACCGTATCACTTTCTGATACTAACTCCTCAAATACACTATCACTCTCAGTATTACATTCATTATTTTCGACATTATTGTTATCATTTGTTAACTCTTTATCTGGTATCACGTTGTTACACTCGTCATTATAATTTTCATTTGTATTACTGTCTCCCCCACACACACACTCTCTTGACTCATTTGCTTCTCTTTTTACTTCACTACATATTTCGTTTAACTTACTCTCAATACTACACAGTGACTTAGTTAATACGTCAAACTTAGCATCATTGGTATCAAAACGTTTATTCAGTTTAGTCTCATTTATGTCAAAACGACTATTCATGTCGCTACTTATTACATTGAATTTGTTCTCAAAAATTTTTTCGTTATCGTCAAAACGGTTATTTAATTCTTTAAACTTGTTATTCTGTTCATCGAATTTTGTATTGAAATCGCTATTGTTCATATCAAATCTATTGTTAATGAGATTAAATAAATCATTTAATGACAACCCTTTTTCTCTTGTATTTATTTTACTTGGTACGGGAGTAGAAATCGCTCCCGGCGAACTAATTACAGATATTTCTACATTCTGCTCGTCTATTGACATTGATTCTGTTTGAATACCGGAGTCAGCATTTATTCGACTCTCGGTCTGACTGTCAGATAAGCTGACTTCATTGTTATCTGCCATTTCTGATTTTTATTATTGATATTTAGAATATTTTAATTAATCTAATTTTTGTAGTGTACTTTCTACCTCATATTAACTTTGCGTAAATAACGCATTTTTATTTTCCTACGCTAACCTAACAACACATGTTTGTATCTTTTCTGTAGGTGCGGAATTTAATTTATTAAATTCGTTCCTGTCACGGGCGCCACTTGTTAAGTTCAAATACAGTTTAAAATGTATAAAATACATAAATATAACTCCCACCTACCTTCGAAGTTTCGTTTATCTGGGCCAGGATTCTTTCGTACGAACGCTATATACAAACATGTGTTTCATAGGTTATCGAAATAACTCACTCTACACATCTTTATGAAGAGAATTGATAATTTAATTTAGTTTTGCATCATTTAAAAATTTTATACAAACTTTACTGCATATGAAATATTTTCGTAAGAATTGATTCTTTGCTTGAGTTACATGTTAACCACTCCTATTCTAACTTATACTAAGGCTTACCTTATTTTATACACACACACACACACACACACACAAGACTGCCCAGCCTGCAATTTTTTGCACTCTCACAAACACACGGAAAATTATAAAGCCCTTAACATATTGGAATATTCCCCCCCCCCCCCCGGCACGTGGTTTTAGTTCGCACTCATGAAGACTCTTTTTTAAATATCACTATAATATTGACGACTCGGAACACAAAGTTTTTTATAAGTAAAAACGTAAAGTTTTACCTTACAGCCTAAACCGGCTTTCACCTATAGAAGGCTTCATCAGAGGCTGTCGCTAGTAGCGCTGCTCGTCTTGTTGTTGGCGACGAGAAAGTGTTTCGAAAGATTGAAGCTGTGTGTGTGTGGTGAGATGTGTTCGAATAATGCGTGCGATTTGAATTGTGTCTGTTCGTTTAGGATGTCGTTTTTATTTGTTTTTGTGTGTTTGTATATTTCTAATTGTTCTAGAGTGTCTAGTTTTCGGCCTTTTGTGTGTACGTGTAGTATGTTCATGTTATTGTCGATGTTTTTATATGTGTGGTTTGCTTCAATGAGGTGGTTTGCGAAGGTAGATTCTGTAGTGGTGTGGAGTGCTTTTGTGTGTTCAATGTATCTCTGTTTGAAGCTACGTCCTGTCTGGCCTATGTAGAATTTACTGCAATTTGAACAATTTAGTTTATATACACCGGGTAGATCGAATTTGTTTTGTGCTTTGGGCATGCGTTTTGATAGTGTGTGTTCTGTTTTGTTAGTAGTTTTGTAAGCGATTCTGTAACCTGCTTTTTTGAATTTGTGGGCAATTTTTTCTGTTTGTTTGTTGATGTATGTTAGTGTTATGAATTTGTTGTTTTCTGTCTTTGTCTGTTGTTTGTTTTGTGTTTTGTGTAGGAGTTTACTGACTATTGTTCTGTCATAACCGTTAGATTCTGCTAGATATTTTATCGTGTTTAGTTCGTTTTTGTAGTCTATTTCATCTAAGGGGATGTTGTTAAGTCTATGTATCATGGTTCTAAAAGCAGCTAGTTTGTGTTGTATTGGGTGATTGGAGGTGTTGTGTATTAGTGTGTCAGTTGTAGTTGGTTTTCTGTATATACTGAATTTGTGCCTGTGTTCTAGTTTTGTGATGGAGAGGTCTAAGAAGTTTATGGTATTGTTGTGTTCGTATTCGGCAGTGAAGGTTATGTTTTTATGTATTTTGTTTATGTGCGTTAGTAACTGTTCACATTGTCTTTTGTTTCCCCTGTACAGTATTAGAATGTCATCAACGTATCTGTGGACAACGAAATCCAAGAATTTAACTCTTTTTTAGTTAATATTAATGTCCGAAATAACATTTGATCTGTTTTTCCCTGTATTCTCGACCGCGCTCATGTATTTTTAACTGTTATATCACTTTATTACCGGTAAAATATGAATTTTTGTAAAGAGCCTAACTTGGCTCTGTGTCGGCCGACACTAATAGAGTAAGACTGCGCTGGCGTCTCTTGCGGGCGGTAGGAAGTTCATGTTCACTGCCCACGGATCTCGTCGTCGTTCATAGCTGAGTTGATGCAGTTTGTTAGCCATGACCATGATACATAGTGGTTGTTTCAGTAGTGTATGTCGACGATATTAGGCACTGCTAGTCTGACGTCACTAAAAGGAGGCGGTCCTTAGCTACGTTTCCTCCATCTCACTCAATGACTGTGAATAGAATTGTTCTCCTGGCATCTTGGTTTTTGGACGGTAGCGTCACTCCGAGCGTAGACCTGTGTTGCGCGTGCGTGCGCCCTGTCACATTCACGCACAGTTCTGAGAAAACTTAGGGTGGTACATACTTCAACGGATCTCGCAACGTAATATTGCGTCTTGCCTTTGTTCTAAAACTGTTTCAGTCTCCACGTGTTCTTTCACAATGGGATTAAAACTTGCAACATTTTTCATGAAACCCCGAAAATGAAATAACATAAAATACAAATACCCCATAAATGCAATAAATAAAATTACCCAATTTTGACACGTTACAAAAATAGACGAAAATAATAGAGCATTGAGGGAAGAATTGAAGGGAAATTACCAGGAAACCATGAAAAAATTGGATGAACACAAAGAGTCATTAAAAGAAGAGTGGAATAACAAAATGGAAATTAATAACCGGCAATTGCAGGAAGAATGGGACAAGAAGCTAGAAGAACCGGTGACCGAAATTAAAAGGGTAGAATCCGAGACCGAGGAAAAGTGTGAGCGGATGAACCAAGAGATACTGAGCGTCCGGGAAGAAACGAATGGACGAATAGGAAATATACAAACCAACCAAGCAGTGATGGGAGAAAGATTAGAAAGCATAGGTACTAGTCTTAGTCGGGTACAAGACCAAACAACTGCCCATAGAGATGAAATCAACTCTCTAAGAAACAGACAATGTACCGGTGCCCATACCACATGTGAGGAAAACCGAGAAGTTATCAACTTCCAGAATTATAGAAAAAACCCCATGCTATTCCTAGAACAGGTAGAAGAAAAATAGCAAAAACCGGAGAAGACAGATGGGTTGTAATTAGAAGTATGCTGGACGAAATGTTCAGAGAAGTCTATGATAATTGGTGGACGGCGATGCGGCCGAATATACAAAATTTTCAAGAATTTAAAAGACAATTTAAATCCAAATACTTGTCTGATGCCACACAACACATGATAAGAAGTGACACAGGATTGGGCCGATATGATCTACACGGCAAACAAACTCCGACCGCATACTTTCTGGGTAAGATCAACATAGCCAGACATTTAGAGCCTGCAATTCCTACTGAATGTTTAGTGAGGCTATTGCCTTATCACTATGGTGGAGAAATTAAGAGAGGCCGAATAAATGGACGGATACAAACTGTTGAGAAGATGTCGGCATTGTTAGCGGAAATGGAACAAGAGAAGAGCTTCCTCCAATACAGACGAAGGAGCGACAAGATGGATAGAAATAATGGTCGCCGCGACGCCCGATATAAAAACAACGGGAATAGACCAAATAATAATAATAATTACAACAACAACAACGGTAACTACTATCAACGTAGTTACCAAAATAATAATAACAATAACAACTATCCACGGAATAATGCGATGAATAATAACAACAGCCACTATTACCGTAGCTCTCCTACGAATAATAATAACGGATACCAGCATGCCAATGATAGAGACAATCATTACCAGAACAACCGAGGTCATCAAAACAATTACGATAACCGATACAGACAGAATAATAATGGCAATTATAACAACCAAAACCAAACATATCAAAGGCATGTGAATTATGTGAGCACCGAAGGTAGAGATGTGGGAAGACGTTTGTACCAGGGACAAATAAATTATAATGGGAACCGGGAGAGAAGTTTTCAGGAAGAGAATAACCAACGCTACCGGGATGAACATAGGCGTAGTAGGAGCTGCGACGATGACAGGAGTAACAGAAACATAGTGACGTTCAATAATAACGCCATTGAGATACAAGGATTACAGAATAGAGACAGACCCGGTCAACCAGACAACAGGACCGAGGAGATCAGCCCTGATTTAAACGGACCGCGGCAGTGAGAAACCAACAGGTCCCATCACTGAACCGACAATTTGGGTACTTACTAGGACGAGACAAAACGACTGACAATACCATTACAATAGTGCATAATCATTTTTTTAAAAATGTGAGAGAAGAATTGCTAAACGAAGATACAATAACGAACAATAATGCGAATAATGAGAATGCCTATATTATCCCCCAAGTAAATGGACTAGACACAAGAGTCATAATAGATACGGGCGCAAACGTGTCGATAATCGATAACAACTAATACCACAAAATTCAAAAATTAAGTAAGATCATCTTACCGACTCTACCAATCCAGAATATAATTTTAATTGGAGCCACCGGAAGGCAAAACAAGTCAATAAGAAAACAGGTATCATTAGCAGTGACCAGCGGAAATATAGCTATACCTGTGATTTTTCTAATAGCTAGTAACCTACCATTTAATCTACTAATAGGCTGTGATATTCTGAGAAAATACTCAGCAATAATTGACATGAGACGGGCCATAGTGTCATTAAAAATAGATAATATAGAATGGACAGCAAAATTAGTAGAAAATAAAAATGTACCTTCATGCAATAGTATTAATAGTACAAGAAAATTCAATAATGATCAAGATGATTCGTGGAATATAAGAAGGGAATACTTTGGGAGTGAAGACAGTTTATGGTTGGAAAAATTAGAAGAGATCCGACAATTTCGGTCAGAACAAAATGAATGTAATTTAACTACACAACAAATAGAAAAGTTAATATCAGTATATAATAAGTACCGCTATGTTTTCTCTGATATACCTGACAAAGTAAAAAATTATCAATTTACACTACAATTCAAGGAGCCTGTAAATTTTAATAAGAAATCATATCACATTGCTTATGCATTAAAAGAAGCAGTGAGGACTGAACTAGACATAATGATAGCAGAAGATATTATTGAATATAGCTGTTCCCCATATACTAGTCCGTTAATAGCCGTTGCCAAGAAAGATGGCAAAGTACGACGCTGTTTGGATGCTAGAGAGATCAACAAGATCATAGTTAATGACAGAACATCTCCTGGAGAGATTGAGGAGATACTGAAAAAATTTAATGGCATACAATTTGTCAGCACATGGGATACTGTTTGTGGGTATTGGCAGGTGGAGTTACACCCAGATAGTCGAAAGTACATCGCCTTTATTTTCGAAGGGAGGAACTACCAGTTCAAGAGACTACCGTTTGGACTGGTAAACTCAGTAGTAGCTGTGTTCGTAAGATGTATGGATCAGGTGTTGGGTCCAGATACTATTCCATTTACCACAGTCTATGTTGATGACTTGTTGATTACTTCAGCGAATTGGGAAGACCATTGTGAATAACACCAAGGAATAACACCATCCAATGAGAAGATAGAAGCTATCCAGAAGTTCCCAAGTCCAAAAAATAAAAAGCAACTTCAATCATTTCTGGGACTTTGTAATTACTATAGGGAGTTTCAGAGAAATTATTCTGAACTGACAGCAAAGTTTTCTCCACAATTATCCTCCAAGACAAATGGTCATGGGGACAGGAACAAGACAACTTACTCCAAATGATCAAGCATAATTTCTTAAACTCAGTTATATTAAAACATCCTAATTTCGACCAACCGTTCTTCATGAACTGCGATGCCAGTGATATAAGTTTAGGATCTATATTATATCAAGAAGATAGTGAGGGAAACCATCAGGTAGTGAGTTTTGCAAGCAGAATACTTAATGGATGTGAACACAATTATAGTGTAACGGAAAAGGAGTTATTAAGCGTTGTATTCGCTTGTGGAAAATTCAGAACGTATATTCTTGGATATCCGATAACTGTGAGAAGTGACCATAAGTCAATATCTTTCTTAAAAAATTGCAAGCTGAACCATGGCAGATTGACAAGGTGGATACTTGCACTACAGGAATACCATACAAATTGGGAGTATGTTCCAGGAAAACAGAATATTGCTGCAGATATATTGTCCCGGATTAACATAGAACAACAGGCTTTTGAAGGGGAAAAGGAGACAATCACCAAGGTATATACTATCATAAAAAACAAATCAGATTTGGAAAACATCACGAAATCAATTTCGCAACAACAAACAGAGGATACAAAAATCAACAATTTTAGGCAAAGACTGATCCAACGGGGTGAAAAAATTACTGCATATTACTGTCTACATGAAGACATATTATTTACAAACGAAATAATAACCGAGGATCATGGAAGGTAGTGATACCTAAAGCATTAGAAAAAGAATTAATACTGGACTACCATAGTCGATATGGGCATATGGGTGCATTAAAAGTGATGAAAGCACTTGAGGAATACACTTACATTAAGAATATCAACTGGAGAGTTAGAGAATGCATTCGGCCGTGCCACATCTGTCAGTTGGCAAAATGCAATAACGAGAAAACAGAAGGAATAATGCAGCCAATTACATCAACTGGTAAATTAGAGAGAGTATTTTTAGATGTGTGTGGACCGTTACCTCGTAGTGGAGGGAGAAAACAATATAAATTCATTATAATCATATTCGACCATTACTCTAAATTTACAAAACTGTACCCCATTAATCGGGCAACTACAAAAAAGATTCTGCAAATAGTAACCCAACAATACATACCAGAATTAGGAACTCCAAAGTCAATTATTACCGATCACGGAACTCAATTCCGAGGAAGGGTATGGAAGAAGACTTTGTTAGACCTAGGTGTCAAGACATATAAAACATCTGTCTATCACCCAAATAGCAATCCGGCAGAAAGAGTACTGAGGGAGGTCGGCAGGATCCTCAGGACCTATTGTTTCGATAAACACCAGTAGTGGAGTGACTACATTACACAAACAGAAAGCTTTATCAACTTAGCTTACCATGAATCAATACAAGATACTCCATATACTATAATGCATGAAAGACCACCACCCCGAGAAATTATTGAAATAATCAACTTCCCAAACAACCCAGATTACCAGTTCGACAACGTGAGATTCCACAGCAAACTGAATGAACAAGTGGAGAAAAGAAGGAAAAAATACAAAATAGTTCAACAGAAGATAATCCAGTACAAGATTGGAGATAAAGTATTGATAAAAAAACCGCGAATTGCCAAGTTCTAAGGAGGGAATGGCAAAAAAGCTATTATTACTTTATAACGGACCATATGATGTTGTAAAAAACAATAACAACAATACTTATGTAATCAGTGATGTGGAGACGAAGAAGATTAAGGGAACATACAACCAAGTTTCATTAAAAATGTATTATGAAGCCAATTAAAACCATTTTTGAAATAATCTCAAAATTCTAAACGAAATAAGCACATCTTATTAAATATAATTACGAACTTATTATTTGGATATAAAAGAAAGAGAAAACATCCATGAATCAGGAGAAACCAAAGTATTATAAAATGAATAAGAAAAGAGAAATGTAGACAATCGACGATGAAAATAAGACGGGACTAGAAACGGAATTACTTGGAATAACTAACAGCTATCATGATTGTGAGAGAATCAACAACAACTATAGATATAGATACTTGTTACGTTTTAATTGAATAAAGATAGTGAATGAAAAATGAAGATTAAGCAGTACTGATAAAGAAGGAAAGAAGATAGTACCAATTAAAAAAAAAAATGTTATTAATATCGCCACAAGAAAATGATCATCTGAAGGAATCAATGGAAAGGAATATTTAGATCTGAGAATTTAAACTGAGTGCACCATCCAAAGATTATATTATTATATTATTTTTATTTGACTTAGTCGTGAATAGACTAGTTATTATTAAATATGATTGACTGATGAGATAGCTCCAGCAATCGATATTATTGATGTATTATGTATTATAAGGACAGCAGGGTATTAGGTCAAGAGACACCCCCCCCCCCCCGACTGATTCCAAGATATATGTGATAATGATTAATTTGTTAGGGAGGTAACATGTTCCAGGGATAGAACACTTATAATTAAATACAAGTATACTAGATCATAAAAAGGATAACAAGTGCTAATATGAAAGATAAGATAATATCAACAAAATATGCTATTTTATTAAAATAATCAAATTTGGTGGCAGGATGTAATGTAACATTACATTTGGCATAGCTTGATATCGTACCAGATTTAATGAAGATCATGGATAAGAAACTTAACAAGAAGAAAAATATCTTTTAAAAATGATAGTGAAGATGAACAAATAACAACTTTAGACTGACTTAGACTATAACTGACCATACCCAAATTAATGTTTAGGTAAAGTGATGGAAAATACCCAGATGATGAGATAAAATTCGACCAATTACAATAATAATACCTACGAAGCCTGTCTGGCCATGTCTGTATGGACCAT
The DNA here is from genome assembly GCA_034769895.1 of Magicicada septendecula. Taxonomy (NCBI): domain Eukaryota; kingdom Metazoa; phylum Arthropoda; class Insecta; order Hemiptera; family Cicadidae; genus Magicicada; species Magicicada septendecula. The sequence continues at coordinate 11,849,403 of CM068367.1, forward strand.
TACTATCAGTAAAACAAATTGTTTTGTTAAATGTATCATACAATATAGAAATAATCAAAATACAAATTGAGGGATAATAGGCCCAAATACACAATAGAATGTAAAAAAAAAATGTACTAGCAAAATGTTAACTGACCAATATAATTGAATAATACAAGATCACAATCATTATAGATACATGGAATCACACAATTAAAATAGTGTGATTAATGGTGGACCTAATGTTATAAAATAAATACTGCACAATCAAAGAAGAGATTATTGTGTAATAAAAACAAATAAAATATGGACAAAAATAAAGTTGTGTTTATGTTATTTATAGTTTTGTTAGGTAATGTGTGGATGATATGTCTTATGCAGGATTTATGTAACCAGGCATATACAGATTGTTTGATCACAAAATGTGAATTATGTTTTTATAATGTTCCAGTAATAATTATTGTTATAATTTTAAATAATAACACTAATAAAGTTATAGGGAGTATTTTTGATGGTAGTTGCATAGTTAATAGGTGTTACAATAACAGAAAATAGAAATTTAACATGTCAAGACCTAGGCCTATAAAAACTTTGAAATTTTGTAAATTTTAGGAAATACATTTAGAATTTGATAAAACAAATGTTGTAATATGGATAGGTTTATAATTAATAGTATACACAGTAAATATAGAATCGAAGTAATCAGTTTTAAATTATTTAAGGAAATTCAAATAGCAAAAATGTAACATCAGAATTTCTTAAGCAAAAATAGGCATGTTTGGTGTCTATGTGTCACAAATGTTAAGACCAAAATAATAATGCTATTAGTTTTAAATTCCCAATTAGTACAACAAAGTTATACTAATTTAAAAGTTTTGGCCAAGTTCATGCATTAAAATAATGAATTTGTATGACAATGTATATCTGAATCAACCAACCAGATTTCAAGTTTTACTTCTTGGATTTCGTTGTCCATGACGTGTCCGTTACTTAACTAAATATCACTATTACTTTAACAACTCGGAACACTAGGTTTTTTATAAGTAAAAGCAAAAAGTTTTACCTTACAGCCTTAACCGGTTTTCACCTTTAAAAGGCTTCTTCAGAGGCTGCCGCAGGTAGCACTGTCCGTCTTGTTGTGGGTGACGAAATCGAATTTCGAAAGATCGATGCTGTGTGTGTGGGTGAGATATGTTCGAATAATGCGTGCGATTTGAATTGTGTCTGTTCGTTTAGGATGTCGTTTTTATTTGTTTTTGTGTGTTTGTATATTTCCAATTGTTCTAGAGTGTCTAGTTTTCGGCCTTTTGTGTGTACGTGTAGAATGTTCATGTTATTGTCGATGTTTTTATATGTGTGGTTTGCTTCAATGAGGTGGTTTGCAAAGGTGGATTTTGTAGTGGAGTGGAGTGCCTTTGTGTGTTCAATGTATCTCTGTTTGAAGCTATGTCCTGTCTGGCCTATGTAGAATTTACTGCAATTTGAGCAATTTAGCTTGTAAACACCGGGTAGATCGAATTTGTTTTGTGCTTTGTGTGTGTGTTTTGATAGTGTGTTTTGATAGTGTGTGTTCTGTTTAGTTAGTAGTTTTGTAAGCGATTCTGTATCCTGCTTTTTTGAATTTGTGGGCTATTTTTTCAGTTTGTTCGTTGATGTATGTTAGTGTTAAGAATTTGTTGTTTTCTGTCTTTGTCTGTTGTTTGTTTTGTGTTTTGTGTAGGAGTTTACTGACTATTGTTCTGTCATATCCGTTAGATTTTGCTAGATATTTTATCGTGTTTAGTTCGTCTTTGTAGTCTTTTTCATCTAAGGGAATGTTGGTAAGTCTATGTATCATGGTTCTGAAGGCAGCTAGTTTGTGTTGTATTGGGTGATTGGAGGTGTTGTGTATTAGTGTGTCGGTTGTAGTTGGTTTTCTGTATATACTGAATTTGTGCCTGTGTTCAAGTTTTGTGATGGAGAGGTCTAAGAAGTTTATGGTATTGTTGTGTTCGTATTCGGCAGTAAAGGTTATGTTTTTATGTATTTTGTTTATGTGCGTTAGTAACTGTTCACATTGTCTTTTGTTTCCCCTGTATAGTATTAGAATGACATCAACGTATCTGTGCCAATATAGTATTTTATGTGAGTGTCTGTCATTGTTTGTGAGTATTTTTGTTTTTTCTAAGTGTTGGAGGAAAACTTCTGCTAGAATGCTGGGAGCCCATGGGTAAGCCATTGTTCTGTGTGTAGTATTTATTGTTATAAGTAAAGTAGTTTTGTTTTGTGCTAATGTTCAGAGTTTCTGTTATTTCGTTGATAAGTTCGTCTGGTGTGTCGTTCTGTTTGAGTTTGTTTTGTAGGATGGTGATTGTTTCAGAGATGGGGATGTTTGTGTACAGGTTTTTAATGTCAAAGGAGGCTAATGTGGCATTATGGGGGATGTGTATGTCTTTTATTTTTGTTACTATGTCTGTGTTGTTTTTTACTGCAATGTTGTTGTCTAGACAAAATTATCAGACAACACACACACAACTAGAAGCAAACCACAAATATAAAAACATCGACAATAACATGAACATTCTACACGTACACATAAAAGGCCGAAAACTAGACACTCTAGAATAATTGGAAATATGCAAACACACAAAAACAAATAAAAACGACATCCTAAACGAACAGACACAATTCAAATCGCACGCATTATTCGAACATATCTCACCCACACACACAGCATCGATCTTTCAAAATTTGATTTCGTCACCCACAACAAGACGGACAGCGCTACCTGCGGCAGCCTCTGAAGAAGCCTTTTAAAGGTGAAAACCGGTTAAGGCTAAAACTTTTTGTTTTTACTTATAAAAAACCTAGTGTTACAAGTCGTTAAAGTAATAGTGATATTTAGTCAAGTTTTACCTTAGCAACCAAAAATTCAGATAAATAAAATAGGGGCTTCTTTAACAACCATCATTGAAAACAGACGCGTCTTTATAACGTCTTAGCTAATTATATTTTAATAAGAGGAAACCTATACCAAACATAGTAAAACAAATCAGGACAGTTACTGAAGAACATTAGAGGAACCCAAGACCAACAAGACACCAATTCGGAAGAATTTAAATCCTGGAAGAAGAATTAAAGAAAATTTGGACCCCATCTTCGTCCTGAACGAATAAAAGAAGAGGATCTGGGTGAATCAGTATAATTTTATACACTTATTTAACAACAACACCCACATCTGAGCACACGAACCACTTAGAAAACTAAACAATAAAAAACCACATACAGTATAATATACACCAACACTAAAGAACACTTGAAGATAACACAAATTGATTATTACACCTTTTGAATATCAAAAAACTGAACGACAACTAATAAATATCTAAAACTTTTCATAACCTAGAACTGTGGACAACACAACCACGACTACTAGTTTGCACTATAAAACCATTAAAACCTTTTTATATCCTTATCTTGTAAAGTTTGAATTTTGATTTTAAGATTTGTATTAATTGTTTTACCATAACATTCGTACCGAATATGCCCTGAGATTATTTTATTTAATAGAATAAAAACAACGAGCATCATTATCGAGGTTGATCCCAGCATAGTTATTAGTAACTACCAACTTATTAGCGAAGACGACATAATTTTGTCACAATTTGTATTAAAATAAAGAAAAAAACGTAATTGATCTATTCGTTTGAATAAAGATTGATTAAAGGAGAACATCTGTTTGTTTTTTTTTGCATTATTATTACTGATAAAATTAAAAGATACGATAGCACAGCAAAGCGGATGGAGCGACAGTTGGCAGCTCCGAATTACGTCACTGGTTTTGGACGCCGAGGCGGGAACGAACGGCGGAAATAGTGGAATACAACAGTAAACAAATTTACTTACTTCTTATTACTCAACACTATAGAGAGTAAGAGGGTTATAATATATATATAAATTGTGATGTTTTCAATTTGTTTCTTCTGCAAGTAGATAATATTGTATATTCTTTTTAACATCACAATTGAAAACATCACAAATTATATAATTACTGCAAGAAACATCGAGTTACTTATATAGAATATATATATATATATTGTACTGCTTTTAAAATGCACACAGTACATAATAGGGAGGTAATAAATTTCAAAAGAGAAAGGATGCAGATTTTGTATTAAACGTAACATATTTTTTAAAATGTAAACAAAAAACATTGCGACTATCGACTCACCCAGTCAACATAGAGGTCGATTCCTATATGATATAAAACAATATTCAGTTATATGTTATGAAAAGAATATATGAAATTGGAATGAATGTTATAAGAAGAGTAAAGAGTAATAAAATTATAATTTATTAAATAATAAATAGAATTACGAATATTAGAGGTAAGATAAAGATGTTTAATAAGAAATAGAAAAATGATATATGTTTTAATAGGTATATGATAAACAGATGTAAAGAAATTAGGGAATTATCAAAGTGGCAATTTTGTAAATTGTTAAAAAATGGTATTGTATAGTGATGAAGGAAATTTTTATTAGTCTTAAATTATATTCAATAAGAGTAACGTTGTAACTCTAATGTTATTTTCAATAAGAGTAACATCTAATTTAATATCTAATGGTAACTGCATGAAGAGTCTAAAATTATATCTATAAGAGTAGCTTGAAGAGTCTAAATTCATAAAATAACATTTGTACATCATCAAGTTAATGTAACATGGAAAAGAAAATACAGTAAAGGAATTTCATTTGTGATACCAGAGTTTTGATTATAATATTTAATAAATAAATAAATAATATTACGAGAAATATAACAATATCCTTAATAGAACGACGATAGAAGAGGGAAATCCTGGACTGAAGAAGAGTTTAAGTGGCCATAAAGGATAATTAAGTGTTCCGAGGAGACATCTGTGTTGCAGTCATCCTGGAGAGCGGCATTCAGCGGTGAGATTAATAAGAAATTTGTGTGAAGGAACAGATTGCCAAGCCTAATATTGCTTTTGAAAAAAGGTAAACAACAACCAGAAGTGAACCCGTGGCAGCTGGAAGAATTCAGAGTCGGTCAAGTTACATTAGTCTGGTATATATTTTTTACATGGTTAATTCTCAAAATACTACAAATTAACTGAATTTGGTTTGGTTTAAAGAAAAGAAAATATTAGATACAATCGTAAATACGATTAAACAGCTTAATAATCATTAACCCTGAGAGAAAGAGTTTCTTTACATGTACTGGTAATTTAAATATTATTATATTATATTATATATTTAAATATTAAATATTAATTTAAACAGAATGAAGGAATATTTGCATAGTACCAAGGAAAATAGATGGGAGAGAATTAAGCTAATGTTAGATCAAGGGTTCCATGAAATGAATGATTATTGGTGGGATGCTGTTAGAAACACCTTGAATAGCTACCAGGAATTTGTGGACAGCTATAAAAATTAATATTGGACGCGATCCATACAGACAAGGGTGTGGGAGACCATAGTATATGGTAGGTACAACCCAAGCGTAGGACAAACACTGACCTCGTATTTCTTATCGCATGTTTGCAGGGCAAGATATTTAGATCCACCCATGGATGACAGATATGTGGTGGAAGCTTTGAGTCATCATTTTCCTAAAACGGTAAGCTTAGCACAATTTGCCAGTCAAACCGATACTATAGAAGCGATGACCTTATTACTCATTGATTATGAGAGGAAAATGAATTATGACAATCCCACTAAACAAGGGAATATGAGAAGAGACAGCTACCCTAATAGATATCTGGAAGAACAAAACCGTGATAGGAATCAAATAGTAGAAATGAACGACCAAAGAAATGTTCCAAGATACCAAGATAGGGAAGGTGGAAGAAATTACTACAGAAACGATAACCGGAATGACCGGAGATATGATAATAATAATAATAATAATAATTACAATAATAATTATAGGGGCAACCACGCTTCAAATAACTATTGAGCGAATTTTATACGCCAAAACTATGATTCCCGAATCTACAATAGTCGTTACCCGAGGGAGACTGATCGAAATGGATATTCTCGCATGAGGAGAGACAGAGTGAGGTGAACAACAATTATGAACAGTTAAGAAATAGAGAGCAACATAGTTCCCTTTCCCAGTCAGAAAATATTCAACAGGAAGGAAGGAGAGAGGAGAGAGTACCCATAAATGAAAATCAGGGAAACTAGAGAAGACTGTGAGTGAGTGCAATGGTCAACCACAGTCAAATAGCCGATCACTGTCTTGGATAACCAGCTTAGGTCAGGATTTTATGGACAATGAGAGAATCAATAAAAATGTAATTGAAAGTGATGTAGTGTCTATTACCGGTCAATATGGGAAAGCCAATCAACATTTTATTATTGATACTGGTGCCGAAATATCAGTGATGAGTATGACTAAATACCATGAATTAAAGGAAGTGGAAAAGGGAATCACGTCATCCGAAGGAAAGGCTAATAGAATTTATGAATTACCTGTGAGCAAAATTACTATAGTGGGTGTAACAGGACGAGCCAATCGAACTGCTCGCAAACAAATAATGATGAACGTACAATTCAATGGAAGGGTGATACCATTAACATTTGTAGTATATCAAAATATAGAAACGGAAATATTAGTCGGTTGTGATAATTTGCGGAAGTATGAAACTATTATTGATTTAGAAACTAATCAGGTGGTATTTACATACGATAAACAAAAAATACCTATAAAAATTATAAATAGAAATGAAGAGGTAAGGAAAATGGTCAATTCAACCAAATTAAGTGATAAATTTGAATACTCTTATAAGGATAGACCAATCAATAGAAAGTCACTACAGCAGTTAACAATAAATAATCCAATGTGGGAGGAGAAAATGCAAGAAATCAGACAATTCTGTAATCATAATAATCAACTAAACAAAGAGTAAATAGATCAGTTAATGGAAATTTATTTGAAACATTATAAAGTATTTTCAAACAAACCTGGCAAAATAATAGGAGTGCAATGTAAGTTACCACTAAGAGAAAATGTGACATTTAACAAAAGATCATATCCCGTACCCTACAAATTAAGAGAGCAAGTACAGGAAGAAATCGACAAAATGCTTCATGAAGACATCATTGAACTAAGTCAGTCAGAACACACTAGCCCATTAGTAGTAATTCCCAAAAAAGATAAGTCATGAAGATTGTGTTTAGATGCACGTCAAATTAACCAGATGATAATTGCTGATAAGACGTCGCCTGAGAACATAGGAGAAATTTTAGTACGTTTTACGTACAATTTTTTAGTAGTTGGGATGCTGTATCTGGATATTGGCAAGTAGAATTGCATCCAGAAAGCAGAAAATATATGTGAGTTTCATAGTAAACGGTAGGAATTATCAATTTAAAAGATTACCTTTTGGTCTGGTCAATAGTGTGGCTATATTTATAAAATGTCTTGATGAAGTATTGGGTAAGGAGATTTTGGAATTTACTACAGTATATGTCGATGATTGCATCAAGCAGTTGGGAAGAACACTGTCATCGAATTGATAAGGTACTTACCAGATTGGGAGAACATGGAATTACGCTAAAATTAGACAAGTCAACATTCATTGCCAGCAAGATTAAGTTTTTAGGGTTTATAGTTTCGGATACTGGCATATCGGCGGATCCTGATAAAATACGATCAATACAGAATTTCCCATGTCCAAAAAATGTAAAACAATTACAAAGTTTCTTAGGTCTTTGTAATTATTACAGAAGTTTCCAAAGTAATTACTCCGACCTAACACATCATTATCAACATTTAATTTGTAAGAAGAATAAGCGGAAGTGGACCGAAAAGGATGAGGAAGTATTCAATGAAGTGAAACAGAGATTTTTACAGTGCGTCATGTTAAGTCACCCAGATTTTAGTAAAGTTTTTTATTTAAATTGTGATGCCAGTGGAATAAGTTTGGGATCGGTGTTATATCAAGAAAATGACAAGGGAGAACCAAAGGTAATAGCTTTTGCAAGCCGTACACTAACTAAAGCAGAATTTAATTATATAATAACTGAAAAAGAGATATTGAGTGTGGTTTTTGCAATAACTAAATTCCGAACATACTTATTAAACAGTGAGGTAGTAGTACGAATTGATCATCAAGCAATAACCTTTTTTAAAAACTGTAAGATGTCACATGGAAGGCTCATAAGATGGGTGCTCCAGTTACAAGAGTATCATATAAAATGGGAGTACTTACCAGGCAATAAAAATATAGTAGCGGATATATTATCCAGAGTAGGTGATCAAGAAGAAATAATGGCCAAAGAAGCACGTAAAATTTTGGCATGCTTTAGGAATAAAAGAGAATTAAAACTCATCGTGGAAGAAATAAAGAATTTACAGCCAACCGATATTAGAATACAAAAGTTGAGGAAAAGGATGGAAAGCACTTCCAACACTACCTCACATTATATGATTCATGAAGGAATGATGTTTAGGAACACCGACAAAAGAAATACTGATTGGAAAATTTTAGTGCCGGAAGAGGTATGTAATAAATTAATTGTTGATTATCATGAGAGATATGGACACCAAGGCCAGAAGAAAGTAGTGTCAGCACTCAAGGAACACTTTTACATGAATAAATTAGAAAAGAAAGTAATTCGATCCATAGAAACCTGTGATATTTGTCAAAAAGTTAAGTTAGCTAAAGGTGTCAAGTTGCAGAATGCTATGAGAGCCATAAAAATTTGTACGTATAAAACATCGGTTTACCATCCCAATAGTAACCCGGCCGAAAGAATGCACATATTCTCGTTTATTCCACACATATTGCCATGACCAACATAATAGATGGAGCGAATATGTTAATGAAGCAGAGGAGTTTATAAATTTAGCCAATCATGATAGACCGGTGTGACACCATATGAGGCAATGTCTAAGAAACGCCCACCCAGAATTATCGAAAGTTTAGTTGATTTTACATGGTTCACTCAACCACAGAAGGACATACAAGTTATTATGGAGAGTCGGATTAAAGTGAAGGCAGAGGAAAGAGGCAGACGACAATACAAGAAGAGGTATAAACAAATAGATCATATAGGAGAGTTAGTACTGGTTCGTAATAGACAACTTCCCAGCAGTAAGGAGAAGTTGATGAAAAAATTATTTTTATGTTATGTAGGCCCATTCATAATTAATACAGTGAATGATAACAATACGGTAGTGATAAAATACCAGGATGGAAAAATTAAAGGAACCTACAATAATAATCAACTTCGCCCGTATAAGTCAGATAAGAAATAAATGAATTCCGCAATAAAGAACACAGGAAATGTATAACCAGGATTGGGAAGGTGATGTCCGAAAGAAAGAGAATGTTTTAGTCATGTTTTTGAGTTTGTTAGCCATGAAATTAGGCACAATTGTTATTTGTTGTTTATTATTTTGATGTAAAACCAGTTGGTTTAATTAACGTTATTTTAAGTCATACATAAGTGTTTAAGATATCAGATTCATGATAATAATGAACCATATTTGTAATATTAATAAAAGGAAAAACCAATTTGTTAAAAGAATTTTGTGAGGTACAAATACCTAATTAATCAGATGTTTAAATATTAAGATTAGACTATGTTGGTTATTTCAAAATTTCATCTAAAATTGTATCTGAAATTATGAAATAAGGGAAGGTATTATGTACTGCTGTTAAACTGCACACAGTACATAATAGGGAGGTAATAAATTTTAAAAGAGAAAGGATGCAGATTTTGTATTGAATGTAACATATGTTTTAAAATGTAAACAAAAAACATTGGGACTATCAACTCACCCAGTCAACATAGAGGTCGATTCCTATATGATATAAAACAATATTCAGTTATATGTTATGAAAAGAATATATGAAATTAGAATGAATGTTATAAGAAGAGTAAAGAGTAATAAAACTATAATTTAATAAATAACAAATAGAATTACGAATATTAGAGGTAAGATAAAGATGTTTAATAAGAAATAGAAAAATGATATATGTTTTAATATGTGCTGAGTCACGCAGATTCGGCGAAAATTCAGTAATTAACAATTGGAGGTTGGGCCGATCTCTAGCGGAGAGACGGCGCGAAACAACTGAATATACGGCCTGTAGTTATAGGCAGTACGGAATTACAGTTGTGTAATTAGTGCTGCACCCTACCCGTGGATATAGATAAGCCCTACCGATTAAGTCTAGACAGCGTTGATCGGTGTCGGCACCTGGTGACTACCCGCAGTATGAAAACTCCAGGTGCTGCTTTCTGGCGACAAAGGCCGTAGGCAAACGAGAAAGAAGCAGGGACTTCTATTTAACGTTCGTCTCACAAAATACTCCGTGGTTGGCGGTCGCGTCCATTTTCACTCCGGTAGAAAATGAAGATTTTCAACACCTTCAAGCCTTCATACTATGTTTAGATAATTCTATACACGGCTGCGATAAGTCTCACTTACTTTCATATTAATAGACTATAATATTTCTCTAGAGAAAACTGTTTTTAACAAGCCTAAGTAACTTCTTAGTAACTGTTGAAAGGGGCGGTGCTGTTGTGCAATATACAATTTGATGGTAAAAATTTTAAAACCTAATAAAACTATATTCATTCACGTGTGAGAACTTCGGCATTAAAAGGTAAAGTAAATTGTATACAAAAAATTTAAGTTTAAAATATATCTTAACATAGATGTAACCAGATTCGTGTTACGTACTTAAGTTATTGCACAAGGCGTAGTTGGGTTAGATGGCATACAAGTTTTACTACAATTAACAGTAAAACTTTATTAATATCTGGGAACTTACTGAGGCACGTTTTGAAAGTAAATAATCACCAATTCATATTATTTTCTATAGTAAAAACTATGTGTTTGAATTAACCTTAACCACGTGGTAGCTACATATTCACACTATGTATAAAGTTTATGAAATGGTACAAAGCCATAATTAATTGTCAAATTGCAAACATGGTAACCCGCATTAGGGTGAAGTATGAAGAATTACTGTTATAAAGATTTTCAAATAGGGTCGACCACGAGATTGCCACCTTAATAAAAAAAACCCTCATGGACAAAATCAGGTGATACAAAACCAATTATTATGTACACATAGAGTCAGCACTCAATAATACCCAGTGACCAGTTATATATATATCTATCAACTACAACATTTCAAGTTTTAAACATTTAATTGGATCCCCAATTGATGGGACAGTTTAGTGTGTGGACTGGGTGCAAAATTAATTGTAAATTTCAGTAAATTTCTGGTAAAATTGTTAGCTCAGAGACTGGCATGTCTTAAACAGTTCAACATTCAACACATAATTTCCTCTTATTTTATTATATGGGTTTCTTTACAGATTTTAAGTCACTCTTTCTATTAGTAATTTATCGTGTTCAATTTAGTAGTATATATTCATTTAGTAGTATATTTTAGTCATGTTTTTGAGTTTTTTAGCCAAAAAATTAGGCACAATTGTTATTTGTTATTTATTATTTTGATGTAAAACCAGTTGGTTTAATTAACGTTATTTTAAGTCATAAATAAGTGTTTAAGATATCATGATTCATGATAATAAATCATTTTATATTTTTTCTAAATTTAAAATTCAGTTTAATTCATATTGTATAGAAATTTCTGGGGGGTAGGTAGGTGCATTTTCCACAAGTTTCAACCTGTATGCATGTTGATACAGTTTTGAACTTGTTTGTTGAGACAAGTTAAAAGATGCATCAACTGGCTATTAACATGTCGGTCTCTGGGCCAAAAGTATTTTTCATAGGGTTATAATATTATGCAATATTTCTATTTTTATTACTTGGCGATGTTTCAGTATATATACATTCTTTAAATTATTTATGATAACTGGGGGTGTTCATTGTTTTAAATATTTTTTATTTCTCACAGTAATAGAGCCCAGTGGGCAGAATTAGATAACAGCATTAGGCACTTTGCCAAAATTTTGAAAGTTATTATGTCCTGGGGACTACTGAATGCTTAAGCATTATCTAATACACGTGATGTGTAATCAACCAACACCATGGGGGTAATATAAAAGTAAATTGTAATCCTAACAGGGATATTTATAAAAGAAGTAAGAATTTTTATACACCATGGGGGTAATATAAACAAGGGCGTGGCAAGAGATCCTTATGTATACTGTATTGTATGGTATTGTATAATGTATTTGTATTGTGGAACATGTTATGTTTGTATATTTGTGTGTACATTTTGGGGGTTATAAGTATTGTGCATTTAGTGTATTTTTGGTGGGGACTTTAGATATAGGGTTGGTTTGGTTGTCTTTTTCATAAAAGAAAGTTAATACATGGAATTATGTAGGTATATCCTTTTCATTTTTTTTATAACAGGTATTCTATCTCAATTAATCATTGCTGATCATTTCTTTAAGAAAATAATTTTTATTTTATTTAACTTAATAACGAGTATATGAATTGTCACCCTATAAAATTTATTTAATTTGTTTGAGTAATTATTATTATAATTAATATTAGCAAGGAATCTATACCATTTATCTCCCTTAAGTTATGTGGAGCATTCTAAAAGGAACATATAAAATAAATTTTATATTTTATTAATGTTTTAATGGAAACTTTATTTCAAGGTTAGTAATGGTTTTAAATTTCAATTCATTTGTAAAGAGACATAGCAAATTATTTTCTTGGTATTAATAAATATTTTCAGGTGGCCTTGTTGAGAAAGTATACTTTATTTAATTGACTATTTAAGGGAATTACAGATTATGACTGTTGGGTTTATTTATTTTATTATTGATTTGTTTACTGAGATAGAATAATAAAAGGGATTTGTTAATTGTTTAATTCATGAGTTTTCATTGCAAGTCCCGTCTCACTGGATCCAGCGCATTTTTGGCTTCTCTAGGCTTTAGCCTAGATTAATTGTGGCCCCTCTTAAAAAAAAAATTTTTCAAAAAAATATAATAATCTTTTTTTACTGCTTAAGTTAAAGAGGGGTTACAAATAGGTATATGATAAACAGATGTAAAGAAATTAGGGAATTATCAAAGTGGCAATTTTGTAAATTGTTAAAAAATGGTATTGTATAGTGATGAAGGAAATTTGTATTAGTCTTAAATTATATTCAATAAGAGTAACGTTGTAACTCTAATGTTATTTTCAATAAGAGTAACATGAAGAGTCTAATTTAATATCTAATGGTAACTGCATGAAGAGTCTAAAATTATATCTATAAGAGTAGCTTGAAGAGTCTAAATTCATAAAATAACATTTGTACATCATCAAGTTAATGTAACATGGAAAAGAAAATACAGTAAAGGAATTTCATTTGTGATACCAGAGTTTTGATTATAATATTTAATAAATAAATAATATTACGAGAAATATAACAATATCCTTAATAGAACGATGATAGAAGAGGGAAATCCTGGACTGAAGAAGAGTTTAAGTGGCCATAAAGGATAATTAAGTGTTCCGAGGAGACATCTGTGTTGCAGTCATCCTGGAGAGCGGCATTCAGCAGTGAGATCAATAAGAAATTTGTGTGAAGGAACAGATTGCCAAGCCTAATATTGCTTTTGAAAAAAGGTAAACAACAACTAGAAGTGAACCCGTGGCAGCTGGAAGAATTCAGAGTCGGTCAAGTTACATTAGTCTGGTATATATTTTTTACATGGTTAATTCTCAAAATACTACATATTAACTGAATTTGGTTTGGTTTAAAGAAAAGAAAATATTAGATACAATCGTAAATACGATCAAACAGCTTAATAATCATTAACCCTGAGAGAAAGTGTTTCTTTACATGTACTGGTAAAAAAAAAATATATAATAACAGTAGGTACATTTCTTAATTATATTATACTATTAAATAATTACAAGACTCATAAAAAAAAAAATAACAGTACATTAAATGGCGCCCATACGTGAAAGCAAAGATTTTCTTTAAACCAGCACCAAATAACACAATTTTGTTAAATTTAATTAGCATAAAAAAATTTTTCCTAGTAATTAAATTAAGTTAAAGATTGTAAAATGGCTAGCAAACCAGAGCAACGATATGAATTAAGGAGTAATAGTGCTGAAGAAGAAGAAACTGAAATGGAAGTAATAGTAGAGGATGCCCAAGGGGACCAACCAAAGAAACCAAACCAACCAATGGATGCAAATTTCCAGGAGATGATGAGAATTATAATGGAAGGGAATAACAAAACCAGCGAAACATTATTGAAACAAATAAATGAAAAAATGGATAGTAACAGTGAAACATTAAAGAAACAAATGAAAATAGATAATGAAAATTTATTAAAACAAAATAATGAGGAATTAAAGGAGACCATTCAACAACAAATAAATGGGGTGAATAATAAATTAGACCAGCAAAAGGCTGAAATTGAGTTAATATTGAAAAATTATGAGGAAGGGAATGTTAGACAATTTGCAGAGGTGAAATTGGATATGGAAACAATGGAAAATAGATTAGACAATATAGAAATGAAACAACAGTCACTGAAGGAAGAAGTGGAAGAGAAATTAGGAGAAAATAAACAAGAAGTCATAGAACAGATGACGAGAGAATTGGTCAAACACACACAGGAAGTAACGAGCAATATTCGATCCATGGGACAACAGTTGGACAGCAATAATACCATGGGACAATTAGTAGTAAGGGTCAATGAAATAGAACAAAATGTTAATCAAACATGTGTTATACGAGAAGACAAGAATATTAGTCATGAGGTGCCATATATGAAAGGATATATAAAAAATCCTATAGAGTATTTAAACAGAATGAAGGAATATTTGCATAGTACCAAGGAAAATAGATGGGAGAGAATTAAGCTAATGTTAGATCAAGGGTTCCATGAAATGAATGATTATTGGTGGGATGCTGTTAGAAACACCTTGAATAGCTACCAGGAATTTGTGGACAGCTATAAAAATTAATATTGGACGCGATCCATACAGACAAGGGTGTGGGAGACCATAGTATATGGTAGGTACAACCCAAGCGTAGGACAAACACTGACCTCGTATTTCTTATCGCATGTTTGCAGGGCAAGATATTTAGATCCACCCATGGATGACAGATATGTGGTGGAAGCTTTGAGTCATCATTTTCCTGAAACGGTAAGCTTAGCACAATTTGCCAGTCAAGCCAATACTATAGAAGCGATGACCTTATTACTCATTGATTATGAGAGGAAAATGAATTATGACAATCGCACTAAACAAGGGAATATGAGAAGAGACAGCTACCCTAATAGATATCTGGAAGAACAAAACCGTGATAGGAATCAAATAGTAGAAAGGAACGACCAAAGAAATGTTCCAAGATACCAAGATAGGGAAGGTGGAAGAAATTACTACAGAAACAATAACCGGAATGACCGGAGATATGATAATAATAATAATAATTACAATAATAATTATAGGGGCAACCACGCTTCAAATAACTATTGAGCGAATTTTATACGCCAAAACTATGATTCCCGAATCTACAATAGTCGTTACCCGAGGGAGACTGATCGAAATGGATATTCTCGCAGTGAGGAGAGACAGAGTGAGGTGAACAACAATTATGAACAGTTAAGAAATAGAGAGCAACATAGTTCCCTTTCCCAGTCAGAAAATATTCAACAGGAAGGAAGGAGAGAGGAGAGAGTAACCATAAATGAAAATCAGGAAAACTAGAGAAGACTGTGAGTGAGTGCAGTGGTCAACCACAGTCAAATAGCCGATCACTGTCTTGGATAACCAGCTTAGGTCAGGATTTTATGGACAATGAGAGAATCAATAAAAATGTAATTGAAAGTGATGTAGTGTCTATTACCGGTCAATATGGGAAAACCAATCAAAATTTTATTATTGATACTGGTGCTGAAATATCAGTGATGAGTATGACTAAATACCATGAATTAAAGGAAGTGGAAAAGGGAATCACGTCATCCGAAGGAAAGGCTAATAGAATTTATGAATTACCTGTGAGCAAAATTACTATAGTGGGTGTAACAGGACGAGCCAATCGAACTGCTCGCAAACAAATAATGATGAATGTACAATTCAATGGAAGGGTGATACCATTAACATTTGTAGTATATCAAAATATAGAAACGGAAATATTAGTCGGATGTGATAACTTGCGGAAGTATGAAACTATTATTGATTTAGAAACTAATCAGGTGGTATTTACATACGATAAACAAAAATATCGGTATGGAGAACCATACATGACTTCCATATTCTAAGACTTATAATCTGAAATATGCTTGCCTGCCAAGCACGATATATTTTCTAATATATACATAATTTACATTAAAATGAAAAAATTATAATTTTATTGCCTGGCAACAAAATTATTTTATTTTTAACAATTACCATTGTTTGAAAAAGTTTAAATGAATTTTCAAGTACTTTACTCTTGTTAAAACGTAAAAGGTTGCAGGTAAACTACCCCTTCCCCTTAACCGATCTTCACCAAAATCTAATGGCCTTGAGTCCCCTACAATTCACTTATGTATGCAAAACATTATTTGATTCTGTTTGAATTTGCGGCAGTTATCATTTGCCATAGAAAATATGCTTTATAACAAACGTTGCAGGTAAACTACCCCTTCCCCTCAACCGATCTTCACCAAAAACAAAGGGTCTTGAGTACTCTACAAACCAGGGCTGTATGGAGAAAATTATTTGATTATGTTTGAATTTGCGGCTGTTATCGTTTGCCATAGAAAATAACCTTGTTAAAAAAACGTTGTAGGTAAACTACCCCTTTCCCTTAACCGATCTTCACCAAAAACAATAGGTCTTGAGAACTCTACAATTTAGGGCTGTATGCAAATAATCTTTTGATTCTGTTTGAATTTACGGCTGTTATCGTTTGCCATAGGAAATACCCTTGTTAAAACATAAAACGTTACAGGTAAACTACCCCTTTCCCTTAACCGATCTTCACCAAAATCAACAGATCTTGAGAACTCTACAATTTAGGGCTGTATGCGAAACATTATTTGATTATGTTTGAATTTGCGGCTGTTATCGTTTGGCAAAAAAAAAATTTCCCTTGTTAAAAAAAAACCGTTGCAGGTAAACTACCCCTTTCCCTCAACCGATCTTCACCAAAAACAATAGGTCGTGAGTACTCTACAAATCAGGGCTGTATGCAAAAAGTTATTTGATTCTGTTTGAATTTGCGGCAGTTATCGTTTGCCATAAAAAAAAATACCCTTGTTAAAAAAACGTTGCTGGTAAACTACCCCTTTCCCTCAACCGATTTTCACCAAAAACAATAGGTCTTGAGAACTCTACAATTTAGGGCTGTATGCAAATAATCTTTTGATTCTGTTTCAATTAGCGGCTGTTATCGTTTGCCATAGGAAATACCCTTGTTAAAACATAAAACGTTACTGGTAAACTACCCCTTTCCCTTAACCGATCTTCACCAAAATCAACAGATCTTGAGAACTCTACAATTCAGGGCTGTATGCGAAACATTATTTGATTCTGTTTGAATTTGCGGCTGTTATCGTTTGCCAAACAAACAAAATTACCCTTGCTAAAAAAAAACCGGTGCAGGTAACCTACCCCTTTCCCTCAACCGATCTTCACCAAAAACAATAGGTCGCGAGTACTCTGCAAATCAGGGCTGTATGCAAAAAATTATTTGATTCTGTTTGAATTTGCGGCAGTTATCGTTTGCCATAGAAAAAAATCTACAGACACACAGACACACAGACAGACACACACACAGACAGACACACACACAGACACTTTTCGGAAAACGAATTTTTTTTCATGTTTTGAGTGTAGTAGAATCAGAATCTGCAATAATCTCGAACACGATTTTTTTTGCCATCACCATACTTCCATTCCTTAAGGAATATGGAAGTAAAATACCTATAAAAATTATAAATAGAAATGAAGAGGTAAGGAAAATGGTCAATTCAACCAAATTAAGTGATAAATTTGAATACTCTTATAAGGATAGACCAATCAATAGAAAGTCACTACAGCAGTTAACAATAAATAATCCAATGTGGGAGGAGAAAATGCAAGAAATCAGACAATTCTGTAATCATAATAATCAACTAAACAAAGAGCAAATAGATCAGTTAATGGAAATTTATTTGAAACATTATAAAGTATTTTCAAACAAACCTGGCAAAATAATAGGAGTGCAATGTAAGTTACCACTAAGAGAAAATGTGACATTTAACAAAAGATCATATCCCATACCCTACAAATTAAAAGAGCAAGTACAGGAAGAAATCGACAAAATGCTTCGTGAAGACATCATTGAACTAAGTCAGTCAGAACACACTAACCCATTAGTAGTAATTCCCAAAAAAGATAAGTCATGAAGATTGTGTTTAGATGCACGTCAAATTAACCAGATGATAATTGCTGATAAGACATCGCCTGAGAACATAGGAGAAATTTTAGTACGTTTTACGTACAATTTTTTAGTAGTTGGGATGCTGTATCTGGATATTGGCAAGTAGAATTGCATCCAGAAAGCAGAAAATATGTGAGTTTCATAGTAAACGGTAGGAATTATCAATTTAAAAGATTACCTTTTGGTCTGGTCAATAGTGTGGCTATATTTATAAAATGTCTTGATGAAGTATTGGGTAAGGAGATTTTGGAATTTACTACAGTATATGTCGATGATTGCATCAAGCAGTTGGGAAGAACACTGTCATCGAATTGATAAGGTACTTACCAGATTGGGAGAACATGGAATTACGCTAAAATTAGACAAGTCAACATTCATTGCCAGCAAGATTAAGTTTTTAGGGTTTATAGTTTCGGATACTGGCATATCGGCGGATCCTGATAAAATACGATCAATACAGAATTTCCCATGTATAAAAAATGTAAAACAATTACAAAGTTTCTTAGGCCTTTGTAATTATTACAGAAGTTTCCAAAGTAATTACTCCGACCTAACACATCATTATCAACATTTAATTTGTAAGAAGAATAAGCGGAAGTGGACCGAAAAGGATGAGGAAGTATTCAATGAAGTGAAACAGAGATTTTTACAGTGCGTCATGTTAAGTCACCCAGATTTTAGTAAAGTTTTTTATTTAAATTGTGATGCCAGTGGAGTAAGTTTGGGATCGGTGTTATATCAAGAAAATGACAAGGGAGAACCAAAGGTAATAGATTTTGCAAGTCGTACACTAACTAAAGCAGAATTTAATTATATAATAACTGAAAAAGAGACATTGAGTGTGGTTTTTGCAATAACTAAATTCCAGAGTAGGTGATCAAGAAGAAATAATGGCCAAAGAAGCACGTAAAATTTTGGCATGCTTTAGGAATAAAAAAGAATTAAAACTCATCGTGGAAGAAATAAAGAAATTACAGCCAACCGATATTAGAATACAAAAGTTGAGGAAAAGGATGGAAAGCACTTCCAACACTACCTCACATTATATGATTCATGAAGGAATGATGTTTAGGAACACCGACAAAAGAAATACTGATTGGAAAATTTTAGTGCCGGAAGAGGTATGTAATAAATTAATTGTTGATTATCATGAGAGATATGGACACCAAGGCCAGAAGAAAGTAGTGTCAGCACTCAAGGAACACTTTTACATGAATAAATTAGAAAAGAAAGTAATTCGATCCATAGAAACATGTGATATTTGTCAAAAAGTCAAGTTAGCTAAAGGTGTCAAGTAGCAGAATGCTATGAGAGCCATAAAAATTTGTACATATAAAACGTCGGTTTACTATCCCAATAGTAACCCGGCCGAAAGAATGCACTTATTCTCATTTATTCCACACATATTGCCATGATCAACATAATAGATGAAGCGAATATGTTAGTAAAGCAGAGGAGTTTATAAATTTAGCCAATCATGATAGACCGGTGTGACACAATATGAGGCAATGTATAAGAAACGCCCACCCAGAATTATCGAAAGTTTAGTTGATTTTACATGGTTCACTCAACCACAGAAGGACATACAAGTTATTATGGAGAGTCTGATTAAAGTGAAGGCAGAGGAAAGAGGCAGACGACAATACAAGAAGAGGTATAAACAAATAGATCATATAGGAGAGTTAGTACTGGTTCGTAATAGACAACTTCCCAGCAGTAAGGAGAAGTTGATGAAAAAATTATTTTTATGTTATGTAGACCCATTCATAATTAATGCAGTGAATGATAACAATACGGTAGTGATAAAATACCAGGATGGAAAAATTAAAGGAACCTACAATAATAATCAACTTCGCCCGTATAAGTCAGATAAGAAATAAATGAATTCCGCAATAAAGAACACAGGAAATGTATAACCAGGATTGGGAAGGTGATGTCCGAAAGAAAGAGAATGTTTTAGTCATGTTTTTGAGTTTTTTAGCCATGAAATTAGGCACAATTGTTATTTGTTATTTATTATTTTGATGTAAAACCAGTTGGTTTAATTAACGTTATTTTAAGTCATAAATAAGTGTTTAAGGTATCATGATTCATGATAATAATGAACCATATTTGTAATATTAATAAAAGAAAAAAAACATTGTTAAAAGAATTTTGTGAGTTACAAATACCTATACCGGGGACCCGGTATAGCCTATCTTCCCCATGTTAACATAATGTACCTTTTCTCAAAAACCCTGTACGTTAGAGAGTTAATGTTTTCTTTATTTCAAATTATTATTCTTTGGACACATTTTAACGTAGGGGTTTTTTGAAAAAATAAGTTTTAAATTTTTTACAAATTTTTAAAAATATGTCTACAAAAAAACCTTTTTTGCTAGCCGTTTTTATAACAAAACTCGGATGATTTTTAAAATATTACAAAAAGGCTGTGTTAAAGTTTGAAGCAATTGTTGAATAATATGGATACCAAATTTCAGGCTTCTAACTAGTCGAGAAGATGAGAAAAGGTACATTTTATATTACAAAATGTATGTTTTCAGCAAAACGCATTTAAAGTTAAAAAATAAAATATTTTTAAAAAAAGTCTTGGAAACTACCTTAAAACAATCCAGCTCCATACTCTGGGTTATCTGGGTCTTCCATGCTATCTGCCAGTCTCTTCTTAGCTTGTCTTCTTGACTGCCTTGCCTTTTTCTCATACTCGGATACATTCCTTTCAGCATTCCTAAGTCGCTCTCTGTCAATCTGCAGCATTGCCTTCTTTGTGTTGATGCCGACACTCATCCCAAACTGTTTCAGTACCCTACACCGTGTAATGTTCCCCTCATTAAAACATCCAACTGCATCGTACACTCCCACCATAAATGCAGATAATCCAACAAAAACTGTTTTGGGGAGCCTGGACCATACCACACTATTCACGCTCTCATTAGGATTTTGAGTCCTTCCGTGGGTGCATTTTTTCAGTAGCTCAGTATTAGCAAGATCTCTTATAACAGGTTTGATTGCAATCATAACAGCTGCAGGGACACTATGGTTATGATGGTAATGGTCACCTTTAGCCTCAGCTTTTCTGAATTTGCACCAGCTTTCTTCACCGGGTGGGCACAGACCATGTTGCGGTTCATCATCTGTTGAGCACATGTGAAAATACATTGCCCATACTGCCCTTTTCATGTTTTCTACATTGTTGGAATGTCTTCTGATTGCTAAGCCATAATAGTTTTGAATTTTGTCGATGATGGCATCAGTTAATCTGTTTTTTCCTGATAATGGCTTTCCGTCTGCTAGTTTTATGCCTTTTAGTGATGTTTTCAAACGCCTCAATCGAGTACCCATCCGTTTCTGTATATGTCCAATGCACTCTAATTTTCTGGTTTCAATATCATTTCCATATACTTTTAATTCATTTACTTTAGAAAAGGCTTTAGAATCTCCATCTCCTAAATATTCTAAGTATCTCACATTATACTTTTCTTCTGAACGCTGATAGATTGATATAGCACCTGCCACCTCCATTCCGCCACTCACACCTTGATAATTAGCAGTACACATTTCGTCATGATTATCTTTACTTTTGCACCTGCAATGTTTTGTAAGGACTTGTATATCTAATATTTTACCAGTATATACACTTGTCGTACTGACGATGCCGTTTAGAGATGTGTGGCCTCTCTTCTGCCACGACCCGTCAAAAGCTACACGTAAATCACGGCTACCATCGTTTGCTTCTACAGATTCTTCAACAGCACGTCTCATACTTAATTCAGCAATGTCTTTTGTAGCTTGAGCTATGATTTTATTATATTTTGTAAATCTAGAAGGAGGAGTCGGTAAATTCAAAATTCCACATAATGATTGGGCAGCTGCGCTTCCCTTCCCTACTGCTCTCAATCCATATGCCAATCGCATATTACATTCAAATAGTACACCCTTCTCATTTAGTCCATGCTCAGAATCAGGGTCAACATGTTTATTACTTACAGCTTTTGAAGTAAAAAAGGCAACACTGTAATCACAAGTATCACAATATAAGATAATTTCAGTAGCCAACCCAATACGTTTTTGAGTCTTTAGTTGTAGTCCTACTTGACTACAATGTTTGCATGCGACATATACATTCAAAATATTATAAAGTATATTCAAATCAATCAGCTCATAACCTAACTTTTCAGTACAATCAACTTCATCATACAATTCATTCAACCCACTCAATTTCCTTGCAGATGCACTTTCCGCTCTTCCATCGCCACTTTCTGGTAAATCAACTGTTACTTTTCCTTCAATTTTGGTTTTACACACATTCTTTCTCTTCTTAAAAACACTTGGCACATTTGGTCTTGGCATTATCACAAAATCGTGAAGACAACACAAGCACAAAACGTAAAAAGTGAGTACTTATAACCTATAGTCACAATATTAGTCACAATTCACAACTAAAGCAAACAAACAGCTACTTATATAGAATAAGCATATGTTTATAACCTGGAACATTAGCCACAACTCACAACAATACAATATATAACCATCTGACAGCAACAGCTGATGTTTCCAAGCTATTTCACAGCACACAGAGTGTGTAGGCACAGCTGTTGCAAAGAGATATAAAATACTAGCCAGAGTTTCACAAAAAAATTGTTTTCACCTTGAAAGAAAATTCAAACCATCATGTGTCATACATCATTTTAGAGAGAAAATTCCAGAGAATGTTTTAAAATTAAAAACAAAAATAATTTTTTTTTTCGATTTTTGCCCTACCGGGTCCCCTTAATCAGATGTTTAAATATTAAGATTAGACTATGTTGGTTATTTCAAAATTTCATCTAAAATTGTGTCTGAAATTAAGGGAAGGTATTATGTACTGCTGTTAAAATGCACACAGAACATAATAGGGAGGTAATAAATTTTAAAAGAGAAAGGATCAGATTTTGTATTGAATGTAACATATGTTTTAAAATGTAAACAAAAAACATTGGGACTATCGACTCACCCAGTCAACATAGAGGTCGATTCCTATATGATATAAAACAATATTCAGTTATATGTTATGAAAAGAAAATATGAATATCTTGTTGATTCATCCTCTTCGTTCACTTATTATTTAATAATATATATAAAAAACTTTCACTTATGAACTTACTATTCGTTGTCACTTTCCCAAACGTTTCAAGGTGATGTACCTCTTCTTCAGTATACTCCCACTGAAGAAGAGGTACATCACCTTGAAACGTTTGGAAAAGTGACAACGAATAGTAAGTTCATAAGTGAAAGTTTTTATATATATTATTGAATATATGAAATTGGAATGAATGTTATAAGAAGAGTAAAAGAGTAATAAAATTATAATTTAATAAATAACAAATAGAATTACGAATATTAGAGGTAAGATAAAGATGTTTAATAAGAAATAGAAAAATGATATATGTTTTAATAGGTATATGATAAACAGATGTAAAGAAATTAGGGAATTATCTAAGTGGCAATTTTGTAAATTGTTAAAAAATGGTATTGTATAGTGATGAAGGAAATTTTTATTAGTCTTAAATTATATTCAATAAGAGTAACGTTGTAACTCTAATGTTATTTTCAATAAGAGTAACATGAAGAGTCTAATTTAATATCTAATGGTAACTGCATGAAGAATCTAAAATTATATCTATAAGAGTAGCTTGAAGAGTCTAAATTCATAAAATAACATTTGTACATCATCAAGTTAATGTAACATGGAAAAGAAAATACAGTAAAGGAATTTCATTTGTGATACCAGAGTTTTGATTATAATATTTAATAAATAAATAATATTACGAGAAATATAACAATATCCTTAATAGAACGACGATAGAAGAGGGAAATCCTGGACTGAAGAAGAGTTTAAGTGACCATAAAGGATAATTAAGTGTTCCGAGGAGACATCTGTGTTGCAGTCGTCCTGGAGAGCGGCATTCAGCGGTGAGATCAATAAGAAATTTGTGTGAAGGAACAGATTGCCAAGCCTAATATTGCTTTTGAAAAAAGGTAAACAACAACCAGAAGTGAACCCATGGCAGCTGGAAGAATTCAGAGTCGGTCAAGTTACATTAGTCTGGTATATATTTTTTACATGGTTAATTCTCAAAATACTACATATTAACTGAATTTGGTTTGGTTTAAAGAAAAGAAAATATTAGATACAACCGTAAATACGATCAAACAGCTTAATAATCATTAACCCTGAGAGAAAGAGTTTCTTTACATGTACTGGTAAACAAAAAAAAAACATAATAACAGTAGGTACATTTCTTAATTATATTATACTATTAAATAATTACAAGACTCATACAAAAAAAAATAACAGTACAATATATATATATATATATTACTATAATACTTATAACTCTTTTACCTCAAGATGTATTTTTTCCTTTAGGGACATGTTTCGGGAGATCCTGTTCTCCCATCTTCAACCTTCGCCATCTTGCTTCTGGTGCAGTATTTGTGTGTTGGCTTCTGGATGTTATTATGGTGGTTTGTTGGTCTTTGGTCCTTCAATGTTGCATTATTGTGTGTGGTTGTGGTATCTGTTTTTGTATTTTGTGTATTTTCGATGTTGAGTGCTTTGAATATTGTGTCATGTTTTGTATTGATTTGTATTTGTTCTGGTATTAATTTGTTTTGTGTTTTATGTTTGTAAATCTGTAAATTTTCCCAAATGTTCATTATGGTTCCTTTGTGTGGTATATGTTTTATTAGTGTTACATTGGTTATGTCTGGGAATTCATGTCCTGTGTTTATTGCATGTGTGGCTAAATTGGATTTATATATGTTTGGTTTTTTGTATGCATTTAGGTGTTCAAAATAACGTTTTTTCAGCTGTTTTTTTGTTTGTCCTATATAACATTTATTGCAATCTTGGCATTCAATTTTGTATATACTGTTGGTTGTTGTATTATCTTTGTTGTGTGAGTTATTTAGATTTTGTAATTTATTTTTATTAGTTTTGTATGCTATTTTTATATCTGTGTTTTTAAATAGTTTTGTTAGTTTTGACATTTTATTATTTATATATGTGAATGTGGCCCATTTTTTGTTGTTGTTATTATTTATGTGTTGTTCAGTTTGATTAATTCTTAATTGTTCAGTTTTTATTTTGTATTTGATTTTATTTTCTATTTTGATCATAGTATTTTTATTGTATCCATTTGCATAACCAATTTGGTATATTATATTTCTTTCTTTGTCAGTTTCTTGTTTGTTTAGGGGTATTTTGTACATTCTGTTAAATAACGAATAAAATGCTGCCATTTTATGTTGTGGTGGGTGGTCAGAATGGTTAGGTATAATGATGTTAGGGAAGTTGGTTTTCTATATATTGCATATTGTATGTGTTTGTTGTATCTTGTGATGGTTATGTCTATAACCATCTAATAAATTAAAACTAATAAAAATAAATTACAAAATCTAAATAACTCACACAACAAAGATAATACAACAACCAACGGTATATACAAAATTGAATGCCAAGATTGCAATAAATGTTATATAGGACAAACAAAAAAACAGCTGAAAAAACGTTATTTTGAACACCTAAATGCATACAAAAAACCAAACATATATAAATCCAATTTAGCCACACATGCAATAAACACAGGACATGAATTCCCAGACATAACCAATGTAACACTAATAAAACATATACCACACAAAGTGTGCCGCGTTTTGGAAAACGCGGCGATCTTCCGATATCTATATTGTGCTTTATTAAAGAAATTACGTATTTGTCGACGCGAAAGAAGTTGTCCTTTGGTACGGTCAATTGGACTTTGTCATTGTGAATTACCCCTCCGCCGCTCGCCTCGCGCGCGCCCTATCGCTGTTACATACGGTTTTTTCAAGAGCCAGTTAGTTCAGTTCCAATACGACGCCCGGCGCTTCACATTCTGGTCCCCGGCTGGCAGAGTAGATTGAACAGTTTTCGTCTCCCAGCTTCTTCTATGAATAAGTAGAAAGCTACGTGACCTCCGGTAAGTCCATTAAAATATGTATTTTAATTATTTATAAAAACAAATTGGTTTTATTTAATATTAAAGTGGATGCCTTGAGATATATATTGCAGTGAATCCTTAGCGCATGGCGAGTTTCAGGTTATAATTTGTTTTATGTATGCTTTGTCTCAACCCTGGTTAATTGATTGTAACGTTAAGGATATAATTATGTTTTATATTAATCCAGTAATGCTTCTACTAAATTAACTAAACTAAGATGGGGCGTAAGTCAGTAATTTCCTGATATCTGTATATGTCACGAACTTGTTAAAAGTTGCCAATTCCTGTAAGTGCGTCATGAAAACTTTTGCATAAAGGTTAATTAAAATTATCATTATTATGGAGTGACTATATTTAGACATATTCTATAGTAACATATTTAATGGAGTTATTTTTGAAGTGATTTATCACATTCAATGGGATTCTTGACTTAGGCAATTTTTTCGAGTTATAAACCGGACAGTCCATGCTATGTCAGTGGGTAAATGTGGTAGTGTGTGTGTTTCATGAACCTATGAGTAATCCCAGATATAATTGTGCAGGGTTTCCGAGGTAGCCGGGAATCTGCCCCGCTCTGGAAGGATGGCCGAACAACTGCCTCCGACGATGTAACTTTAAAACCTTCGTCAGCTGTGTCGGCCGGAAGGATGGACTGGACACCCACTACTGAGCCCTCAACATGCACCCTTCAAACCAGGTGACATTTAACCATTTTTAACCTAAACCTTGTGGCCGAAGTACTCGGTGAGACTTTCATGAAACGTTCCAGTGTGGACAGTTATTTACGGACAATGGGTGGAATATTTTAATTGTATTTTGTAAGGCTTACGCCTCCTCAATTACTATCATGTATATCTCGTTCTGAGAGTGAAAACTCGGCCGGGGTCACGCACCGCCCGGGTCGAGGGGAGTTCGGTAGATAGAGTTGTATCTCATTCTATTTCTGTTTTAAGCATGTTGGGATGGTTATGTTAACGATGTTGCTCCATGAGGACACGTATTTTATTATTCATTCATGATCGGGGGGGGGGGTGGTTTTAAACCGTGGTCGACTCCCGTTGGAGACGTCCACTGCAAGCCTGTCTATGTCAGATCTTGCTAGATCCCGTCCGATGCCTGACCCTGCCGGTAGTCAAGTTTTGTAACACTGTGAGCTGACTTAATACTCTTATGACTTATATTCTGTATTACAAATTCTGTTCCACTGTTTAGATAATTTGCACACTTTAAAATTTACCATTGTCACAGATTGTATTTTACCATAGCAAATTTTGTAACCATAATTGTAATTGCTCCCTATAACAATTAGTTAACCATAAGACTACACAAGATTGATCAATGTCAGTTATGAATACTCATGGTGGTCAAATTCCACTATTTTTCTATATTCTGTTTTGAAGGTAAAAAAAGAAACATAAAATGCAGTTAGGCAACCGGACATCCATGTTGACCTTGTGATGCTACTTTTCATTATAGTAATTGATGGGATTTAATTGATTATTAAATATCGGCATGGGATTTGTGCGCGGGCCGCATGGCTTACAGAGAACATTCAGTTAACACTTATCTTGTTAAAACTTGGGGGCATGTCTGCTCCACTCCTGGGATATTTTAATTGAAGTTTTGGGGAGGGGGTTTTAGTCACCTATTAATTAAACAGTAAGGGGGTTATGGGTGTTGAACAAGATTATTATATGCGCTGATGACCAGGGTGACATGTGATGGGTTATTTAAATATAAACGTTTGTTGATGTTAATTATATGTGTGTGTTGTTTTGCATAATTGTTACTTGTCATGTTGATTATGCCTGTGTATATTTCTGTATATTTATGCCTTGTTATAAAAGGTGATTACTTGCAGGTCGAAACTATGTGCCATTTTTATAATTGTATTATTTTATAACTACAATTTGTTATTTATGTAACATCCCATGATTTTGTTAGTCAATGATGGTTCAACTATTAATAATTATTCAATACTTAGTGCTGTTAATAGTTATTATTCCTTGTTCAACTTTTGGGCAAGGCACATATTAATGAAATTATATTTAACGATCAAAAGACTTATTTATCTGGCCTTTAGAAGCTCATATGTTGTACTGGCCAAGAACAATAAATTGTTGTTATCTTAAGTTCAGTGTTTCATTTGCAAGTCCCATCATACTGGACCCAGCCCAATTTTAGCTTTTCTAGGCTCTTGCCTAGTTCTAAATAACTTGTAACCTCTCTTTCAAAAAAAAAAAAAAAGGAAACAAAATAAATACTAAAAGCATAGAGAGGTTACAAAAGGCACCATAATGAACATTTGGGAAAATTTACAGATTTACAAACATAAAACACAAAACAAATTAATACCAGAACAAATACAAATCAATACAAAACATGACACAATATTCAAAGCACTCAACATCGAAAATACACAAAATACAAAAACAGATACCACAACCACACACAATAATGCAACATTGAAGGACCAAAGACCAACAAACCACCATAATAACATCCAGAAGCCAACACACAAATACTGCACCAGAAGCAAGATGGCGAAGGTTGAAGATGGGAGAACAGGATCTCCCGAAACATGTCCCTAAAGGAAAAAATACATCTTGAGGTAAAATAGTTATAAGTATTATAGTATTATATACATCAAGAAGCGGACTGTAGCAGAAAGTGGTTGAAATATATATATATATATATATATATATATATATATATATTGATGGTAAGTTAGATTGTCAGTTTTTTCCTGATTTACTCTGCCACGTTTTTGAAGTTAGTTCATACCTTATTCCTTTAATCGTCCAATTTACTTTCGCACTGTTTTTGTCCGAAAAAGTTTCTGCTGGTTAAATTTTTTATGCCACTGAATTGTAACTGCTCTCCCATTTTTTATACCACTTTATATTATACTTTAGACCACATTTTTGAAAGTTTTAATAAATTTTTGGCTTGCGAGCCTTTATGCTGAACCGGCCGTAGCCGCAGCTGTAGGACGACAGACGCCAAAACGACGCTCCCAAGATGGCCAAGGCGTTCTCATACACACCAACTTGCTTTTTGATAGGCTTAAAAGGAATCACGTGACACAGTAATTAGTGACCACGAGGTACGGTAGATTCCCTCTGGCTGACTGGCGAGCCTTGTACGTGCCGATTCATCTGTACGGGCAAGCATGCACGCGTTTTGAGACATTCCAGAGCACCTGAAAATGGTGCATGTTGACAGACTTTCTGGACAAACGTGCAACTGGGTGTTCCACAAGTGAACGCCGATTGTTAAAGACTGAGGCTCCATATGGGTAACTCCCCGTTAATACACTTGATGACATAATAAAAATACAGCCCAAATATTTGTCCCATTACAATACCCCCCAATGAGAAGTTTTCTGCTGAAACAGAAAAACTCTCATTGCTAAAACCTAAGAGGACCAGTGAGGATATGGGACCAACAACCCCCCTTTATTCCTTAATACATCATGGCTAAACTACCCCCCTCCCCTAGCTCGGCGACTATGGCTGTACCTGAACGACATTACTGGACTTCTCTGTTCGAGATCCCAACACCGTAAAGTCGGACAGGTACTCACCACAGTACCACCTAACCTTGTAACATTCCAAATAAAATCATCAACTAGCCTTATACCATACCAGATCCTCAACCGATATATCTCCCCTTATATATATATATATATATATATATATATATATATTGTGATGTTTTCAATTTGTTTCTTCTGCAAGTAGATAATATTGTATATTCTTTTTTAAGAAGAATATACAATATTATCTACTTGCAGAAGAAACAAATTGAAAACATCACAAATTATATAATTACTGCAAGAAACATCGAGTTACTTATATAGAAAATGATATATATATATATATATATATATACAGGATTGCCTTTAGCAAAGTACTCGGTGCGTACACATATTCATTACTAAATTAAACACACTATCTCCAAATATTCATCATTATTATAAATTTCACATAAACATTTTATATTTGCTTCTAAACAAGATTCTCTCCTATTTCTCAACCTTTAATCATTTGAAATAAATCTAAGTCCATTATCAAAGATCCACATTGATGTTAATTTACATCATCTCTTTCCATTAATTATCTTAATCGCAATTTTCAAAATTCCAAAATCTTTTAAATGAATTTACTTTTCTTTATAAATCCTCATAACTAGATGCTAACGATCATAATAAACAAAATAAAATAAACAACTCATCTCTATCATCACCTCCATTACCACTACATTTGGTTACAAAACATATAATATGAACACTATGAGTCAGTTATTCTTTATCAATACACACAATCATCAATATATCGCGAACATTAAAACACAACACAATCTGTACTTCAACAAAAAATTAAATTTTGTTTGTTTTTGTTTTTCAATAATTAAATGAATATCACTATTGTATTAACGACTCGGAACACTAAGTTTTTATAAGTAAAAGCATAAAGTTTTACCTTACAGCCTGAACCGGTTTTCTCCTTCTTTGGAGCCTCTGAAGAAGCCTTTTAAGCGTCTACTATATTCATGACAATATAAGGTAAGTGCTCATCATCTACAGTGGTATCATCAAAATAATCATCAACCCCTACTACAACCGGTAAGTATTTCATATCGTCTATTTTCTCCAATTCTAACCTCTCTATCAACTCTTTATAACTTCTACTTAACTTAAATACCTCTATCATTCTCTCTCTCTCATAATCACTTTCATCACAATACCTGTCACAACACCACTGACCTACTTCACTCCATGCAAAGGGCACAACAAACTTACTATACCACTTCCTGGCTTTTCCAGGTTTACAAAAAATTAGGGACTATTTGGAGACACCTTGTCTTCCACATAACTTCTGGAGGAACCTTTGTCCTCATACAACACTTGTGAAAACTCCATTTCACAATATACTAGGGGAAATCTGCCCTTTGCCCACCTAACCTCTCTTCACACACTCTCTTAATCTTTTCAGCACTCACTAACATTTCGTTACTAAATTCTACTTCACCACAAACTTCATCACCACTATTTCTTTTCCCTATATCACTCTTAAATAGCTTGTTTTCCACTATCTTATCACTATTACTTATTAATTCATTTTTACAACTGTCACTTACCTTGTTAATTATTTCTTCATTATTCTTTGTCATCATATTACTACCACTGTCACTTACCTTTTTATTAACTATCTGAGTTACTTTACTTTTAATCTGTTCCTCTACTGATTCTATCACTTGTTCCTTAAATGTCATTAAACGTTCGTCAATCTCATTATGATGTTTATTCAAATTACTTTCACTTTTGATATTTTGTTGTTCCATCTCCCCCTTTATTTCATTAAATTTAGCATCAAACTTATTATTCTGTTCATTTAATTTACTGTCATTAATATCAAAACGTTCGTTAATTTCACCCCTTAATTCATTAAATTTTTCATCATTAACATCAAAACAATTATTTATTTTATCGAAATCATTCTTGACTTCATTAAATTGTTTTAGTAAAAAACTCATTATGTCATTATCAAACTTACTATTACATTTTGTTGAGGTTGGAGTTAACTGAACTCCCGAATCCTCTGTAATATGTTTCATCTGTAACACTTACTTCGACTATTTTGTCTTGACCTACATTCGGAGTTGAATGAACTCCCAGGTTACTCATGACAGCTGATTCATTAAATTCAGTTATCTCATTTATATTATTCTCGTTATTCTCTGCCATTTTTAAATTGTGAAATTATTATATATTTTGACAATTCTTATTTTACATTCCTTCAATATTTCGCATTACTTACGTATCATACTATAACATAAACTCGTTTTTTCATAATTTTTTACGTATTCTGTTTCAACCTCTAAATCACTTATTTTTACGAGTAGACATGGTCTGTATAAAATTTAAATTTGTACAAACAGTCCCTGTTCAGGCGCCAAATGTAGTCGTTCATTCTTTTCAAATAATAATCTTTAATAAAATTTATTTTTTAAACTGCTTACCTTAATCGGGTCCCAAGGTCATCATGTGAACTCGCAACTTATAAGTGATTTAGGGTTTTACGTTATAATAATTACTCTCATTGTTTACTGTTACATAACTCAACTTTATTGACATTTTTGTCATTATTCTCTTTTAAAATAAATAAAATTTATTCCATTTCTCTTTCATATTTTCTTTAGAATTGAACTCGAAAAACACATTTTTACCCTGAGTGTACAAAACCCCCTTTAGTAAAGACAAATAAACATACAATTTAATTCCTTATAATTAACATAATTAACTACTTAAATTAAACAAAGGCAACCCAGTTTTTGCATACACATTACTTTCATTCATTTTTACCCCATTTAATTTAAATAAGAGATCTCTTTATTCTTTACATAAATTATATATATATATATTTAGTCACTTTCTGCTACAGTCCGTTTCTTGATGTATATAATACATTTAATATTTATAATTAAATTTACCTCAAGATGTTATTTTTTTTACTTTTTTGGAACATGTTTCGGGTACTATCATGCGGAAGGCTGAGGATGGGTACAAGATAGTACCCGAAACATGTTCCAAAAAAGGAAAAAAATAACATCTTGAGGTAAATTTAATTATAAATATTAAATGTAATATATATATATATATAGATGGTAAGTTAGATGTTAGATTGTCAGTTTACTTTCCTGATTTACTCTGCCACGTTTTTGAAGTTAGTTCATCCCTTATTCCTTTAGTCGTCCAATTTACTTTCGCACTGTTTTAGTCCGAAAAAGTTTCTGCTGGTTAAATTTTTTACGCCACTGAATTGCAACTGCTCTCCCATTTTTTATACCACTTTATATTATACTTTTGACCACATTTTTGAAAGTTTTAATAAATTTTCGGCTCGCGAGTCTTTATGCTGAACCAGCCGTAGCCGCAGCTGTAGGACGACAGACGCCAAAACGACGCTCCCAAGATGGCCAAGGCGTTCTCATACACACCAACTTGCTTTTTGATAGGCTTAAAAGGAATCACGTGACACAGTAATTAGTGACTACGAGGTACGGTAGATTCCCTCTGGCTGACTGGCTAGCCTTGTACGTGCCGATTCATCTGTGCGGGCAAGCATGCGCGCGCTTTGAGACATTCCAGAGCACCTGAAAATGGTGCATGTTGACAGACTTTCTGGACAAACGTGCAACTGGGTGTTCCACAAGTGAACGCCGATTGTTAAAGACTGAGGCTCCATATGGGTAACTCCCTGTTAATACACTTGATGACATAATAAAAATACAGCCCAAATATTTGTCCCGTTACAATTTTCTATAAATGAAAATGATAGGTAAAGGGGAGGGGATAATTTTTTGTGTACTACGTTATCGGCAACAAAGAAGTAGTTTGTTGATAAAATTCCTTCACGGGCTGTTTGGCCGTGGTTCAATGTTTTCTGCAAAACTAGACGTTTCGGAAGTGCCATCGACTGCCATCATCAGTGAAAATCGAGTTCACTAACGTGAGGTGGTATATGTTAGTGACCACAATTCTGTGGTTGAGGCTGAAGATAGAAGTAGTTTCTGTGGAAATATTTCATTTCTAAAATGATTTTAAATATAAATCTTAAAACATGGAAGTCATGTATGGTTCTCCATACCGATATTTTAATTATTTGCATCAAATAGTATTATTGTTTAATAAATGTTCTATCCAGAACAAATTATGTGTATACAGTTCTGGAAAAATTAGACAGGCATAAAATTTTGTTTGTTTATTGTAAACTGTATTATATTTGGAAGTATCCCAAAGTAAATTTAACATTAGTCATGTCAATCAATGAGGCCAGTCCAGTTTTTTAAGGCCAGGAGAATCCTTGAAATGTTTGGACCATCACTAGGTAGACAATTTGTCTGTCAATTTCCTTCATTTCTGTATTGGGCAAAATTGTCAATATTTGTTAAAAGCTAACAGTACTTTCATCATTTTCTTTTAATGTAAACTTGTAGAAAATTCAATTTTTGCTATGTGTACATAGGTCTGGAAAAATTAGATAGGCATAAAATTTTGTTTATTGTAAACTGTATTATGTTTGGAAGTATCCCAAAGTAAATTTAACATTAGTCATGTCAATTAATGAGGCCGTCCAGTTTTTTAAGGCTAGGAGAATCAGAATCCTTGAAATGTTTGGAGCATCACTAGGTCATGATGGATCTAATCATCAAACTTCAGTTTCTGTGAAAAACTGGCAGATTTGAGTAGTCACTTTATAAAGGATGGTGTTGTAAAAGCAACAATTCTTTCAGAATTATTTTATAACCCTGTCAGTCTGCAAATAACTATCACTCCTTTAGATCATAAGCAGATTTAAACTTTTCTTATTCGTGTTAGGAATGTATCTTGTAAAATTGCTGGAAGTATGGAATACAAGGATGTTAGGTACACTTTACAAAACCTTTTCATCAGATGTTCAAAAGAGCAAGCTTGTAATTTTTTTTATAAGCCCCTTAGTAAGGTTTCTCAGCAACAGTTACTGGATGTCAAAGTTTGCTTCTAGGCTATGTTTTATAAAGTAGTGGAAACTTGCTACTTGAATTCTGTGTTTCTTTGACTCCCTAGTCTTTCAGCTTTTTCAAGGGATTCGAAGATAACTCTACTAGGAATAAATCTGCATGTTAATAAAGTACTACACATAAGTATAGATGGGTCTGATCCTAAATCAAAATTTTAAGAACAATTCAGAATACTGTGACTCTGGGAACACAAGTTGATAAAATGTAAAAAAGGGTGAAGTAACTGTGGATAAACACAGAATCCATGGTGTTAAAAGGTTTGAAAAAATTTTACCCTGCGTTATCTTGTCTTTTCCAATTAGTAGTAGTATACCTAGATGTTTTTCAGTGTAACGAGTTGGTTTCACCTTTTCTTAATTCTGAACCTCATATTATGAGTACAAATGTATGCCTACTAATAAGTAACTTTACTAATGAAAAGTCTTTTTAAAAAAGAGCTCTCAGTTTCTCAACAATTATTTTATGATGAGGTCGAAATGTTAAGGGTAACAATTGAAAATGTAATAACAAACAATTGAGTTTTTTACAAAACTATTAGTCCTGTAAAGAGAAGAACTTGTAAGAAATTAACATATGCAAGATGTGTCCATGTTAACAGCAAAGATGACTATAACTGAACCTATGAGAACTGTCATATGATAATGGCGTGGCAATGTATCAGTTAGAATAATCAATAACTTATTAAGGCACACATAGTGTTACAACATTAGTACATAGTGTTACTAATTTCACAATTCCACAATATTTTTAACTATTGGGTAGTGAACATTGGATTTCAATATAGTAAGTGTACACATATTAATGTAGGTCGTTTCACCAAAAGTGAATGGAAAAGAAACGAAATACACAATTTCAACTTTTTTAAGCTGAAAAAAAGAAATTCTTTAGAGTTAGTGTAACGTGTTGTGTTACTATAAGACAGGGCAGTGCTGTTAGTGTACTAATTAAGATCCATTAAATGTATAAATAAAGATAAATGGCCTAATGAATTATTCGTAGATGACATCATTAATCTTCTTGGTGTTGGTGTACAAGCCTTTCCACAGTGGTTGCAAGTTCGAGCTGATTCCTTTCTTCCTGATCATGTTATAGAACTAAGCCTGGCAGCAGGTGTGAGCCCTGAAGAAATTGCAACCAGGGTGTACAGTCTTCATCTTTGTATTTGCCAAAATAAAGTTCTTCTGAGCCAGGTCATGTAAATTCAGGTTAAGCTAAATTGCTCATTACACTTTGTCTAAATTTTAAAGATATAAATTGTTGATAAAGATGTTTAGGACCAAAATATAGCAAGGGTACGCATATTAATGTAAAGCACGTTTTCATAAAAAGTGAATGGAAAAGAAAAGAAATACACAATTTCAACTTTCTTAAACTGAAAACAAGAAATTCTTTTGAGTTAGTTTAACATGTTGTGTTACTGTAAGACAGAGCTGTGCAGTTAGTGTACTAATTAAGATGCATTAAATGTATAAATAAAGCTACATGACCTAATAAGATATTCTTAGATGTAGTAATTCAGGTTAGGTCAAATAGCTCATTAGGCTTTGTCTAAATTTTAAAGATGTTTAGGACCATACATTAAAAACATTGTTTGCATATATGAGTAGGAAGCAGATGTATTAATATAATGTTATCCAACAAGATCAGGAACAATTATGTATATTAAATTAAGTAGTTAAGTGGACTTAAAAACCTGCAATAGAAACTCCAGTTTTTATAAAACAAATAGGGACAGAATTGAAGATTTCTTGTTCAGAAATGTTATATCTGTTTTCTTCACAAGTAACTAAAATATTGTTAATGACCTTTTTTTTAAGAGTATGAAAAATCAATAGATACTGTACTTGAAAAAAGGTGAATTAGTATGTATTGGTACATACTAAAGTATAGAGTCCTATTTGTTTCTATTCATTAACAAAGGTCCGTACTGTAATAATTTTGTGTGTAATATACAACCATTCTTTAATATGTTAAGAGATTCTCCAATTTTATTTGCATTAATTCAGACCGTAGTAATTGGAACTAGGTTTTAATTCCGGTACTTCGAATAAATACAGCCTTTAATCTATACAATAATTTAATGTACACAAACAAAGGAAATGTTTGTTAAGTCTAATTAATTTTAGAAATCTAAAAGTTTAAGTTAGATTGTTAAACGTAGACACAACCTCCAAAAATCGTCTCTGTAACGTAATTATGTGCGATAAATGGAAACTAATTTCTGTACTTCCAATAAGTACAGACTTTTAATAAAATATGTACCAATAAACCCCAATAAAATATGTAGGTACCACATCCATGAGGTACCAATAACATACTAGGTTAAACGTTCTAAATTGGAAGTAGGTTTTAATTCCGGTACTTCGAATAAATACAGCCTTTTATCCATACAATAAATACAGCCTTTTAATGTGCACTAAGGAAATGTTTGTTAAGTCTAATTAATTTTAAAAATTTAAAAGATTAAGTTATATTGTTAAACGTAGACACAACCTCCAAAAATCGTCTCTGTACCGTAATTATGTGCGATAAATGGAAAGTAATTTCTGTACTTCCAATAAATACACCCTTTTAATGTACACTGACAAAGTAAATTTAATTTAAGTTACATTATCGTACATAACCTCCATAAACTGCCATTAGTTATTTGTGAAGAAAACATGTGTAGTACACATCGCACACCGTAATGAAGTACAAATGCGGAGACGAAAGTTTGATTTTGCCGTACGAAAAGAACATAAATCCCTAGATCCATTTATTGTTAATTAAAGTAAGTTGTTAACCATAGTTTACTATGAAACTTAGGTGTTAGGTTTTGCTGGTCGATGTCGTTATTTTAAGAAATGAAAAATTCTACTCAATAAATTTAATTAGAATTCTGTGATTTTCAAAACCAGCCAAAAATCAATGAAAATTCGATTATAACTTAACTTAATGGACTACATATTTGGTTACCTATATTCTGTGACTAAATAAATCTTATCTGCATTACAAGTTATTTCACTCGAGTTTGATTTCATGCTTCGGTTACTTATTTATATAATTACGTGTTAGGTTATGATGAAAGACTTTTATAGTTTCTATGTTGGATGATAAGGTAGTTTGTATATGACTTTCGCATTGTTTGATTTGTATGGCACTGTATTTGAATACTAACCCTAGAACTCTATAATGTTTTTATAGATTCTTACTAACTCTGTTAATACGGTGAATAGTTCGGTTTGTACCACAGAGTACGAGTATATATTGTACTTTCTTATTCATCAGTCGTGTTGTTAGCGTGCTCACGAAAAGTTTATTGCCAGCAGCGGTGTACTGAATAGTTTATGTTAGTGAAACTAATTTATAGTAGAGTAACCTTGAGTCGTAGTATACTTCAGAAGGTCTAAGGTAATTTACTTATTTAAAGACAACTGGATGTTAGGTTAAGGTGGAAATAACGATAGTATTCATTGATAGGTATGAAGTATAATTAGGGTTAATTTCTTTAGGATTAATATAATGCAGACACATTCTTAAAAAGTAATTTCAACGAAGAACAAATACAATGTGGTTCTTCGTTGTTATTATATACCTATTATACAAGAGAATTTATAGGCCTATCTCTCTTTGGGAATACTAATTTAAGTTTTCACTAGGAATAAACAAAATGACAGATTTAACATTAAATTATTGATTCCATGTTAGACAAATTGGCAATTATTGAAGTGAAATATTATTTTTTCTATTCTATGTCATATAAACACGCGAAAAATAATTGTAAACGGCGGTCGAACCTATTTACGTAGAAAAAAAATAAAATAATTACTCCCATAAGCATGCATGCAAAGGTGAATGATCGCCATATTGTCACTGTGTACGGTGGTGACAAATGACATTTAACACAGTCGTTTATAACAAATGACATTTAATGACTTGCTTACACAGTCGTTTATATGCGATAACGGCTTCACTGATATCACTATTTTTCAAATTGTTTCACTATAGTTTTGGATCACGAACATCACAATTCACAATAGCACCACTAACCTTTTACTTTTGAACATATTCACGCGGGGGGGCACTCTGGCCTTCCCGCTTAACCTAGCGATCAGCAGTGTGTGTGTGTGTGTGTGTGTGTGTGTGTGTGCGCGCGCGCGCATTGAGTAGACTTCGCATTACTGGCTGGTATTTAACAAAAACGACACTCAAAAATAAAGGGCCGGCTCGGGGTAGTTTCGTCTTCAAAAATTTAAGTCCTCTATGAATATAAGTATATTACTACTCAAAGTTTTTTATTGGTAAAAATGTAAAAGTTGTACCTTATAGCTTGAACCAGTTTTCGCTTATTATAAGCTTCATCAAAGGCTGATATAATACCCCTATGAAGGTATGTATCAACTAAATAACTATGTTCATCTCGTTAACAAAGGTATTTATGTTTATTATATTATTATATATACACCACCAAAATCAGTAAAAAGTAAATCAGTAAATCAGTAGTTGTATTTATGTTTACAAGTAAACGTACAAGCTTCAGTTTTTAACGTTAAAACATGTGAAAATATTGATAAAGATAATTATTGTGATATTGATTATAATTACAATAATTAGAAGCTTGTTTCAAATATAGTAGGATACATAGAAATGTTTACACACACACGTGTGCACGTACACACACACACACACCACAGGCCTGCTATATCGCCTCCTTTCCGACTTATTTTTTTACATATTGTGCCATTTTGTCAATATTATATGTAGACAGACTTGCTTACTTTTCTATTAAATGTGGAAATATATTTTACCATTATTTTTTGTCACAAACCATTTAATCTTATTGTTTAATCCTTTTCCTATATGAATAGCTCTTTACAATTATTGTTAATACTCCATGTAAACAGCAGGGACATGCTAAATAGGGCAGTGTTTCAGGTAATATTGCATTGGTAAATCAAGGTTCGCGCGAATTGCTTCCACACGGTGACATCACAGCGAAGCAACCAATGGGAATGTCTGATGCCAAAAACCCGTGAATTTATGAAAAGTTGCTTATAAGGCTGACGCCTGATTGGTAGAAACAAAAAACTACCGCCTTAATAAACCGTTAAGTTAAAAATTGTGCATATTCTCAATTGTAATTGGTTTGTCGTTAGTGGGTGTGTGTCCGTTAAGAGGAAAAAGCGCCAATGCGTTTTTTGCGTGGTTTCGCCCGACCCATAAGGTAGTGTATTTATCGTGAGCAGTATTTATTTTGTGAATTTCAGTGTTTTTGTTTGTGTTATTGTGTGGTGTTATTATTAATTATTTCTGTTGTTTAGGAAACACCAGATTCTTATTCAAAAATTAAATTAAACAATTTAATAGTGCAATGGCCTGCCAAGACATTCAGTGGAGTTGGAAGTCGGACGATTACATTCGAATGAATGAGTCTGACATTATCGACTTTTTAATTTCCCACGGGGTAATTAAAGAGTCAATAAATTGTCCTTCATGTGGGTGCCTATTAGCACTGAATAGAGAGACATTATATTTTCGGTGTCATCTTTGCGAGAAGTCGTTGCCAAAAAAAAAAGAGGAGATGCGACATCAAACATTCTGCACGAGAAGGTAGTTTCCTTTCTAAGACCCACCATCCTATCTCAACCTACTTTTTCCTGGTCTGCTACATCCTTCATAACCCTCCGCCTCGTCAACACCTTTTCATGTGGAATTATGATGTGAGTGCTGAATTCATCGTCGACTGGTACAGTTTTTGTCGAGAAGTTTTTATTTTCGATGCCCAGCGCGCTTCATCTAAGCAGGGGGGCCCTGGAAAGACTGTAGAAGTCTACGAAGTAAAATTTGGGCGCCGGAAATATAATGGGGGCAGGGCAATTGAAGGACAGTGGGTGTTCGGGGGAGTGAAACACGGTTCTGGGAAGTGTTTTTTAATACCGCTTGAGCGCCGGGATTCCACTAATCCCCTCAACATAATTGAGGAGTGGATTCTTCCACGCACACCTATGATCAGTGACTGCTGGAAAGCATATGAGTGCGTGGAAGAAGTGGGGTTTGTTCACCAATGTGTGAATCATCAACAAAACTTCGTGGACCCCGCTACCGGCGCTCACACAAACACGCTTGAGAGGGCATGGAGAGAAGTGCGACAGGGTATCCCACGATTCGGGCGCAGAAAAAAACATTTCGTGGGATACCTGGCGGAATTTATGTTTAAGAGGTGCCACCCATAACAATTCTGCCTCCATGCCTTCTTCAGAGCCGCAGCCGAGTTGTATCCCCCGATACATTAAGGTAAGAAAGAGTTTCATCATTATATGCATGCATTTCCTGTGAGCTCACGCGCGTGCGTGTGTGTAAAATATTTTGTTTCTATTGTTCTATGTAATATAAACACGGGAAAAATAATTTTAAACGGCGGGCGAAACTATTTACGAAAAAAATTAAAATAATTACTCCCATAAGACACCATATTAACTGTGACAAATGACATTTAACCTCTTTATTTAGTACCTTTTATTTAGTAGTAGACAAATGCATGTTACTTAGTGCGTAAACTTGCTGAACTGCAGTGATAGGTAATCCGTGCATGACGTCGTAACTCGTCATTCGCTGTGCATTAATGCGCCGTTGCCCGACTGCGGTGGTCCCACTAACTACTCAGTTAATATGGCGCCCATTCACTTTCCATGCATGCTTATGGGAGTATTTATTTTATTTTTTTTCTTCTTGAATAGCTTCGACCGCCGTTTAAAATTATTTTTCCCGTGTTTATATAGCATAGAAGAATAGAAAAAAATATTTCACTTCAATACCAGCAAAGGTTAGAATACCGATAATTACCACTTTTTATTTCCGTTTTAATGTCTGAATTAATAATTCCAACTTTCACATCAGCGTATATAAATGTAAGACTTTTTTCAGGCCTGCATATGCTGTAAACACAACACAATGTCTAGACTAAGCTTGGAGGTGGGTAGCTCTAAAGGTACCACTAATTTAATGTATGTGGATTTAACCAGTATAAGAGTGCGTTATAAATGTACTGAAAGTAATGGCATAGTCAAATATTGTTATACAACGTACAGGAAAAGTTCAAGACTAAATGTAATATTATTATAGCTTGCATAACCCACACCTGGACAAACATAACCTCGCCTTGCCTGCATAACTGACTACTACCATAAGGTGATTAATAACTATAAATATGAAATAATGAAACATACAGATATTCAACAGAATACGTAAAATTGCTGTTAGTGGCATTTATGGAAAGTATCAGTAGATGAATGAATATATTTTTAGGCATGTGAATATAAGTAAATATGTGATGATTTCTCAAAACTATGCTTTTGTGATAATGTTTTCACAACGATTCAATGCACATTAAAAATTGAATTGTAGTTACTCAGGTTAACGACAATTTGAAATGACAAATGAATTTATTACAGTAAAACAAATGAAAACAAGAAAATTATGATGCTCACTATATTATTATTGAAACGATTTATTATATAATTTGTATTGAACTTAACTAAAGCAAATAAAACTTTTTGTAGACTTCCAAACAAAATAAAACTTTCAGATTCTGAACACTTTTTGTTTAGACATTATTGTCAATACCGGTATATGTTTTATGTATTTAATACACATTTTTACTTAAGTCAATGTGTTTATTGTAAAGGCAGTGCAGTTCAGCTTGAACAGTAACAGTAATGGAGCCATGTTATGTTGTGCATGAAATAGCTTTGTGGCGGAGACGGCATAAAGTAGTTTTATAGTTTCTTGTAAGAAATTTGTTTCCAAAACGGATTTATATAATATTTCTGGTTTGGTCGGTACTGTATTCTATTAAGCCAATTGTATCTAATGTCAGTATTAAGCCAATACTGACATTAGATATTATTGAAATACACAAAGTAAACAAAAAGTCTATTACATAAATGTGTATGTTAACCAACTACTGATTATTATTATTTGGCCATGCACAGCCATTTGTTATAAACAAACAGTTCAACATAAACATAATATGATTGCAAGATGGATATCCCTATTTTCACTATGTTAAATTCTGAAAATAGAGATGCATTTTTCAAAGAAATAACAAAATATAAAATATAATTTTGTTTTTAATCCTACAATATCTTTCATATAACATCAGTATTGACACTGGGGAATGCACAAGAAATTCAGATTTTGTACTCTATCACTTTGTCATTCATAGCTGATGTTAAGATGTCCTACCCATACCAACAAATAAATGTTGCTAATTCTTAACAGCTTATACAAATGTCTCTTTTCAGTGATATAACACATCACGTTTTGGATCTGTTAGCTGTTATTGTATGTTGTTTGTTTTATGAAGAAATTTGTGTTAGTGGTTGAAATCACAATGAGAATGATCAATATTGCACACCACTATATAAAAATTATTCTGATTAGCGCTTTCAAGCTTCACAGCTCATCGTCAGATCAGGAATAGA
Source organism: Magicicada septendecula (assembly GCA_034769895.1). NCBI lineage: Eukaryota > Metazoa > Arthropoda > Insecta > Hemiptera > Cicadidae > Magicicada > Magicicada septendecula. Next base: position 11,892,815 of record CM068367.1, read on the forward strand.
CCGAAAATATGTCATACCCAACCCTTCACCCCTCTCCCCCACCCTGCTTACCCACAACACACTAAAAATTAATGACCCTTCCCCACCCCCTAAGCTCTGTCTCACCATCTGTACAGTTACATATTTTTCTAGTAAATTCCTTGTGTTTCAATGTGTGTGTGTGTGTGTGTGTGTGCATCCTTTTAAACTACCCACTTCCTCTCCACACACGTGGGTCAGTCACACACCCTTATTTTAAAACAACCAATTAGTACTATGAAATATAATTCTTAATCTTATCTATCTGCCCTCTCTCATTTACTTCTTAATCATGTTATAAAATATTTCTTCATTATCAAATTTAATTTTAATATTAATTAAATTGTCTAACCCTTTTTCTCTTTCTTTCAATATTTCTAACTCCTCTCTAAGCTTCCTTTCAACTGTGTTATTTACTACTTTTACAATTTCGTATTCTTCTGAAATATAATTCTTAATCTTATCTATCTGCCCTCTCTCATTTACTTCTTAATCATGTTATAAAATATTTCTTCATTATCAAATTTAATTTTAATATTAATTAAATTGTCTAACCCTTTTTCTCTTTCTTTCAATATTTCTAACTCCTCTCTAAGCTTCCTTTCAACTGTGTTATTTACTACTTTTACAATTTCGTATTCTTCCAAAGGATTAACAAACTTGTGGTTGTCTTCTATGAAATGTCTTGCATATAACGAATCATTAATGTTACCCTTCATGTACTTGAAAACTCTTCAAAGTGGTCTCAGCGATCATGAATTCAATCACTCCCAGTTCTCCTTTTTATATGCAGTTTACAAACTATGAAATAATGTTCCATTGCCCATTATGGTATTTCAAGTCATTAAAAATTATAATTTCTACACGATTTCTAATATTATTTGTCAAAGATTTGTCACTAGATTAAATTTTCTGCACCATGAAAGCTGTAAATAAGATGAAACGCGTCTTCAGACTAGATAAAGCAGAACAAATATTTCAACTCTTTAAATCTGTCAAACGCTTCAAACTTCCATTGTAAACAACAGTTTGCTATTAGTATTGCAGTGTGTTCCCACAGCTGTCAATTTGGAAGTTATGTGAAACAGAGTATACTGTATAACTTCTGCAAACATTTTGACTCTGAGGTTTCATAAAAATTTTAGCATTCAATTGATAAGCAATTGTTGTTTCCTTCTCAAAATAATTCTTAAATTATGTCAAGTCTTATAATTTCTGGTAAATAGGAATTTAAAAACAAAGTCTGTGTCAAAATAAGTAACATGGTATGACGAACTGTTAAAAAAATTGTGGACACATGTTTGTATGGCTTCAAAGAAAAGTGTACCTTTATGGGGAAAACATTTTCCAGGAATCATCAGTATAGTTAGCACTGTAGGTAGAATGCTCTTCTGTACGTTAGCTCATTCCAATTACATGTGCAGAAGTAATGTGACTTTTCCTGTACATAAGTGGTCTCGGTATCTCCTTTCAACCAAGAACACTTTATTGTATTAAATGAAGTACCTTGCCCACACTAAGATACGGCATCCTCAGTGGTTAAATTCAGGTCTGACAATGGGAAGACATTATTTATTAATAAAGACATGTACATTTTATCTAAAAGTGTCCTTAATCAGATGTTATTCTTGTGCTAACTTGTGGGTGATGTAGATTTAGTCTTCATTGACTGCCAACTTGTTTTCATTTGTTTCAGGTGTTAGTTAACAAGATCAATTTATCCATCATCTGAAAAATGGAAGAGATCAAATTTGAGGACAAGGTATAAAGTTTAAAAATAAAAATATATTTTTTGCTGTTTAATGTATGTATTAAATAGATACATGTGTTATATCACGTATCTTATACACACAATCATTTCTTATATTAATAAGTTTATTTATCATCATATTGATTTGTAATTAATTGCTGTACAGAATATGATTTATATATGTATTCTTTTGTGTAGGGTTCGCATTGACAATATGCATTTTCCATAACCTCCTAACTTTCAAGCATTTCTCTTCCTCCCTCGTCCAATTTAGACTTGTCTGTTTGTTAGTTGCAAAGTAGCATTAAAACTTTTTTTTTTATCTGCCAGTCTTCTGTCTTTGTGTTGGCCAATTATGTCAACATACTCATACTATTCTATCATCACTCATTCTCTTGTGTTGTCCACTCTGGTAGTCCTGTCCTCCGCAAGTCTTCCTGGTATTCTCCTGAACTCCATACTTGTGACATCTCATTTCGCTGTTTTGACTTGCATTGTCTCATTCCCAGTTTCTGCAGAATATATCAGTATTAGATGTCTTATGTTATACCTTGTATGTATTATTAGTATTATATGTCTAAAAGTCAATATTAGACATGTAATTGATGTACATATTCAAACCTTTGTGTTTTGTCTCAAATGTTTGTTAGCCAGATAGTAAGAGCCAGGCACACAACTGACTATTCTATGTGTGATCATGACTTGCATTTGAATTTTTATCTGACCATCCGCTCCTGTACCAAGTGGGGGGAGTCCAAAATTTACCATTTATTGCCCACTTTTAATGTTGTAACCATTAGCTATACAATTGCTTCCTACAGATTTTATATACATGACCTACCCGTTCGTGGGGAGTGAGGTTAACCCTTCTTACTAAGCCACTGCTCTCAAGATTAGTTATAACAAGTCAGTCAAGGACACGGTAGGCATGCTACTTTTAACTGTATAATTAACAAACTATTAATGTAGAAAGTGTGTTAATAAGTTTACACTACAGTAGACAGTAGATAATTAATTACATTTGACTTAATTAAATTGTTATCTTACTGTAATATCATTAAAGTTCATATCACCTTATCATAACTAATAATCTTTAATGCAACAATATATGATGGCAATCTGTTTGAAACGTGGCTTTTTGTAGATAAGATCATTTATCCTTTCATATACCTTACAGGTATATACTAGGGCAATTTGAAAAGTTCATGGCCTAATAATAAAAGACTTAGGCCTACCAGTATTTTTTTGTTTTGGAATCACTTTTCATATTTCAGCATAGTCTCCATGTAGTTGAACACATTTGGTTTAGTGATGCTCCAGTGCTTTTATTCCATTCAGAAGTTTGATTGTTCTAGGTCCTCTGATAACCGTTTACTGCCACTTTCAGTCATCTCCAGAAAAATTCCTCCCTCCCCAGGGAATTTCTAAGTTTTGGGAATAATTAAAATTAAATAGAGCTAAATCAGGCGAGTGAGTGTGATGTTGCAACAGATTGTATTTCAGCTCAGTGATTTTTTGCCTTAAAAACAATGCTTGTCTGAGGTCTTCCATTATCCTACTACAAAATTATCTGTTTATACGAGGGGGGACCCAAAAGTAACGAGAATTTTTCTCTGGCAGTTGGTAGAACGCTAGTTCTGATTTCTCCCGCTAGGTGCCTTCACTAGACACCATTTTGTATCAGTTGCCCTAGTGGCATTGTTGTGGAAACATTAGCGCGGTCAGTGTGACTATTTTTTGTAAGCGCTGTTTCACGTTTTCGGCGATTTGTCAATGGCAGACATTAAATACCAATGTGCTAACATCAGGTTCTGTTTCCTGTTAGGGAAATCAGCAGCAGAAACTGTCGCAATGCTTCGGACGGCTTATGGGGAGGAAGCTTTGAGCCAGGCAAGGATTTACGAGTGGTTTTCTCGTTTTAAAAGTGGTCAAATGTCAATTGAAGACGAACCACGACTGGGACGTCCCTTGACTTCCAAAACGGATGAAAACATTGAAAAAATCCGTGTTGCGATCATGTTTGATCGTCATAGAACAATCGATGAATTGGAGGAAATGACTGGAATATCCTGGAGTTCATGCCAACGAATTTTGACTGAAGATCTGAAGATGAAACGTGTTGCAGCAAAATTCGTTTCGTGTGTGCTTTCTTGTTGGCTCAAAATCCTTGCCTGGCTCAAAGCTTCCTCCCCATAAGCCGTCCGAAGCATTGCGACAGTTTCTGCTGCTGATTTCCCTAACAGGAAACAGAACCTGATGTTAGCACGTTGGTATTTAGTGTCTGCCATTGACAAATCGCCGAAAACGTGAAACAGCGCTTACGAAAAATAGTCACACTGACCGCGCTAATGTTTCCACAACAATGCCGCTAGGGCAACTGATACAAAATGGTGTCTAGTGAAGGCACCTAGTGGGAGAAGTTGGAACTAGCATTCTACCAACTGCCAGAGAAAAATTCTCGTTACTTTTGGGTCTCCCCTCGTGTACTAAAACTGGCCCTTTTTTACAAGTATTTTAATTTATTTGGTCTAAAAGGTTAGATATCACTCTTTATATTTTGGCACATTCATGATAATCTCTTAACGACATTCTCTTAGCCACTCAAAAAATCAAGTCATACCTTTCCAACAGACAAAATTGACTTTCATTTTTTTTGTTTACATGACTGTAATTAACAATACTGCAGACCAACATGTTGCTTTACAGCTGTTCATGAGGCAAATGTGATGTCACCTGATGTCTCTGACATGTTTCTCAGACTCTTTGTATCTTCTTCTTCTTTGACTCTTCCTGAACCACCTTCTTTATCTGTGAGAGCTTACAGCGTCCCACAACTGAACAGTCAACCTGGGTACTCTAGTCTCTGCCTTCCTCTGCAGTACTTCCCACTCACTGGATGCCCATCAGCAAAGTCATTACTGGGTGTCAACCAGTAGTGACTCACCACACTGTCCCATCTTCACAAACCTCTAATTACTTTGTCCATCCAGTATACTTTTAATATTCTACAGCAGCAGATTTCAAATACTGTGGTTGTGTCTTTCACTTTTCCTTGTTGTCTAGGTTTCACATGCAGCTTGTATAATAGCATGCTGCAAACATATAATTTGAGGAATTTTTTCTTAATTTAGAATCCAGTATGTGACAGGGGTAGCAAATTTGTTTCTCCATTTGGCCTGTGCTCTGACACTGATTCCTCTCAGTTATCTTTACCAGTTTTAATATTTACCTATTTTTGTTCCTGATTCTCTTCTTCCCCCTAATAATTTTTTATAATATTCAATAGTGTTCTCAGTTTACCTTGTTTTCTGTGAGTAGAAACCATACCATCAGTAACTCTTAACTCTTAAAATCAGTAACTCTTAACTCTTATAGTCTCCATGAAATGTTATTACGGTCTTGAACATCTTTATGGTTTCCTTTACAGCCTCTTATAAAGCAGTCTCATATAATGGTAATGAATGTGTATAAAAGTAAATTTTAATTCCTTGTTATTTGTAGGATGTTTTAACGGTCAGTGTAAAGAAAGAAGCAGATCCAGAAGAGGCTGAGACTGAACAGGTAATGTGCATATCCATTATTTAGCCCATAGCTAATGTGTTAGGTTGTTCTGTGTCATGTACCACTAGAGATTTGGATCACATTCATTTGTAGATATGTAATTAAAAATCAACAGAATACACAAAAAACTATCATAGTGTTGTATATATATAAACTACATGAGATTAAGTAAGTAAAATCGCACACTTGTGCTAGCGCGCGCATGCACACCATGTAGGTACAGAGTATGGATATTTATTGCAAAAATTTATAGGTGATTCTATATATTTTATATTTAGTATTGATCACCTCTTTATATAGTACTCTGTAAACCACTGAGAAGACAAAGTAAATTTTATAATTGTTCAATTTGCAGGATGTATTCCCAGTTATAAATTCTGTCCTAAAAGAAGAACTGCATGTAAAAGAAGAAATCATCAAAGAAGAGAATGAACAGTATGTTGATCAGGTATTATACATAGTTATAAATTTGTTTATAGTGACAAGCATTTATTGTTATAATGAACAGCATTGTTGTTATTTGTAAACTTATCGGTTAAAACTGTTGGAGACCGTTTGGTGTCCCGTGGAAGTCATTTTTATGTGCACTTACAGTCCATATGATTTAGCCATAACATGTACCAGTATCACATGACAGGAAATTTGAATTTTATGACGTCAGGGGTGTGAGTACGATGTGACTATGGTGGGGGTAGAATATGACTGAAGTAGGGATATCACGTGGCCATGGTGGGAGTACCATGTGACAGACACCATGTGGGGGTACCACAGCACTGGTGCGAAGTGTAGTGATTGGTCAGCCATGTATAATATATGTCATGTCATCATATAGCAGAATCAGTTGTGATTGGTGTGTTTGAATGGGGGTAGTCGGTGTGGCCAACATTGTTACTTTTCTTTTAATAATTAATCTTTGAAAAGATAAAAAAACAAAAAAAAAACACAACTTCCAATATTTAATTTTAGCTCTTACCTTCATACGTTAGTCCAGGATTCTATATACGAACTCATGACCTGTAAAAGTGGTTACTGGGTTTTGCTGCTTAATAATTACCAACACATTTTTCTGATAAACCAAGCTCATTTTTATTTGTTTTCAAATTTTAACTTCTTTCTGTTGTTTTAACTTTCCGTTTTGACTGCTTTACAAGCGATTGGGCAACGTGATGTTTGGTCACTCTAAACATTTAAATTTACAATTTCTTCCCCTAACAATAGTTATAAACACAATCTTACATAACTAGTTTTTTAGATATTTTCTTTTTATAGACAAACCAGTGCTTTCATGACACACGCTCTCATACCTCTACTGATTTATATTTTAATAACCCCCTTTTTATAGAGCTCTCTGAACTTATTTTATCGTATTGATCACCCATTTAAAGTGGTAAATGCTGTGTAAGTTAGTTAGTTTATTATTTTAGGTACTCATCACTGTTGTAGTCCTCTCCACGTGGTTGCACCACTATTGTTGATTCACTTTTTTGTTTAACACTCCGAAAATAAATTTTGAACCGTTAAATTTGTAAGACTATTGTTCACTCTGATATTCTTTCCGGTTGTTTTTACGTTGAATTCACTTTTTATTTTCGGCCGACTTTAAAATTTCTCGAGCACTTTTTATATGACCACGTGGTCTGAAGAATTTTGGCCAACTGAAAGCATCCAAAATGGCGAGAATACGCTCGATGGACCTTCCGATGCCATCAACTTGCTCCCTGATTGGCCGGTGAATGTCCCGCGCCTTTCTCGACATCTCGTGAAAGGCGGTAAGGATACGATGTACGTGACTTTTACGTCGCACAAGGCGGCACACACGTGCTTTTACACATTCCAACATTATAATTTCTTTTGTACCTTGCACAGTATGGTACTGAACTGATTACCGGGTGTTCACAAAAGTCACACCTTTGGTGATCTTAACGTGTTGCCTAGCATGGTTTGCTACAGATTGTTAACATGAAATTTATGAAATTAAAAAAACCCCTTAGTTTGCCCCGTTACAGTACCCCCCCCAGTGAGAGGTTTTCTGTTGAAACAGAAAAAACTGTCATTGCCTAAAATCCAAGAGGACCAGCTAGGATATGGCGCCACGACCCCCCTGTAATTTATTACTATACTCATGGGTAACTTACCCCCCTAGTCCGGTGACTGCGGCTGCACCTGCATGACCTTACTGGACTTCCCTTGTCAAGATCCCAACACCATAAAGTCAGACAGGCTTGTCACCACAGTATCACCAGACTCTGTAACAATTCAATAAAAACGTCAATAACTGGCCTTTCACCATGCCATATCCTCAACTGATTTGGTTTCCTCTTAGCTCGTACTGGTTTGTCTTTTGCAAAGTACTGGTTTCATCTACTTAATATTTATTTTTTAACATACATCTTACATGGTTTACGTATACATATTGTTACAATGTCACAGAACAATCTACGTGTTTATCGAACGTTCCAGAGAGATCCAGAATGTAAGCGTGTGGCGTACGTGCTACTAGACACATTTTGCGAGAATCTTCTCGACTGTGCCGGGCTTCGCTTGGGTGCTCGGCCTGTGTCAAGGCCGCTGTTAATTATGTAGTTCACACGAGAGATAAGATGCAGTTTGGAAGCTTCTGGTGTGTGAGCGGGACTATAAATACATGGTGGTAGCGGCCTTAGTTTTCAGTTTTAGTACGAGATATGTACAGAGCAGTTCGAGAGTTATAGTAGCGAGATTACTGTGTACGTTCAAGTAGTTATTAGTGAAGTGTTGCGTTTTATAATCGGGCGGTATAATTATAAGTTATTGTAATACAATTGTGTTAATATTAGTGACATTTTATTGCGTGTGAACAATTTTGATTTGATTTGTTGTAGTAGACTGTGTTGGTAATTACGAACTGTTTTACTGTAAACATTAAAGGTGTGATTAGTGACTTAATTGTTGTCTTGTACTTATTTTGTTTCCACTGTATCTACGACGATCGAGTAGACCGTCGTAACAATATCCTTAATCTAACATGGTATATTTTATTCCTTCTATTTCTATTCATTTAGAAGTTACAACTCCAATCACAAAAAAATTAACCCATTCCATTATTAATTCAATTAACAATACTCCCTTTCCATTAAAATCTACATTTACTCTTTCAATGTCCTTATTACAAGACACACTACTTCAGTTAACTTTATACAATCCAAAATAGGATTAATACCGTATAGCAAATTATTTAAAACCACGGCTACCTAGATCATCAGAACAATCAACTTCAACATGATTTATGATCACATCATAATCCATAACTGACTACTCAGTTATACTCCACCTTCCACAACATTTTTTTTTTTATACACCAATTTGGTCCTTACTCACTTCGTTACAACAAATGCCAATTTTGGAGGCTCTCTACACAACTCCTTTAATGCTGCCAAACGTGCTTTCAATTCGTATTCATTCACGTGTGGAGTCTGACCATCACCGACCCCATCTCTATAAGCCATGATTCTGTCAGGCTACACAGAAAATTTGTTATTTGCGGTGTGTTTCTCAACGAAAAAAACTTTCATTACCTACCACCCTGTTAGGGAATGGGATAACAACCTGCAAACAACACCTGTTTAAACTTGAAGGTTGTCTTATGATCACCTACTTTTGCTTTGAAAAAAAAAAAAATAAGGCAATCGTTGGTTCATGGGCTGTGGCAATTGACGCACCTCTTTCTGTAACTTTTACCCACGAATCTTAAGGGTCCCCCTCCTCACTCTTGACACTATGTAAATTTCTACTTCTACCAATTTGGTAGGGAAAGACCATCGTTGTCCCACCCCATGTATGAGGTTGGCTCCAACCATGGTCCAGTCCTAAAAGACCAAAATCCACGACCAGGGCTGGTGAGACCGTGGTCGCCCAAAAATGGGGGAGAGTCCCTTCTGATAACATTTTACAATTACATTAGTTATTCATATATTTTATGTCGACCAATACATTTTTAAATTTGTAGCGTTATGGGTACCCACTATCTCCCGCGTTACTTGATTCTGTAAGACAAACGTTTTGTCCATTTTAATTTCTATGATTTCATATGGGCCTTAATACAACAAAAAGACTTTTTAATTTCTTTATCTTGGGCATTGGATAAATCATGCCTCCTTACCAACACCAAGTGACCTACCTCATATTTGGCCCGTTTACTTTTTTCATCATGGCGCCGTTTTCTTCTTTCCCATTTAGTCAATAAATTCTCATTAGCGAGTTAAATTTTATGTTTACATCTATTGTTTTACTTTCAGGTGGATAATTGAAAAGTTGTTCTAAAATTCTAGGTGGGCGTGTCCCCTTGACTAACTCATATGATGTAAACCCGGTTGACTAATGTGTAGTACAATTTAACCAATCTTCGATCTTATTCACATATGTCGGCCACTCACTGTGTTTAGTATGGCAATACGCCCGAAAAATTCTACCTAATTTACGCATTACCCTGTCAGCCTGGTTTGACTGGGGATGATATACCGCTGTGTGTTTAGGTATAATTCCTTCCCTACCCAGAGTTTGTCACCAAGTCCTGCTAATGAATTGGGGCCCATGATCAGAGAGTATTACCTTAGGTTTCCCGGTTTTTATCATATAATCCTTTGTTATCTTTTCACTTAGGACTCTACCCGTTGCCCTCTTAATTCTATACAGCTTTACAAATTTAGTAAAAGTATCTAATACTACAAAGATGTACATTACTCCTCCCCTACCCTTTGGGTAGCAGCCGAACATATCCACTGCGACTAAATCAAAACCCATAGTAATTTTCTGACCCACCGTTCCATATTTTTAAATAAGCACGATTCTTTTAGCACTTTCACACATTTTCTAGCCCCAAAATGCCCATACCTAATATGACAATCCCATATTATTTTGTCTACTAACCCTTCCGGTATAACTAACCTCCAATCACGCTATCCCCCCTCTACTTTCTTAAATAAACTCCCTTGATATATTTGAAAATATCGGCTATATACAGAATTATCTAGGTCGGATTCTAAACTTGCTATTATTTTACCCAATTTTATATCTGATCGCTGCATCGTTTGAATGTCTTTTAATTCGTCCGTGAAAAGTCTTATCTTCCCCGCTAAGCCTAAATATTTCTATTTTTTTAGGTCTCTCCCTGTTCTCATTCCGTCTGTATCTACCCTGGATAAAGTATTGGGTATCTTGTTTTCCACGCCCTTAATATATTTCCACGAAAAGTTATACTCTTGTAGAGCTAACACCCACCTGGTTAGTCTGTTTTGTGTCAATCTGCAGGTGTTTAGGAAAGATAATGCCTTGTGGTCCGTCCTGATGATGGTAGAATTTCACAACAGATGGGTTCGTAATTTTGTCACGGCAAAGACAATACTTAGTAATTCCTTTTCTGTTGTCGTATAATTCCTTTCGACCCGGTAGCAAGGTACGGCTGGCGAAAGCGATGGTGTGATGTTACTTGTAGTCATCCTCCTGGTACAACTCAGCACCTAGAGCGACATTGCTAGCGTCCGTATGTAACTAAAATTTGTGTTCAAAGTTAGGGCGATTCATCATAATCATGTTAACAAAGTGGTCTTTTATCTCGCTAAATGCATTTCTTTCGTTTTCTCCCCATCTCCACTGTTTATTCTTTTGTAACACCTTGCTCAATTTTGAAGTTATATGGGCATAGTTTTTCTGAAACTTTCTATAAAAATTGCATAACCCTAAAAAACTTTGCAACTGTTTGATATTTCTAGGTTCAGGGAATTTCAAAATTGACTCTACCTTCTGTGGGTTGGCTTTTATCCCTTCTGGTGTAATTATGAAACCTAAGAAATGTATTTCTTTCTGTAAAAATTCAGATTTTTCCCAGTTTACAGTCAACCCCCCCTTTATGCAACTTGTCTAACATATTCTAAATGCTCCATGTGTTCTGAGAACGTGTGTGAGGCTATCAGTATGTCATCTACATAAATGGTAAAAATTCTAAATTGTTTGGATGTAATAGCTCATCTTAACACTTTATAAAACTGGCCACACTGGTATTAAGCCCGAAGGGTAACTGTTTAAATTGGTAATTTTTTCCATTGAAAAGGAACGCCGTGTATTTCCTACTTTCACATGCTAACGGGACCTGCCAATACCCCGCTGTTAAATCTAATGAGGTCATGTATTTAACTCTGCTAAATTTTGGAAATATCTCATCTATTGCTTCGGTTGACTCCCAGTCCGGAATGATGATCTGATTTATTTTACGGGCATCTAGGTACAATCTTAAACTCCCATCTTTCTTGATAACTACAACTAACGGGTTAGAATACGGGGACACCGATCTCTCAATAATATCTCCCTCCAACATTCTATCCAACTCTACTTGAACTGCTCTCCTTTTCAAATATGGATACGGGATAACTTCTTTGTATGTAGGGTGCGTGTTCCCTTACTTTTGTAACGGGGCAAATAAAGCAGAGGGTTTTAATTCATAATTATTGTAACAATCTGTAACAAACCATTTTGGGTAACATTTGTTATTAAACACCCTATGGTTGAAACCGTACGAGGCAGTCAGGTACGGGTGAACAATGGAATGTGTAAGAGTGCGCGTGTGTGCCGCCTTTTGCGACATGTGCTCAGAGGACACGAAAGGGCATGAGTAAGGCGAATTATTCCCGCTCGCTGCATTTAAACCAATCACGGAACGAGTTGACAGCAGCAGCCAACGCCTAACGTCTGGCCTGTAGGCAACCATGCGCACGAGGTTCGCCCAGTTGGTCACCATTAGTCAAACAGTGTAGTCGAAAGTCCAGCACCGTGTCAGTAAAAAAGTGACGGGAGGCCGCGCGTGTAAGTACATAACCCCCAAACGTTATGTAAAGAAGAATATGTAAGTGATGAGACGCCTTATTCACCCCAAAGATTTTGAAAAAATTTTTTGTAAAAAAAATGTTAAGTGTTTTTTTTGGGGGGGGGGGCTCTTGTAAATTTTAAGACTAGGCAAGTGGCCTAGACGGAAGCATAAACTGAACTGAGCTCAGAGTGACAGGACTTGCAATGAAACTCCATTTAACATAACAGCATTATATTTTTGTGTTTGATCTTAAGTATGAAGAGCATTTCTACATATTATATATATTGTAACGTTACATAACCCAGTCCCAAAAATGATAACTTAATTATCCTACCATAAAGGTCAGAAATGGGTATAATGTAACTGGCTCTAAATTACTTTATATCACCAAACATTATAAACTGTATTTAAGTGATATACAGTGTAACAAGTGAGTTATAGTGTACCCAGTGAGTAAATAAGTGACTTTGAAGGGAGCATCTTACAGACTTGTGCTGTAGATGTAGGAATTATTGATTATAATAGTAGACTGTGATGCTACTAACCAGTTATGTATTTTGCTTAATTATTGTATGATTTGTATTGTGTAGGCTACTAAAATTTAGTACCTAGGTTTAATTTTATATTTAATAAAATAATTGTGTTTGAATATAAGATAACCCAGGGTTAAAAATAAAAGAGTTAAATATAAGATGATAATAAAAAATAAAATAATACTGTATGAGGAAAATGGCAGAAGAAAATAGTGCAGTGTAAGGATACTATAAGAAATTAATAAATAATATATAAATTCAATTAAAGGAAATAATGATATTAAAGACTTATATCTAAGGTTATAAGAAAATAAACGAAAAAACTTTATATAAATCAAATTGGATAATTGGACCAAAGTTAAAAAGAATTATTTTTCTATAAATCAGAAATAAATTTATAATAATTAAAAACTGCCTATATACTCAAAAGTAAATAGAGGCACCAATAAAAAATGATATAGAAATTATGGGTTACTAAGAGTAACGGGATAACAACATATGAATTAATTGTTAAAAAAGATTGGAAACCGTTCTGTTGAGAAAAAGTGATGACACAAAAATTGTATTAAAAAACATTTTAAACTTTCGGAAACGGTACAAAATTGGAACAAAATTAACTCACAGTATCCACTTATGTTCAAACTCCTTCAGATATCAAATATAACTTGCCTTACCTGATAACAAAGTGAAATAAACCATTCCAAGATCTGGCCTAGCCGAACCGCACTTCGAGTTTTTAGCGAGATTGTATCTTAGAGACATTCAATAAAATTACAAAACAACTAGAACTACAACACTAGAAACAGCTCCATGCAAGTAAGAACTTCGAGGAAAGAGGTAATATAAACGTTTCTTTTAATAATTAACCAAGAAAACCTCATATCAAATCATTGTGCAGTTCAGAAATTTCGTAAATGATTTCATGTGTCTAATAAAGAAATAATCTGCACTCTTGCAGACAAATCCGGAACTACGTACTACGAAATAAACAAAAAAATTCGAAATTGATTATTTTTATCTTGTAAAGCGTAGTATATAATTATCCATTTCTGACCATCTCATAACACAAAGAACTTACCCTTAACCCTGGGGAAATTAATAAAATGAATTATATGTTTATTAATGTCTAATTAAGGATAAAATTATAAAATCATTAAAAATAGAGTTTATGATAATTTGTGAAGCTACTTATTTTGAGTCACATAACATTAACTTAATAACAAATTTAATAACATTCCTCGTATGATTATCGGGCGCCATCTCGTTTTATGGTTAACGAGCAAACAAAAAACACAAAATTTATACCTATCATTTCAGGGTTCTTTTCGGCGAACACAGGAGATCAGAACTGGTTGTTTGAATAAAGAAAACTTTATATTGTTTCCCATTAACATAGTTTTATTGACATTTTACTAACTTTTGTTATTTAAACACTATCTCCTGAAATTCTTTTTTCTACTACAAATTCATATTGACAGAAGTTATTAGGCATATAATATGTAACATAATATGTAAGTTGCAAATATACTTCTATAAAGTTAAACCTGACTAATATATATACATTAAGACCTAACCACCCAAACCAGCCTTCTTTGTTTAAATTTATATATGCTTACATACTCACGCACACACACACACACACACTTATTTATAATCTGAGAGCTCTCATTTTATTGATATGTAATAATCATATTAAAATTTTGAATGTTTCCCCTTATTTAAAGATTGTTCTGCCCCCTGTTTTGTTACTTATCTTGCAAATCAGTCCAAACGACGTCATATTGCTCCCCACGCACTACATCGATTATTTCTTCTTTCACTGTCTTTACATGTCTTTTAAAACTGTTATTTCATTCTAATTTCAATATTTTGCTATTTCAATAATTCACTTTTTTACATTTTAAGTGTATGCGGGCGAAATCACGCACAGCCGGCGAACACCAAAACTTCGCCTAATACCGGCGAACCGGCGACGCACCGTTGTTAGCGTCTTATATGTTCAGAAGTTACATGCCGACTACGTAAATACTGAAAGGTACTGAATTTCACATTTTTGTTGTTCTGCGGGCCAAAAACGGTACGTAGTCGGCGGCGACCGGAACTGCCCACGTCCGTCTGCTGTTGAAGATAATTGCCAACTACTTTGTTCTGTTGTGTGTCACAATGTTGCTGGCGTGACACACCCAGCATTCTTATTATATAATGCGCTGACGTAATGCTCGCCTGATGTTTCATTGCATAATTTGTTTACTGTTTTGTGTTCGTCATTTGTTGACCTTGGTACAGTTTGTCTGTTATTAAAACGGTCCACACAATATTATTAAATAAGTCTGCATTCATAAAGTCAACAGCAGTGTAGCCACGGTTGCGATCGCTCCAAAATAACAAATTTACCTCTCGGTTATAAAATTTTTTCCTATCACTCAACAAGTTGCTCATTATCATAAAAAAAATTATAAATTGTGTTATTGCCCTAAAATAGGCCCCAAAATGCCCCGCTACAATACCCCCTCAATGAGATATTTTATGCCGAAGCATAAAAAATCTCATTGACACATTCATACTTGCTAGAGGGATCAGCCAGGATATGTCGCCACAACCCCCTGTATGGTTTACAAAAAAAAAAATATAATCAACTCACCCTTGGTCCGGTGACTGTGACCGCATCTGAATGACAATACTGGACTTCTCTCTCGAGATCCCAACACCGTAGAGTCAGACAGATACTCAACGCCCCTGCTCTGACGCGCAGGCCAGCTCAGGTCCGCCGCCACAGCACCACCAAACACTGAAACAACAAATCAAAATATCAAATAGTGGCCTTATACAACACCATATCCCCAACTGATCTGTTTCCCCCTAGCGGTGCTGGTTTGCGCTAAGAAGCACTGGTTTTTGTTTTTAACTTATTACTAACATATATATCATAATACCTAACAACATAACATAACATAGGAAAATATAGTACATTAATAATTCATCTTAAAATAAAACAACTTACATTTAAAATGTTACACACTTTGCATCATTAAATTGGCATGTAAAATCATAAAATTACCTTTTAATAATAATAATAATAAAATACATAGATCTCCATTTAACTTTTATTAAGTCGTTTCTCAAAATTTTTTTTTTTTTTTCCCACTTCGTGTTACACATCATTTCATTAATATTCCCTCTCATTAATTTGGGTGATTCTACGTTACTCATTATAATTCACTTTATCAACTTGGCATTTACCCATAATCTTCCCCTTTTATTACTCTAACACTCCCTTACAAAATCTTTAACTAGTATGACACCCCTCTCTTAAAAATCTACTAACCCTTTTCTACCTCTAACTACTTACTATTTGAACCCAATTCGCCACCTTCTACTCTTATATAAAAAAAAATACTCTCTAACCCTTTGTACATAGGATACGTGTTCCCCCCCCCCAAAAGCTCAATTCCCGTTCTCTGGCCCCTGGATTCTACCTAAGGCGGCCCCTTCCCACTAAAACTATACCAAATCCCGTCCCAACCCTTATGTTGCGGACTCCCACATTACACTACCCCTACTACAAAATTGCCATCCCCAAAAAATCTCAATCTCATTACCTCACTACAATTACAACAAATTAACATCAACAAAATAAACAATATATCGCTCAAAACTCTACATAAATTCTCCAATTCTACTGTGTCTCCACTTATACTTCTCAAAATTCTATAACATACATTAACTCAAAACAACATTGCATTATTTTCATCTCTACTATTTCTTTAACTCTGACTTCAATTTGGACAGATCTATATGTCCCACAAAAATTCAACTTGGACTAATTCAAACAATTACTATCACCCACTTCTATCTTTTGCAACCCATTGAAAATTTTACCTATCACAACTATTTTTCATTTTATTTTAAAAATCTATAAACACATTGAAAACATATTATCATATTTTTATAATTCTTATTCCTAACATACTAAATGCAATCAACACACTAAGACATAATAAACACAATATAAGAAGTATTTAGTGCATCTATTTTTTAAATTCAAACAAAATTATTGAGTAGCAAATCATCATTATTAATTAAAATATAGCAAATTTTTAATACGTTATCCCCTTGGATAACCTCCCAGCCACACACACTATTTCAAATTATGTAAGACTGTGGCGCCTTTCCGCTTCCACAGAGACTGTATATTTTGGAGCAGGTTTTACCTCTCCGTGTCTCTGCTTCCGCTATTAAGTTTTAAAATTAGTGAACATCATCATGTTCTTGTTAAATAATTACACCCTTAAGACGGATCTACCACCTGGCTCTGCTGTTCCTCCTCGAACAGAGTGGCAGCCGCTGTTCCATAGTTCCCGGGATTTCCCCTAAGTTCTCCCCCCATTAAATTTCAAATCTGTACCAATTTCAAGCCAGCTATGGTCAAGGGACTTGGTATGACCATAGCTAACCGCTCGCCAAAACCACGATTAGTGCTGGTAAGGCAGTAATCGCCCGAAAAGTCGGGGAAATCATCTCTTCCTTCAGGCATGTCTACATCGTCATTATTATGCACGACACGGCAATTATCAAGTTACAATATAAAATTGTACAAAAGGTGTGCCGTGCATATTCGCCATGTTGGCCTCCGATGGAGGTAACACTCTCGGTTACCCCCAACACTTTCCGCTATCTACTGGGGCACATGCCACCCCAGCGACAGCAACTTACTAACTAATTAATTACAATGGATAACTAAACTTTCAACCGTTGCAGTTCCACACTCCACTGTTCTATCACTTCATTGAGCACCATTCTACCCCCCCAAAATTATCTCCACATCTTGTATAATACATTACATAACATAATACACAAATAGAAATCAACCTGGATTATTAGCATACATTAAACAAACAATTCTCTTTTAAATAATTTATCTAAAAATTTATAAACATTTAAAATTTTTCATTAACTCTTTTTATTTATCATCATTTCATTTATTTAGCCTTTGCTGTAATTAGGTTACTCAAAATTTTCAAATATATTATTAACATATATTTTTAACCATTATGTTATTCCACAAAATAAGCCATTTAATATTTATTTATTTATTAATTATTATTAAATCAAAATCTCACCAAACAATTTACATTCATAAACAAAAAATTCAAGCATATAACATTCAATCACAATATCCAAACATCTCAAATTATTTACTTCAATTGATTATTAAAATTAAATATTTATTTGATTATTAAAATAACATAATTCAATTATTATCAACATTCTACAAATCATTAATTATTGTCTTCATAATTATTGTAATATTTAATTAGACTGCAAAATATTAATAATATTATTATTATTAACACAACATTTTCTAATACATATACACATTATTTTTCTAACCTTTCATAATACACACATGAATTCCCTACATTATATTTACAAAGTATACGTCAATAGCTGGTCCATTTTTTCCCACTTCACATGTCTAAATCAGCAAGGTCATTACCAAAATTTACAGTAGTCAACAATGTCTATTCACTGATTTTTTATTTCACCCACCATCGTCATATATATATCGAATATATTTGTGACATACATTACTTTCATCAACATACAATTTATTACTATTATTATTATCATAATAACCCATCCATTCTATTTCATCCATTATACCACTATAAATCTTGTCACCGTAAGTTAGGATTGTCCCGTCTATATCAGTGTTATTTGTTAATGTCAGGTAAATTGTTTTCTCATTTTTGTATTCCTCAACTACTACGTCAGGTAAGTCATTATAGTTAGGTAAGATATTATCAAAATTATTCTCTATCTCTCTTTCAACAGATACGTATTTCACATGATTCATCATCACCCCTTCTAGTATTTTTCTCAATTCATTATACTTTCTTTCTAACTTATATAGTTCTATTTCACTCTCAATACATAACTCTCTTTCTTCATAGCACCACATCACACTCTCACAATTATTACGGACAGAGGGTACAACATTATACAACATTAATTCATTTAACAATAAGGGTCTCTTGCCCTGAAAAAACAACATTAAATCATCGTCATCATTATAAACAATAAGGGGAAAATTTGCCCTCTGTCCACATTCAACTATAACATTATTCTTCCACTCTCTTTCTACTTCATAAACACTCATTAACATCTCATAATCACTACATTCTAGAACTTCGTCAGTATTATTTTTGATTATATTCTCATTATTTGCTTCTACATTATTCTTTACCCCCACTATACTCTCAGAATTGTAATTAATATCATCACTATTCAATACTACATCTTCCACTATTTCGTCATTTTTACTATTTGTCATACTTACAACATTGTCACCTACCTTCTCAACACTCTGTTCTAATTTATTTAAACTGGTTCTTATTGTTTGATTATTATTCTTTAAACATTCATTCATTTCTTTGATTTGGGTTTTTAACTCATCGAATTTACTGTTCTGAATATCAAATTTGTCATTGAAATTATTAAATTTAACGTCAGAATCACTTTTTATTTTGTTAAATTTTAACTCTACCATCGCCTGTTGCTTGTCTATACTCTCTTTCATACTGCATACCATGCTACATAAATATTTCATCATATCATTTTCTTGTATCTTAGCCATTTTTAAAAGATTTTATTATAATACCCTTTATACTATTTAATAATTATCATACATATTAATTATTATGCCTATTACTTCATAATACTCATTATATAATTCAACAAATAATTCACTACATCCATAACACTATCAAAACATAACCTCATGTCTACGTCTATTTTACGTATGCCTAAAAATTTTATTTTCTACTTCAAACAATCATTCTGTTCTCCCAAGTAGGCCTAGATTTATATAATTATATTATATAAATCGTCCCTGTTCGGGCGCCAAATGTGAAGCTACTTATTTTGAGTCACATAACATTAACTTAATAACAAATTTAATAACATTCCTCGTATGATTATCGGGCGCCATCTCGTTTTATGGTTAACGAGCAAACAAAAAACACAAAATTTATACCTATCATTTCAGGGTTCTTTTCGGCGAACACAGGAGATCAGAACTGGTTGTTTGAATAAAGAAAACTTTATATTGTTTCCCATTAACATAGTTTTATTGACATTTTACTAACTTTTGTTATTTAAACACTATCTCCTGAAATTCTTTTTTCTACTACAAATTCATATTGACAGAAGTTATTAGGCATATAATGGGATTTAAAAACATAATATGTAAGTTGCCAATATACTTCTATAAAGTTAAACCTGACTAATATATATACATTAAGACATAACCACACAAACCAGCCTTCTTTGTTTAAATTTATATATGCTTACATACTCACGCACACACACACACACACACACACTTATTTATAATCTGAGAGCTCTCATTTTATTGATATGTAATAATCATATTAAAATTTTGAATGTTTGCCCTTATTTAAAGATTGTTCTGCCCCCTGTTTTGTTACTTATCTTGCAAATCAGTCCAAACGACGTCATATTGGTCCCCACGCACTACATCGATTATTTCTTCTTTCACTGTCTTTACATGTCTTTTAAAACTGTTATTTCATTCTAATTTCAATATTTTGCTATTTCAATAATTCACTTTTTTACATTTTAAGTGTATGCAGGCGAAATCACGCACAGCCGGCGAACACCAAAACTTCGCCTAATACCGGCGAACCGGCGACGCACCGTTGTTAGCGTCTTATATGTTCAGAAGTTACATGCCGACTGAGTAAATACTGAAATGTACTGAATTTCATATTTTTGTTGTTCTGCGGGCCAAAAACGGTACACAGTCGGCGGGGACCGGAACTGCCCACGTCCGTCCGCTGTTGAAGATAATTGCCGACTACTTTGTTCTGTTGTGTGTCACAATGTTGCTGGCGTGACACACCCAGCATTCTTATTATATAATGCGCTGACGTAACGCTCGCCTGATGTTTCATTGTATAATTTGTTTACTGTTTCGTGTTCGTCATTTGTTGACCTTGGTACAGTTTGTCTGTTATTAAAACGGTCCACACAATATTATTAAATAAGTCTTATTCATAAAGTCAACAGCAGTGTAGCCACGGTTGCGATCGCTCCAAAATAACAAATTTACCTCTCGGTTATAAAATTTTTTCCTATCACTCAACAAGTTGCTCATTATCATAAAAAAAATTATAAATTGTGTTATTGCCCTAAAATAGGCCCCAAAATGCCCCGCTACAAATTCAAATGTTTACCTAACTAAATCGATACAATGTATTATTGACTGAAAAGATCGATTATAATATTTGTATACTGGAAGAAGAGGAAATCAATATTATACAAATAAATACTCTTAATATTTTATGTTAAATAATAAAATGTGTATTATTTATTGTAGACGGTAGTTGTTATAGATATTTAATAAGCCAAGAAGAGGACTATCCACCGGGGAGTATTACTGAACAGTGGCGTTTGGTTAACCTAACCTTTGGAAGTTGATGTCAAAATCAGCTGATCTTATGAACAGCGAATATTTAAAAATAAGAAATTTTATACTCTGGGTGTAACCAAATTGTTCTTACTCTCTCTTCTAACTAAGATTAAACAACTTCCTTAATCTCTACCAAATCACACATGCTCGATTTCTGTTTCTTTTGGGTAAACTTCCAATCCGATTTAATTAAACATTAATAATTATAATTCATAAGTGACTATCGTGAAAAGGTACTCTGACCGCTCCGAGACTGTCAAAAGACGGATGTCATACCTTATTTA
This sequence comes from Magicicada septendecula, assembly GCA_034769895.1. Classification (NCBI taxonomy): domain Eukaryota; kingdom Metazoa; phylum Arthropoda; class Insecta; order Hemiptera; family Cicadidae; genus Magicicada; species Magicicada septendecula. Next base: position 11,914,293 of record CM068367.1, read on the forward strand.
AGATTACGTTACAGAATGGCGCTTACAACAGTGGGGCTTAATTAAATAAGACGAGCACACAATAGGTCACATCCAAAGACTCCGCGGAAAGTACCTCAGAGCGATATACATTACAGAATGACATACTAACGTGGGGCTTAATTAGGAAAGCGTAACAAATAAGCAGAGACTTTTGAGATACCCGCGAGTCACATTACAGAATGGCGCTCAACGTAAAAGGGCTGTAATTAGAAAAGAATTTTGAGGTATTTAACAAAGTAATATAACAAAAAACCTATTATCGTCGGCAGTTATGAGAAAACAAGAAATGCATAATACCAGAGGCAGATCGAAGAAGACGGCAGAAGAAAAGGAGAAGGAAGAAGGTGGACAGGAACGAGAGATAGAAATAGTTACGGACAATGAAATGGAACAACCAATGAGTGATAAGGAAGAAACCGAAGTAATCACAGACACGGAAAAGGAAATAGTTGAAGAGGATGCCCAAGGGGACCAACCAGACAAAGTGGTAGCCAGAGAAGAACCCAATTGGCAAGACATGATGAAATTTATGGCTGAACAATTTAGGAAACAGGAGGAAACTTCAAAGCAAACTAATGACAAAATAGATGAAAATTTTAGAAAACAGGAGGAACAAAACAGACAAACCAATGAGAAAATATTATTGTATGTTTGTATAAACATAAGATAAGATAACAAAATATTGTTGTATAATAATGAGAAAAAGTGCGGCTTGTATTCGGAAGAATACGGTATTTGCATGATATTAATAGTATTAAAATTTCAAGTGTTATAGGTCTATTTGATTTAAATATATCCTAAAAAACAAAAATTTGTGATTTAACGGACTTTCGATTTTACGGACACCCCTCAGCCCCAATTAGTCCGTTAAATCGAGGGTTTACTGTACTGAGATTATTAATGCTTGCAAAATTAAGTAAGCTATTTCCATTTTATTCAATATTTTTTCTGTATTATTACCATAGACGTCGGGAATTGGGTACATTTTCAATACGATTGAATTGAAAATTCAATACTTTTAGTGTTTAGGATGCGTTTGTGTAGTTTATTTATTAATTCAGGGGTGTATCCATTTTTGACTGCTATGTATTTGATTGTGTTTAATTCATCTTGGTAGCCATGTGTGTTTAGGGGTTAGTCATAACATAAAGTAGCCTACAGAACCAACAACACCATTAAGAAACACAAATAATACTAACAAAGATTAAACGCCAAAAAAACAAGTAACAAAAACTTCCTTACACATAGCCTTCAATAAAACATGCCGAAAACACAACATCATACCAACACACGCACAAGTTCAACAAAACAAAACACATGCTGCACTTCAAACCAAATGAAAAGTAGAACAAATACACCTAAATAACATAATCAATTATTTATATCATAAAAAAGACACACTTAACAGACAGGCATACAACTTAACATATAAAACTTACACAAATATTACACCACTCAGAACTTGAAAATGTAATACAACGCACACAAGACAACATAGAAAAACTCAAATCGATAATACAAGATCGACACAAAAAAAAATAAACCTCACAACACGCACAATAGAAACAATCCCTGAACCGACACACAAATTCCACACACGCACAGTAAACACAACTGACGTTAATTTCACAATTGATGAAATGGATTTATTAAACAAAGGACTAAAACATAATTTGAAAAACAGTACAACTAACAACAAAAACCACAATAGACATATACGTGACATAATCATAGACACAGAAACAGCTGTACAAAACACGCACATTAACGATCAAGACCCAATACGTCATGACAAAACGAAAACTCCAACGCACACATATACAACCAAAAAGACACAACAACGAAATAAAAACGCTTAATAATGTAAAACAAAAGTTATTTGAACACAACATAACAATAATAAAAGCTGATAAAGGGAACATAAACGTCATAATGGAAAAACATGAACTAAACACTAAAATTGAGAATTTCTTCAACGAAAATAAATAAAGACCCCACACTAAAATTTCAAAAACAGATTAACAAATTTATAAATAACACAAAACACATAATCAAACCAGAAAGCACCAAATACCATAAACAAATCAAACCTAACCCCCAAAACTAAATGCATTACTGAAAATGCACAAACCTAACATTCCCATTAGACCATTAATAAACAACACACAAGCTCCCTCCCACAAAATCACAAAACACCTAGACAAAATAATCAGAAAAAACATTAATCTCAGTAACAATGCTTCTATCAAAAATAACATCGAACTAGTCAAGAAAACCGACCACATCCACATCCCACACAATTCAACATTAGCATCTTTTGATATAACCAATTTATACACCAATGTACCAACTCGAGAAACCATACAAACACTAGAACATTTACTCAGACAAAACAACACGCCCGAAACACACATACATGAGATCATCACACTCACCAAAATAATAACTGAGTAAAACTACTTTACATACAACAACAAGATATACACACAAACAGACGGTCTCCCGATGGGATCCCCCATATCAGGAATACTGGCTGAAATATATATACACAACATAGAACAGAACCACACAAAAAACAACAACAAATACACCAACAAAATCATTTATTGGCACAGGTATGTAGATGATATATCACTTTTATTCAATGGCAACACAAGACAGGTTGAAAACTTCTACAAATACATAAACACAATACACCTCAAACTAAAATTTACACTGGAAATTGAACAAAACAATAGTATAAATTTTCTGGATCTAACAATTAACAAAACTAGCAATACACACACGTATAAAATATACAGAAAAACAACCACAACCGACATGGTTATACACAACACATCAAACCACCCAACACAACAAACATGCGGCCTTCAACCATATGCTCCATAGGCTAACTAAAATACCGTTAAGCAAACAGGACTATAATGACGAACTCAACACAATCAAATACATAGCAATAAAAGACGGATACAACCCTAATTTAATAAACAAACTACACAAACACATCATAAACAAAAACAACAAAACACAAAATAGCATACAGAACAAACAATACCATAAAAGAACACATCAATGATACAAACATGGACATAGACAAATACAACAAAACAGGTGTTTACAAATTAAATTGTAATGACTGCAATAGTTTCTACATAGACCAGACGGGAAGATCTTTTTCATCTCGTTACTCTGAACACCTAAAAGCTTTATCCAACAACAATATACATTCCTCGTTTGCCACACACAAAAAACCACAGCTACACCAACATAGATACTAATCTTGAAATATTACACTACTTACCCAAAGGTCGAAAACTTAACACACCAAAACAATATGAAATATACAAACACCACACAACACAACCAAACAACATACTTAACGACCAATTACAGTATAAATCATACACACTTTTTGACACAATTATACATAAAACTAACAATAATTTGGATCCCCGCGCCAATCACCTTCCTCCACATACCACCCCCACTATACCTTTCAAAATAAAAACCATTACAAGTTAATGGCAGTCTGTCTCAAAGGTGACGAAGGCGAACACCACGCCGAAACGCGTACAAGAAGAAAAGACAAGTAAGTTTAACAAGTTGAAAGTTTCAATATTCTATAAAGTTTAGTGCTGTGAAAAAAGATGATGAACAATCAAAATAGTTAAAAATATATATAGTTAATAGGTGTGGTATGTTTAAGGCAATAAGTAAGAAGTAGAATTTAATTGATATAAACTTAAGAAGTAGGGCAAAAATTAAGTACAACAGGTAAGGTTGTTTTGTTATGATAAGTGTTGATAAAGAGTAATATGTAGAAAGGGTGGCTTGCAGTATAATCAAGATAAATAGTGACATCGGTAGCACGGCGGATTTCAGTTTGAAGTTTTGGGGGTTCGATTCTGACTGAGGAATTTAAAATTTTTATTTGGTATTTTGTTGTTTTTGTCTTTTAAATTATAGTGGAACTTGTTTGTGATATTTATTTGTTTTTTTTTATATTATTATATTGTATTTGAAATTAACTTATTGTATTATTTAATGGTGTAGACGAGTTGTTATATAGTACTATTGTATTGTATTGATATGGTATGTTATTGTATATTATATCACTATAATTTTATTGTATTGTATTTAAAAATTAATCTATTGTATTTATTAATTGGGAAGGCGGGTTGGCTGATAGAAGTGTGGACTTCCGACGGGTCAACTGGGGTCCTGCTTTTTGCGCGGCCAACAGCCGTAAGAAGGTTATTAAAAATGGATAGTGATGAGTATAGTACAGACGATCGGACAAAAAATAAGAAGAACAGTTGGATCAGGTAACGAGGAAGCATTCAGAAGAAGTAAAAAAACGATGAGATCACCAGATGAGACGTCTAGTGCAAGTGAAGACAAGTTAGATATAATATTGAAAACTATGCAAGAAATGAAAAATGAGTTAACTGAAGAAATTAAACAAGTAAGAGAGGACCAAAGGAAATATGCGGAAGAAATGGAAAACCTAAAAGATGAAAACGAAGCGCTCAGGAAAGAAAATATGGACATTAAGAAGGAATTGGCTGAGGTTAGAAATACAGTGGAATATTTGGAGAAAGATAAAAGGAAAATAATGTGATCCTAAGTGGTTTAAAAATAGTTGCAGATAACAAAACAGAGATTAAAAAGAACGTAGAGAATTTTATAGGACAGTATCTGGAGGTAAATGTGCAGACCAGCGAAGTGTATAAAATAGGGGAAAAAATGTGGGTAGATTAGAAAAGGAGGAAGATAAAATGAAAATTCTAGAAAATAAAAAAGAGAAATACAAAGACAGTTAAGAAATATGGTAAAGGAGGAGAGGGAAAAAGGAAGGGAAGTTAAAAAGGGTACAACAAAGTAATTATAGATGGAATAGAATGGAGATGGAATAAGAGTAAAGGGAAGTTGGACAAAGCTAAACCAAAAAACAGTAGTAATGAGAGGACGGACATAAAGGGAACGGACAGAGCAGAGAAACTGGATTGGATAATGGGGAGACCACATGAAGTAAATAGACGTAAATGGAATTCAGGAACATGGAACATCAGAAGTTTATATAATAAGGAGGAGGAAATAATTAAAGAATTGGTAGGATATAGATTAGAAATTTTAGCATTAAGCGAAACTAAAAAAAAAGGAAGGGGTAAGATTATTATAAATGGCGATCACGTACTTATATATAGTGGAGTAGATGAAGATAAGAGAGCTGCAGCGGGGGTGGGATGCATAATTCACAGGGATTTAGTAAGACAGATACGGAAATGGGAAGCAGTATCAGAAAGATTACTACTGGTGGAGCTGGAGAGTCAAAAGGGAAAATATTTTACAATTATAGTAGTATATGGACCAAACTAGGATGAGAAGGTAGAAGTAAAAGATAAATTCTGGAAAGAACTATCGGAAGTAACAGAGGAAGCCAAAGGAAATAAATATATTATCGGTGAATTTAACAGTAGAGTGGGTAAAAGAGATGAGATATATATAAAAGAGTAATAGGAATATATGGAGAAGAAATGAGAAACAATAACGGTAGGAGAATGTTGGATTTCTTCTTATTACATGATCTTATTGTGACGAACACTTTTTATCAGCACGGAGATATACATAAATTCACAAGGGAACAACCAATTAGAGGAGAGAAGTCGATAATTGACTATATACTAGTTGAAAGTACCAACAGGAAAATGATAATGGACACTAGAGTCTGGAGAGGTGCAGAAATATATAGCGACCATTATTTAGTAATGACCAAATGTAAAGAACAATTAGATAAAAAACAGATATACAACAGAGAAGGAATAATAGAATATAAATCTATCTGATCTTATAAACTGAAAAGTAGAGATGTAAGTAATAGGTTTAAAGATGTGATCGAGCAAAAATTACAAAAGGTAAGTGAAAATATAAGGCATGCTAATATACACCAAGGCTGGAGAATAATGAAAGATATAATTATAGATACAGCAGTGGAGGTTTGTTGTGTTACTAAAATGAATAATAAAAGAAAACGGACGGTATGGTGGACTAATGAAATAAAGGAGCAGATTAAAAGGAAGAAAAGGGAATAGAAAAAGTATACTGCTAATAGAACTGTGGATAACTATGAAGCATATAAGCAACAAAGAAAAATTGTTAAAGAATTAGTTGGAAAAGCGAAAGAGAGTGCATGGAAAGATTTTGGAGAAAAATTGGAAAGAGATAGGTGGGAAAATGAAAAGCTTTTCTTCAGAGTATTGAAATCTTTTAGAAAGGAAAAAACTGAGAATGATATATGTATATATAATGCTAATGGGAAAATACTCATAGAAAGAAACAATATAATGAATAGATGGAAAGAATACTTTCAAGGATTACTAGGTGGTAAGGAAATCAACAAAGATGATCATAAAGTCAATATTAATGAAGAAGAAGATAGAGAGGATGGTGAAGTTGCAGAAGAAAAAACAACGATGCATGAATTAGAAGTAGTGATTAAAGGGCTTAAAAGTGGGAGATCACCTGGAACAGATAAAATTACAGCAGAAATGATAAAGAATATGGGGAAAAAGGGGAAAGAAACACTTTTAGAAATTATCAATAAAGCGTGGACAAGTGTAGACATACCAAGAGAATGCGAGGAAGCATTGATAGTTTCTATTTTTAAGAAATGTAACGCAAGAGATTGTAATAATTATAGGGGTATCAATCTGTTAAATACAATTGTTAAGGTTTATGAGCAGATAATTAATAATAAATTGGTCCCAATTTTAGAAAATAGTTTGGAGGAATCGCAGACTGGCTTTAGATCAGGGAGAAGTGGGCAGGATCACATTTTTACTCTGCAACAGATAGCTGAGAAGTCGATACAACAAGATAAATTGGTATGTTTGGCTTTTATTGATCTTGAGAAGGCTTTCGATAGTGTGCCTAGAGCAAAAATATGGGAAAGTTTAAAAAAATAGAGGAATAAGGAGTAAAATAATTAAGGTAGTACAGAGGTTATACAAAAATAATGTTAATTATGTAATTGGTAAAAATATGAGGTCATTAGGATTTACAACAAACTATGGATTAAGACAAGGAGGTGGACTGAGTCCGACATTATTCAACTTGTATATGGACGACATTATTAAGAAGTGTTCACTGAAGGTTAAGAAAATGCATGTTGGATACAGGAACTTGCGAAGTATAGAAGTAGCAGAAGGGGCTTTTGCGGATGATGTAGTTCTAATGGGTACAAGTGATAGGGTAATTTGAATATATGGAATGAAGTTCTCCAGGAAAAAGGGATGAAAATAAATAAGACCAAAACGAAGGTAATGGTAATGGGGGAGAAAATAATAAATATAGAGATTGGAGGAGTGAAGATAGAACAGGTCAAACAATTCAAATATCTAGGGGTTATAATAGACAGTAATGGAAAACAAGAAGCTGCATTAAATGAAAGAATTGAAAAGGCAATAAAAGTTTACTATGCATTAAACAATAGATTTATAAATAAGAAGGAGGTATCAAGAAAAACAAAAATGAGTGTGTATAAAACAGTATATAGACCGGTTTTAACATACGGCTGTGAGACGTGGGTGCTATCCAAAAGCCAAAAAAGTAAAATCCAGGCGGCAGAAATGAAATATCTTAGGAGAGTAGTAGGAGTAACAAAGAAGAACAGAGTTAGGAATACACAAATAAGAGAGGATCTGGAAGTGATATCGATTCTGGATTTTACTGAACAGAGACAACTATGCTGGTGGGGACACATGCAGAGAATGGATAGTGATAAAATGGTAAAACAGTTTTGGGAGGCAAAATCGGGGGAGAAAGAAGAGAGGACGACCGCGACTGACTTGGGATGGAATGATGGGAAACATTTTGATAGAAAGAGGCTTGGGCTGGAGGGAAGCGAAGACATTGTCAATGGATAGAATAAGATGGAAAAAATTTGTATATAGAGTGTAGTTGATGTACTTATCAATATTGATGTAACCCGACACCAATATGGTATGAGGGTATTTTGATAATAAATAAATTATTGTGTGTGATTGTTGTGTATATATTAACTTTTTGAGTGTTTTCGATGTTGAGTACTTTGAAAATTGTGTCATGTTTTGTATTGATTTGTGTATTAGTTTGTTTAGTTTTGTGTTTGTATATTTATAAATAGGCTATAACATCTTGAGGTAAAGAAATTATAAATATTAAATAAATTATATATGCATCAAGAAATAGACTGTAGCAAAAAGGGTTTGAAATGTGTGTGTGTGTGTGTGCGCGCACGCACGCGCACATGTGACCAATTTGAACAGTTGCAGTAAATGTTTACAGTTTGTTAAAACGGCAGCATTTCATTTGGAAAAATAATTTATTTTTTATTTTAAACAGATATTTATTTATACAGTAGACTCGACTATCTGGCCTCCCTGTACTATCCGGCCTATTTTTGAACCTACATGCCGTGTGCAAAACACAAGTTGCAACACAAAAAGCATGGATTCACCCCCCCCCCACTCTTCTACTTAGATGCCATAAGGTGGTTGGCTGAAACATGGGAAGAGATTTTCCAAACATATCACTTGTAAGGTCTTGGAAAATTCTTTTGAACCCTGAAGGTGGACATTTCAACCTTGAACCCGTGTGTGAAACCAAAGTGGAAGATGAAAACAAACTTGTTTCGTTGCTAGATAAAGTACCGGGGTGTGACGATGTCAATGCAGAGGACATTAGAGAATGGATAGCAAACGAAGTTGATGAAATAACAGATAAAGGCAGTGTGCAAATTTTGACACTGGGAGACAAAATAAGAAGAAGAGGAGGAGGAGGCATCTTTAGATGACAGGAAAAATCTCATCCCACATTCGGAAGGGTTCAAGACGATTGAGGCAGCGCTGGAGTACATTAGTCAGCAGGAGGAAGGAACACCAGCTGATATCATCTGTTTGCGTAAGTGGAGGGACATTGCATCGTGGAAGAGGGCTAAATCAGATAAGCAGTCTATCAAGGGCTTTTTCAAAAACAAAAAACTAAGTTTTCACTCTTTTATCTTAGGAATTTTCGCATATGTGTAATCATTTACCAATGAACAGTAAAATAAGTTTAAATAATTTTTTAAGAATTAAGCCTACGTTTTACGTTAATGTTTTGTTTATTTTAAAATTGAATGTATTCATACTGTACAGTGTACATCATTTTATGTTTCCTGCAATTAAGTTAGACATTAATAATTTATCTTAAAATGTGTATACAATATTTTTATTCTTGGACTTCCTTTTTCTGTAATAAATTTTTAGAACGTACAGTACAGTACATAACAAACATTTATAAAGTAAAGGACTGTACTAAGACGTCAGAAAATATGAATAAGAACGGGTTTTGGTATAAAAACTGTGATTTTAATGGTATGGGTGGGGCAGGAAGTGAGTAATTATAGAACTCTGGCCTATCCGGCTTTTTTGTTATCCGGCCTGCCCTTCCGCCACATTAGGCCGGATAGTCAGGAGTCTATTGTATTTATATTTATTTTGTTACAGAATTTGGAAGACATCACTACAATTATAAAGGATGAAATTCTTTTAGAAGAAGTGGAAAAAGAAATGAATACACAAGAGGTAAAGTATTTTTTTTAATATACACTCAGTCTTCCATCTACAAGTAGGTGAGACAAGTGAGATTCATGGTAGATCAGTCTTCCATTGAAGGCGGTCACTTTATTAACAAAATATTTTTGAAGTTGAACATTTATAGTTGAAAATTAGATTCAGTCTTAGCCTTTCCCGTGCTCTGGGTGTGTATACACACGAAATTTTTATGTCAATATGATGCTCCGGATGTGGTAAGTTGCACGTCGTTTTAAATTGGTAAAGTGCTCAGAACGGTTTAGTACGCCTATGGCTGTGACACACGGAACAAGCATTGTGCGTACAAGGTCAACGAATTGTCTTTAGTTATGAGTCAGCTGTTGAAACAAAGACAGTTCATTCAGAGTGTCTGGTGTCATGTAAAAATTGAGATAATTTGCAGATGAGTTTTTGTAAATGCTGCCATTAAGTGATACGTATATTTGTTGTTGTGGCGTGTTCCTTTTAGTTACATCTGCAATTGATAGTTGAGTGTTGCTCAGGTTGTGTAATTTTTGCCGTTAGCAATAAATGTAATTGTTGTTGTGGCGAGTTTAGTTTTTATCTATATTTGCTAATTGACAGTTGAGTGTTTTGAGATTGTGTAACCTTTGCAGTAAATGACATGTATAATTGTTATTGCGGCCCATTTTGTAAATGGTAGTGCTCCACGCGTATATACACACACTGCTGCTAAAAATATCGCACACGGGCAAAGCATAACCACTCACACGTGTTGGCAGCAAAAAGGTTAAAAGATGGAGACACCTGAGATGTCTTGCATTGGTGCTGTCAACCAACAAGTTGAGTGCTAGTTGTTTGGGGTTGGTGATTGAATTTCAGTTGTTAGTTTTATGCAATAACATTGAATTTCCTATACCAGTGAAACACTTGAATGTTGTCTTCTACACTTTTGTTCCTTGTGAGCAATGGGTAGGTTGATGATTGTTATCAACATGTAATATGAATACATTGTAAGTACATCAATAATTGAATGAATGAATCGAATTTTGTTTTTACTCGACCTTTTTTTGGCATTTGTCTTTCTGTCTGTTGGGGTATGTCTCATGATTACTTTTCAACACATCAAATGATTTTTGTAAACCTTGGCCTGTGTGTCTGTAACTCTAACCTACAAAACCCTATTGTTTTTGACACTGATCCCACAAAATGTAGGTGGGAGAGTGGTAAAAATGTGTGAGGGTGAAAATTTGGAAAAAAATCACAAAAGTCTGTGTGGAATATCGAATTAAAGAGAACTTTAACCATTATGAATTTATCTTCATTTTTAAAAATCTCAAAATTTTGGGATGCCAGGGGCCAAAAAGTGAGGGAAAATTCTGATAAAATAGCAAAAATTCAAAGGGATTATTGGGCATACGGCATGTGGGATATCAAAGGGAATATTAACTAAAATCTGAATGTAGTGGTGAGCTTTAGAAATTTCAATAATTTGGAATGCAAATTTTTAACACAGCAGCCTAGAATGGAATAAAAAATTATTGAAATCCGGCCGTGGTCAGACTAAAGAATATTTTAACACAAATTAGATATTTAAAATTGTTAGCCTGTATTGTGTGCTTACTATACAGTTGTTACATTTCTGAACAAAAAAAGGGTATTTTTAATTAAGAAAGTTTTGTTATAATCACTATTGTTGGTCCATTGTTAAGCAGCAGTGAAATGGGCATTAGTTGGTACAACTACTTGGAGGAATGAAGCGCGTAGACAATGCAGAAGTTATACGCATCACAAAAACAGTGGGAGCTCAGTATATTATCTGAAATGAAGACAGATAAACCTGTTTGAAATGATATGCTGTCAAATCCTTATATGTAGTGGCATTTCTGCTGCGTGTATAGTTTGTTACAATCAACAAGATGAGCTATCACATGACTAAAAACCATAATGGCTGCCAGACAGTCAACTCTATGTGAGCCACTCTTTATATACAAAACAATTATAAAACCTGTTTAGACATGCGAGAGACACCGATGGGACATGCAACAACGCTAATATGCTTCTTGAGCTGCAGAACTTGCTCACGACTTTGAACAAAGTACATTTATTACTGAATGAACTTTTATATTACATCATTTTCGATTAGCAGAAAATCCTGATTACCATATTGTTTTGAACAGAATTAACACTGTTGCACACCACTATAGAAAAATTATTCCGATTAGAGCTTTCAAGCTTCACAGGTCTTCGTCAGATCGGAAATAACAATAATAGGACTAGACAACTTCTTTATACCCACTTGCCCTACCACTAGCATACACATTTTCATAAACAAGCTAAGTTAAGTCCTTTCTGGCTATTATTAAGTAGTGAGTTCAGTCAGCCATGTTGGTAATTTTACATTTCTTTCTAGTATATTCTGTGTGTTGTGTGTGTGTGTTGTGTTTTTTGTGTACATTCTTTTTAATACCTAACGTTTTAAATCCTTTCTCATTTAGTTTTAGTATTCATAAATTTTCTAACCCTTTCTCTCTTTCTTTCAATATTTCTAACTCCTCTCTAAGCCTTCTTTTAACTGTGTTACTCACTACTTTCAAAATTTCCCAGTCTTCTAAAGGATTAATAAATTAATGGTTCTCTTCTATGAAGTGTCTTGGATATAACGAATTTTTTGTTCTATTACCTTTCCCACGTTTCTGGTTAGATAACCTGCATTCGAATTTCCATCCTGTCTCACCTAGGTACACTTTTTGCATTATTTACATTTTAATTTATAAACTCCGCTTCTCTGTAAGATTGGGATTTTTTCTATGTTTATTTCTTATCTTACCAAATACTATTTCACGTTTTTTAATTGCTATATCTACTAGTATTTTTTAAAACATATAATTTTTCTGGTATGTGATCCTACATATGTCAGTGACCGTGCATAATTCTTTTGTTTTGTTTCATTTTTAGTTTTTTGCATGTTAATACTTTCCATAACTTTATCCACTATGTTGGTGTTATACTTATTGTTCTTTACAATTCCCTTTATCTTTTTTATTCTTTTTTATCTCCCTATATTTTGGTTCTGTCTCTTTTAAGCACTTGTGAGCACTATAACAAAATGAATTGATTGCGACCATTTTATTTGTCGTACTTCATGTCAGATAATGTACTGAGTTCCTACTGTTTTTGTAAAGTGTATAACTTGTGTATTGTCTGGGCGCTGCGTTCCTCCAATTAGTTGTACTGACTACTGCCCATTTCCCTACTGCTTAACAATGGACCAACAATCTCTTTGTAGACGCCCAGGTTTCCCATATCTAAAAAGCTTCGGTCTCCCTTACTTTCTACCTTCGTACTGTGGTGCCGAACTTTAAGACTCTGTCTCTTATTCTTCCTCTTAATCATTTGTGTCGTCACAATCTGTTAGTGTGCGCACTTTATGATTCGCCCAACCAGACACTGACTTGGCAGCCTCAAACTGTACAGCATAGACAAGCGCATCCACTCTATTCTGGTGTATTGCCATTGTAACAGTTGTTGTAGTTCACTATCTCCGACACTATCAGTAAATATCTGTATCTCCAATGGCATTCAGAAATTCTCTGATGCTCTATGATAGGCCAGTCTAACTAGCAAGTCAATACTTGCTTCAAACTGTTCTGCGTAAGAGTTCTGACTGTAAGGTGATACTTTCTGTAGTAGCTCTAAGGCAGATACTTGAAAGCAAGAATAAGTGAAACCAATAGTATGTGCTTGCGACTTCAAATTGCCGAAGATATATTGTCCAGTAGTGCTTCTATCAAATGTTGGGCCCTTGATATGAATAGGCATGACTGCAGTCAAAGTAACTCTCTCTGTTACCTTATTTTCTGTATTTTTTTTTTGGACTTTACCTTTTTTGGAACAATCTACTGAGCCATTTGATTTGAGACACAGGGTTGTTTTTTCATTGACTGTTTAGCTTATGTTTTAATCTGTTATTTTACATTTGCAGTCCACTTCTCTACTACAGATAATCTTACCTCTTGTCCACTGAGATCACCATGTAATTCACCCACACCTCCACATAGTAGAACACAACTCTGCAGCAGTATGCTCCTGCAAATTCCTTTGTTCGTATATCAGTGCTTTTATGTGTTCTGTTTCTTGCTGATGTTCTTCTTTTTATCATATCTAAACCTGGATACTTTTAATGAACTAAATGAATAAGTATTACCTTCTTAGTCCATCCTGTGGCTTCCTTATATAAATTTTAAAGATGTAAAAACAACGTGTTTCAGAACTTATGTTCCATCATCAGGTGCGTTTCACTCATAGGAGGTCGTCAACACATTAAGACACAACACATATTTAAACACAAAAAACTAATTAACAATAGTGCGCGAAGTTCACGGTGCACACCGTACGGTGTAAATATCCATACTGCCATCTGTTGTCATTGTTGTCTGTGCGCTATGTGTGATGTGGGCTTAGGCGTTCAGAGAATTGCAGTGCTGTATCATACAATGTATTGGAATGAAAATTCAGCTGGTCATTTAACAAATGCTTGGGATACAATTTATACGCCTTATACACTTCAAACTCCTCGGCAGCACTCATGTACCGGCCTTACTTGCAAACATGTATGGGTATAAGATTTGTAGCAGAATCTGTGTAATTGTGGTTATTATTACATTCAAACTGCCGCTTTGAATATAACAATGTGCGGCAGTTACATTAAAATTAAAATTTTTAATAATTTTCAAAAAACAAGCAGTTTTACAAAAAAAAAGTAGTCCGTTCCTCGGTGTGGAACTATTCGTAACGTGATCGCACTCAAAATGTTAAGTGTAGTGGAATGGTATGTAAGGATTTGTAGCCATGTTTGTAGTATGCATGTATGAGGGTACAAAATTATTTTATTGGATATATATATATAAAAAGCATGTTAATTTAAATAATTTTTGTGATATGTAAATTTTTGAGATGGGACTTATATCAGACTGTTCAAAATAAAAAGGTTCAACCTAATTAATGACGGTAATCATTTTAAAACTTAGTAACTAAACGTATGTTTTTTAAGTAAAAAGTTTTTATGGCCATAAATTTGATTGTAAAAATATTCAGGTTTTTTGAACATGAATTGTTCTGTTCAGAAGCCTCCTTCGACAAGAAATTTTTATTATCTGTAGAAAATCATGAGCAGGGGTTACCTAAGAACCAATCTGATTATGCGAATCCAGTTGAAAATTATTTTTAACCGATTGATCAGTCTCTCTTTGGAATCGATAACATGTAATTGCCACTTGGTCCATGATCATTGACCTCCCAATCACCACACATACAAGTTAGAAAATTACTACAGTTGCTGCGAGAAATATAGTAGTGCTATTCTGTGAAAGTGCATGATATCCGATTAGGTATATAGATGCTTTAAGCTGACTGGAAAAGGGGTGTTAGCATAACACACCATTTTAGTAATCAGTATTAGTTTGCCGTGAAAGTATGTAACCATGCCCATGAGAAATAACTACATGCCTAAAAGTGACCCTGCAGCTGGACAGAGTATATCAATCCACAATCCAGGAACAACCCATCATCTGAAGCATCTGAAGTCTACGTAAAGGGGAAGCAAACTTATATTATTTATGCACAATTAATAATATAATTTAAAAGAATGATTATCACATCAGTAAAGACTTT
The DNA here is from genome assembly GCA_034769895.1 of Magicicada septendecula. Taxonomy (NCBI): domain Eukaryota; kingdom Metazoa; phylum Arthropoda; class Insecta; order Hemiptera; family Cicadidae; genus Magicicada; species Magicicada septendecula. The sequence goes on from CM068367.1 coordinate 11,929,562, forward strand.
ATGGTAAACAAGACAAAAGAATGTTAAATATTACTTTACTTCATTGTATATAAAGGGAATCTTTTATTTTGTATTACAAAGGTCAACAGAGAGATATTTAATTTTTTTTTATAAACTGTATTAAAATCTCAGGAGATTGTCAAAAATAATAGCATAATTATTAATAGCATCCACTTGAAACATAGGCCAATCTCGGACTAGTTATTCTATGTGACACCTGTACATCACAATACGTATACATATATACATCGTTTGATAAGTTCAGCCATTTTCGTTTTAGTATAAATAAATTTAAATTCGTGGTTTTATGTGTACTGATTCTTTGTAAACCTTGACTCCATTTGTTTTTTATTTAATATTATCTACTTAACTGTTTTTGTTATTATAATTATCTCATAACAACAATTTTTCTCTTTAAATTTTGCAGAGCGCCAGTTATGAAATACAGCAATAATAAAATTATAATACCATCTTTGAATACATTAAAATATAAAATACTAATAATAATAGAACAATGTACTAATTCTTGTGTCACTTATTGGCAGCAGTAATATTTATTATGCAGTGTTACAAATAATATTAATGAATACAATTCTGTGTTTATACCCAACCTAACTGTATTGTGTAAACCACAAGCTGGGTCATATGAATTTGCTTGTTCATTGTGTTAAGTATAATTGTTGCACAGTCAATTTTTTGATAGAGGAGTGAGACATTGATGGCATAAAATAACTAATTACAATACTGAAAAATAATAAATCATCCATTTATTAACGATTACATTAAAAAAATTAAATATCAAAAATTTGAAATGTGAATTCAGAATATTCCCTTTTCAAGAAGATACACTGACATACTATTAATCCCTCTTATATGTAAGACACAACAATAATAATCTATAACATCAAAAGAAAAGACATTAAGAAACAATTGTAAAAGTCCTGTAAATTTCTCGGGTGTCTGACAGGAATATAAACTTTGAATCATTATTAAAATTTTAAATCTTAGCAAATAATCTGCAAAAATAGTATTATATTTTTTGTTAAATCAAATTGTAAGTTTATTAATATTTAAATAAAATAATATTCACTTTAAGTAAACAATTATTGTTTACAAGGCAGCACCCATTCTAAATTGATTGGAAAAATTATTTCTAATAAAACTTAAAATTCCATATTACTTATTTTACTTCAACTATTTACATTTTCGTTTCATTAACTCATACTTCAGTTCTTTGTGAGTTGTTTCTTTGTTTTGAACAAAATAATTGTTTATTTTTTACTTCTGTGTGTGTGTGTGCACGCACGCGCGCGCAGCTTCTGGATGTATGAGACAACGACAACAATGATGATGGTGATGATGTTGCCGATGCAGATTTCCTGTCGCTAATAAAACCTCAAGAGTGGCCCCATGAGTAAGTCATTTGCGTCTTCCGGTGGCAGTGGAAAGAAAGTACATTTCTTCTTATGGCATTGTCTGAATTGCAAAATGTGTTTTGTAGACTTCAAATTTGATTAAATAACCATGGTTAATTATTGTCATTAATTCATTCATGTATGGACAGGAGTTCTCTAACCAAGCAAAATACATGCGTACACAGAGATCGTCCCCATTTGCAGCACAATACCTGTTTCTGCTGGTAGACCACACACACACACACACACACACACACTGCATAAAATCGACAGGTAATCACGTTTGACAGGCTAGAGCCTGTAATCTTTGCCTGTACATACACTACTTAAAATTATTTCTAACAACTTCTCTCTATGAATTATTTACAACAATACTGCCATTGTTAAATATGCAAATATATGTGTTGTTGCATATATTCCCTATGTGTTATTGGATCCGAATGGTATTCGTATTTTATTTACATCTTCACATACGTAAAAAAAAAGATTTAATTAATCGAACATAGTAAATACTGCCATGGAGGGATACAACATTCTGCCACCTTACTTTGGACGTATTGTTCTCCGTTGACGATATCCTGTGTCACATTTACGTGCTTTGTAGGAAGAGGCTATATAACAATGATTTTTATACCTTTCTTTACATGGTGCTATTTCTACCTGTTTCTCTAATAACGTGCTGTTTAGTGTGAGACTCGTACTGTGGTCACCCTTGGTCTCTCTCTCTCTCTCTCTCTCTCTCTCTCTCTCTCTCTCTCTCTCTCTCTCTCTCTCTCTCTCTCTCCTTGTGGGAAATAATTTCTCTTTGTCTTCTCTCACTTCATTGTTCATATCGTTTTGCTCTTCTCCAACCTTGCTTGCATTTCTTTCTTCAGCGATTCCTTCTCTTTCTGCCCAACGTTTTCTCTTATACTCTCCTCTCTTCTTTCTTGCAGTGCCTTTTGGTTGCCATCACACATCACCTCTAGAGAATTGCTTTTATTTTTGTAATCTGTGAGCAAATTTAATAAGTCTTCAGTCGTTTTAATTCCTTGTGTGTATATTTACATATATATTCCTAATCTTATATTTCAGTTCAATTGGTATGCTAATTTTAACACTAACTTGTATTCAGTGAATTTTGATTTGTTTACTCCTTTCAACTGGCTGAGTGATGTTCTCTTTAAGGGTAAGTTTTCCGTGTGTTTAATATCTACCACAATTGGAATCTTACCTGTCTTTGTGTATCAATATTCCAATAGCAGCAGTATTCAAACAAGTCTTATGTTGTTCACAAATAGTTTACTTGCTCAAACAATCATGTGGTGGCAGAATCTTGAAAATGTTTATTTACTAAGCAAGATTCTCTGTCAATTATATTATCACCTATCGATTCCATTTCTTGTTCACTATTCAGATGGAATTCAGTTTGATTGTTTTTCAATCCTTGAATATTAAATTAGTCCTCTCTTTCGTACTGTAGGATACAAAATCATCTTAACCAGTCTTCTCTTTATTTACATTCTAAGATTTCCTACTTCAATGTGTAAATCATTGTAGAACGTATTTATTTGACTTGGATAGTCCTTTGTGGTTTTGGTAGATGATGGCAGTTTCCAATGAGTAGTTCAGACTTCTAACACTTGTGTCTTCCTTATGTTTTCAAATACCCTTTTACTGACTTAAAATCACACACACATAGCTTAAAATCAACATGTGTTCACTTTGACAAGCTACAGCTTGTGAGCTTTCCCTGCACATACACATAGCACTACTTAAATTATTTTTGACAACTGCTCTATATTAATTATTTACAAAAATTCTAGTGTGGTTAAATATGCAAATGTGTGTATGTGTGTGTGCGTGCTCGCCATTCACCATTCAATTATATATATATATACATTTACTTATAAAAATCTACTATTCTTCCTATGAAGAGTAATGCAATACTGTAATCAGACATTGGGTAAGGTTAATTTTTGCAAGCCAAAAGCTACCTCACAGATAGAACATGATTTTTAATACTATTTTCTACTCCTTCAGTGTTCCAATTATGAATTAGTACAGTTGTGTATTCATTTGTTTCAGTGTTACTTATTTACACCCATGAATAATATCTGTGAAGATGAGGATCCTACTCTGGATTGTGAACTATATAGGGGAAAGTCAGTTCAGAATACTCTGGGAGACCATCTGTCACCACAAAAGTTAATACATTCTGGCATTAAGAAATTCCAGTGCGATGTTTGTTCAAAATCATTTACTCATTCAGGCAATTTGTCAACTCACAAGTTAATACATTCTCGCATTAAGAAATACCAGTGCGATGTTTGTTCAAAATCATTTACTCAGTCAGGCAGTTTGACAACTCACAAGTTAATACATTCTGGCATTAAGAAATTCCAGTGTGATGTTTGTTCAAAATCATTTACTCGGTTAGGCAATTTGTCAACTCACATGTTAATACATTCTGGCATTAAGAAATTCCAGTGCGATATTTGTTCAAAATCATTTACTCATTCAGGCAGTTTGACATATCACAACTTAATACATTCTGGTATTAAGAAATTCCAGTGCGATGTTTGTTCAAAATCATTTACTAATTCACACATTTTGTCAACTCACAAGTTAATACATTCTGGCATTAAGAAATTCCAGTGCGATGTTTGTTCAAAATCATTTACTCAGTCATGGAGTTTGACAACTCACAAGTTAATACATTCTGGCATTAAGAAATTCCAGTGCGATGTTTGTTCAAAATCATTTACTCTTTCACACAATTTGACAACTCACCAGTTAATGCATTCTGGCATTAAGAAATTCCAGTGCGATGTTTGTTCAAAATCATTTACTCAGTTAGGCCATTTGACAACTCACAAGTTAATACATTCTCGCATTAAGAAATTCCAGTGCGATGTTTGTTCAAAATCATTTACTCAGTCAGGCAGTTTGACAACTCACAAGTTAATACATTCTGGCATTAAGAAATTCCAGTGTGATGTTTGTTCAAAATCATTTACTTATTCAGGCACTTTGTCAAAACACAAGTTAATACATTCTGGCATTAAGAAAGTCCAGTGCGATATTTGATCAAAATCATTTACTAATTCACACAATTTGTCAACTCACAAGTTAATACATTCTGGCATTAAGAAATTCCAGTGTGATGTTTGTTCAAAATCATTTGCTGAGGCAGTTTGTCAGGACACAAGTTAATACATTCTGGCATTAAGAAATACTAGTGCGATATTTGTTTAAAATCATTTACTCATTCACACAATTTGTCAACTCACAAGTTAATACAGGCTGGCATTAAGAAATTCCAGTGTGATGTTTGTTCAAAATCATTTACTCATTCAGGCAATTTGTCAACTCACAAGTTAATACATTCTGGCATTAAGAAGTACTAGCATGATGTTTGTTCAGAATCATTTACTACATCAGACAGTCTGTAAAAACAATAATACTTTCTGGCATTAAGAAGTACCAGTGAGTTGTTTCTACAAATGTATTTAATTTGGCATAGCCTGTTGTGTTATAAGTAACATGCTGGCATAAAATAAATAACAGTGATGTTTGTAACAAAATTTTCTGTTTGTACATTTGAGTGTAAATTAATCCATTATACTATTATGAACCATTACTGTGTGGTATGTGAGAATAATTTCTATTGCCCAAGAAGTTTTAGCAATGTAATAAAACTTATCAATATAATGTTTTTAAACAGAAACCCTTAACAAGCATAATTATTCAAATAAATTAATATATGCTGTAATATTGCCACTGCAAATATGCAATATGTGTACGATATTTGGCACTACAAAACTAGTGCAATTTGTAACAAAATTTTACCTTACATATTAAAATCATTAAACTATTCATTGTAATTTTGTGTGACATTATTAATACACATTTATCCTCTAATTAAATTTATCACTGCATGAGTTACAGTGATATATGTATGTTGAGTTGAAATAATTTGAAAGTCTTTGTTTCTTGCCAAACATAGATTAGTCTTCTCACACAAGATTTTTGTCTGGCTGCTACAACCTTCACGATGACAGAGTCCTGGGGTCTTAACACATCTGCGTTATTGATTGGGAAAATGATTTGTGTGGGTATGTCCCCTAAGGTAATGTAGCTTGGCATGTCACAACTTGTAAGTTGTATTTATATTGACTCTCGGGCCAATGCATGATAAATCTTCAGCCTGTCGAATATATCAATGCGTTTGTAAACTACACTGAAGTTTGGTATACAGTAGTTATTGGTAACGCAAAACTGTTTAATGAGTAAATACTTCAAAACTGACAAAATATTATAGACATTTTCACTCCCTTGATTAAAGTAAGCCTATAAATATTAAAGAAAGATTTCATTTTTCTTTTCGTTTCATTTCTTTTGTGTTCGTCAGTTTCAAGTTTTTCAAGAACTCCATCCAATTCCTCTACTGTCAAACCATAATATGTATAAAAAGGCCCGGAGTCCATAAAAGAATAACATCGTATTTTGTTGCTATCAAAGGGAAACCTGTCGCCTGTCAGAGGCAGTACGCCGGTTAACAGAGCTCGCCCAACACACTGATTATTTTTTAGTAAACTATCAATGACTGTTTGTATGAAACACAGCATTTTGTCCCTGTCTACAGAGTTCTTCCTGAACAGGTCGCTGGCAACAAATGCATCACAGTTGTCGATTAGGACATAAACCTTAGTCTCAAAATGTCTACTCAAAAGTTTGGAACAAACATTATTTCAGTATCTCCATTGCATGACTTACAAATTGTAAAACTCTGCTTTATAAAATCGTCGATCTTTATATCATCAGTCCAAACGTTTTCTACATTCAGAAAATATCTGTGCAGTTTAAACATTTCCATAGTAATTGTTCTGAATATCTCGATCATGCTACTATAATCGTATGCTTCGCCAAGTGGTTTCCAATCCATGTACAGTACAGGATATTTGCTGAAGTGTCTTGTGAAAAACTCACCCAATTTGGATATTGCTAAATCGTTCTCAGTAAACAGTTTATAATTGCCTGTCTGTTGCCATAGCTGTCAACTTGGATTTCCAGAAATCGTCTGACCATGTCCAAGTTGGTGGACTTGCCAGACCGCGGCGGAGCAGTTATCAGAAGAAAGGCGGCGTCTGTCGCGTCAAAAACATCATTGTCTTGTCAACAAATGTGGTTGTCGTCACAACAGTAGCGAAGTCTGATGTGCAGAAATCAAAGATGCTGTCCCTGACACCCTGAAACAAAAGATAAAACATTTAATTACTAAAATGAGACTACGCATCATTCAAAGTATTTTGATTAACACACAAGACAGGAACAGAAACTGAAAATTACACGACACAGAAAATGAAAAAAAAGGCTTATAGCTATAAATGCAAATGTAACCTACAAAACAGAACATTAAAGAACATAATACAATAAAAACAATTAAAGCAAGACAGTTTTGAAGTCCGCTACCACATGGATTTCCATAGCAAAAAGGAGTCTGTGCCATACAAAATCGGTAAAAAATACACAAATAAAACACAGAAACTGCATCAAAAACATAATAAAAAATTATGAGAAAAAATCACCTAAACTAAAACAGTACAGTCGATATGAAATACAATGCTGGCTAGCCTGTCCTCAAAATAAGATCAGAGCGCATTCGCCAACAAGACAAAAATTTATTTACTTCATATTATCACATTCTTTAATGGTGTGCTAAGTCAAATTAGTATATTATTACAATATTTAAATTTGTCCCTGTTCTCGGGTGTCATTTGTGCTGTTATTATTTAACACATTTATAAAATAATATTTATCTCCCACTTACCTTGATTTAGCCCAGGTCCGTCACACGAACTGTGAATATAAACATGTTTTCAAGGTCGTATCAGTAACGTACACTACTCTCATTTGTGCAATAGAACATTTTATTTCATTTTTTTATATTCCTTTAAAATTCTTTACTATCCGTCTTTTCTCAATTGTTAATAAAACGTTTATTAAAACAAAATAATAAACATTTATTACCACACCTTTGCTGCAATATGTTATATTTATTCTAATTCCTTAAATCTAAGTAAGGCCACCCAGCTTGCTGCATTCACTTACTCATACCATTTTACATCCCCATTATTTTAGATTTAGCGCTTTTGAAAATTTAATACAATTAGGAAATTAAGAAAAGTTCCCTGCTACTTCTCTGTTCCCTCGTTCGCCCACAGGTTGCACTCTGGAGATTCATTCAAAAGTCCGAAATTCTGTCCTCACTATTGATTTTACTGGTACGGTTGATTTACCTGTTTTTTACGGTTATACACATTTTAATAAACACTTTAAACGGTCTGCCGACCCTAATTTTACTTGAGCGAAGTATTTTGTTGACCACGTGTGGTCTGTAGTTTGGTGTCGACTGCGCGGCAACTCTGTCCAATGCACCCCACTAAAGCTCTGTTAAGCAGACGGAAACACACAGCCGTCATGTGACAAATTGTTCGTCTTCGCAGATGTAGTGTGGTTTATCAATGGGCCCACGAGGTTGACGATATTCAACGGTGACGACACGGGAGGCACAGGTAGGTGTGGCCTCTATTTAATTTCCTTCAGCATCAGAGCACATTGTGATATAATTTTGCTACTTCGCCATTTTCTGTAGCAAATAGCAAACACTTCAGACTGATGTGTTTTGCATCTGTGCACATGCTGGTGTTGCGCGTATAGTCGGTGACAAAACACTTGATTTAACAAAACAGTCTGGCATTCTTCAGGTACACTCTGCCCGAAAGTTTATTCCAGCGTTCATTGTTTGAATTGAACCTTTTTTACGTGGGACTTGCTGCGCGGGTAGCAAACAAATTTAAATAAATTTAATAAAAAAAATAAAGACCCCTTTTGTCTTATTAAATTACCCCCCCCCCCAATGAGAGGTTGTATGCCCTAGACCATAAAAACTCATTGTTAACCCCTAAGAGGATCGGTGAGGATATGGCGCCCACAACCCCCCGTTAATTCTTTAAAACACTTCATGGGTAAACTACCCCCTAGCTCGGCGACTATGGCTGCACCTGAACGAGATTACTGGACTTCTCAGTTCGAGATCCCAACACCATAAAATCGGACAGATACTCACCATGGTACACCTAACCTTCTATCATTCCGCCCAAAATCAAAACACTGGCCTTATACCGTACCAGATCCTCAACCGATATGTTTCCCCTTACATGCATACTGGGTTGCCTTTAGCAAGTACTGGGTGCGTACACATACTCATTATTACTGCATATAATATTCAGATACTACTTTGTTGATTTAAACTTTATAACAATATGTCATACTTGAACTTCAATTACTTATCTTAATATTTCATCGATTAGACGTTACAGATACAAAATAAATTAAACAAATCCACTTAAATCATTGAAATTCTGTTAACTCCAAGAAATTAATCTAATTCCGATATCAAAATGTTATATTACCATTAATTTCATCAAAACCCCAAAAATCGTTTACGTGAATCTACTATTCTTCTTCACTAACTACTAACAGACATAAAAAACAAATAAACTGAACATCTTATTAAATCATAAATTCACTCATCATTACATTTGTTTATAACACATAATATGAATAATGTAAATCAGTTAACACATTAACATATAATCAACAATATATTCTGTACACCAAAACACAAGCTATACTTCAAGCACAATTTTTTTTCAAAAAATTTTAATTTCCCAAAATATTTCTTTTATCAATATCAAGAAAAAATAAAATTATTTATTTTAAGTAAGTAACAAAATTTCATGAATCAATTAGTAGAAACCTGACCTGTCTCTAACATCAGCCATCAGCTGATCTCTCTGGGTCAGGTGAATGACCTTGCTCTAGATATAGCTCAAAATTTATACAAGGTAAAATACATCACCTGTTTATAAATTTTTCATTCAAACATAGTACGACATAATCAAACATAGAACACTTATCATTAACATTGTTGTTATTACTTTACAATAAACAATTCACATTTAAGTTGACCAAAATTTACAAACTTTACAGCTTTATTTTATTTTCAAATTCTATTAAAATCTTTCACTTGTTTCAATTATTATTATATTTTAACTATGATTCTCTCTTTAACATTTTCATTCTCCATTAGTTTGGGTGACTCTTAGTTATTCATAATAATTAGATTTACTTATGGGTGTTTAAATACAACCTTATCTCCCTTCTGACTCTAACACTCACTAACAGATTTACTTAGTCTGACACCACTCTCTCAAAATATTTATCTCCTCTAACTTACTACTCCAACCCATTTCGAATCATTCTACCCTTATAACAAAATACCCTCTACCCTCTTTATACTTAGGACGTGTGTTCCCTTCCGAATGCTCATTCCCTTATTGGTTCCTGGTCCCTCCCTAGGTAACCCCGCAAACCCCATTTAAACTATTCACCTCCCGCCACAATGCTTTTCGTTGAGGACTCCTTATCACACCAACCCCTTTACAAAAGTCCTCTATCATTTAATTACTCTCCAATTATATTTCTCTCATTATTCTATAGATACTCCCTATCGCTACTGTGTCACTACTAATATTCAGTTGCTATCTTCCTGTTATTCCCAAAATCTTATTCTGTTTAATACCCGTTTACAATTAACTCCGACTACTTCAAATGCCTTATTTAAATATTTATCACCCAAATTTTAACTTTTATTACCCATTGAAAATTCAAAACTATCTCAAATTAATTTCATCCTTTAACTTAAAACATTTTAAACACATTGAAAATCTATTATTGAAACATTTAATTATATTGCTAAACAAAATCTGCACATCAATTATAAGTGACAATACATATCTAACACCAGTAATCAGCTGATGTCTCACTGTCATGTGAATGACCTTTCTCCAGATACATGTAAACAATTCTACAAAGTACACATGTTTATAATCCTTACCCCTAACCTACTGCCTACAAATAACACAAATACACAAATTTATATAGTTATCATAAAATGTCATCTGAAATCATTACAATTGCATCTAGTACTGTGCCGTACGTAGGTGTACGGCAAATAGCGGTTCTAAGGATTCCGGGCGATATTTTCATGTATCTGGGGAGTGCGCTTTGGACAGTGGTCTCTTCGCGATCTATGTGACGTTACGGCGACTGCTTGTTACGCTCCCGCCATCTAGTAGACGTCGCTGTAACTTCGGACTGGGGTATCTTCCTTTCCCGCTGCTAGAGTGCGCCTGCTGTATTCCGTTGTGGGTTGTAGAGCGCCTTTGGAACTCAGACAGCTGGAGTTATCAGCTGTTGAGTTTTGTCTTGACTCGAGTTTTTGGGTTGATGTCGACTGTTCTATTCAGGAGCTGTTCACCACGTGTTGGTCTGTATTGTTGAGTGCTGAAAAGTTCGTGGTTTTCTTTTTTTTATGCCGGCGTTGAGTGAAACCATTATGTCAGGCTAAGGGAAAAGCGTGCTAGGGGTCCTCGGGGAACTCCGGCATCCGTGAATCTGGGAAGACCAAGATGTAAATTATGTGATAGATTGTGTGAGTATTGAACAGGTATTGTGATGTGAGGTATTGGTGCACCATGAACAGGTATGGAAAAATAAAATTATTAAATTTTGCCCTGGGACTTTGTGGGTCGGGTCTGGCTGATTTCTCTAACACTACAAAAAAAAAAAAAAAAAAAAAAAAAAAAGAGGGACAATAGTTTCTTAATACTGGAGTTTTGTCACTTCTTGGTACTCTTGTAATCTCATGTACTATTGAAACATGCCGGTTTTTGCAGAACTTGAGTAACTACGCATGTTTCTCTCTAATGATGAGTAGCTTCGCCGCTGTTTGCGGTGACCGTGTATTCTATGGACAAAACTTTTCTTACCTACAAAAAAAAAAACAAAAAAAAAAACTTAAGAAAATGTGTTGGGAATCGGCCGGGGCGTTCATTTGGCCTAGTGAAGCAAAACTCCTTAATTGCTCTTTGAATGACTCAGGGTGATATTTGTCTTGTGTTGAATTGCCAGAGCATGTAATGGCCAGTACATCTTTTACTATAGTCTGTGTGGAACTTGTATTGTGGCTGCCTGTTTATTGGAACTTGTAGATCTGGTTGGGAAAAGAGTTGCAGTCTACCTCCAGTTGTAACAATGCCTTACCTTGTGATAAAACAGTAATTCAGAAGCATCCAACCTATTAAATAATATGTCTGAACTGTTCTACAAGAGGAAATTTTCTCTTTTTATGTATTTATAATGTTTGCAGAGATATATGTAACTAATTATCTGATGTTTTTTATAATTGTTATAATTGATACAATTTATAATTGTGCACTCTGAAATCTGTAAGCCTTGGGGCTACACCCGTTTATACAGGTTTATGGCAGGGGGGGAGCACATGCACTTGTGAGTTCCACACAAGTATATATATTATCTATCTCATTTTGCATGTTACCTTATTGATTAGATGAGTCTTTTTTCTAGGGTTTGAGTTAGATTTCAGAGGGCGCATGTTGTTGGGTAATGTAATTGTTTGCATTGTTGTGGCTGTAATGCTTGTTAAAGGTTTTATGTATTTTGTATAGTGTTCAGTATGGCCTGTAAGAGTTCTTTAAATGTTTCATATATTTTGCATAGTTGTCAGTATGGCCTGTCAGAGTTTTTAAATGTTTTATATATTTTGCATAGTTTTCAGTATGGCATGTCAGAGGTTTTAAATGTTTTATATATTTGCATAGTTTTCAGCATGGCATGTCAGAGATTTTAAATGTTTTATATATTTTATAGAATTTCAGTAGGCTATGTAAGGGTTTTTTAAAGGTAATATATATTTTATATACTGTTCATGGAATTGTCTTAAATATTAAATTTGAATGTTTTGAAAATTTTAGATTCTGGTTACCCTACAATGGATTTTGAATATTCACATAGTTTCTATAATTCTGACAGAATACCTCCTGTCTGGACACTATGAATCATTTTCAGAAAACATGTAATATTTTGTAGATGTTTTACAGATTTATATATTTCTCATGAAATAATGTTACATATTAAATTAATATTAATACATATTAAATTTTGAATATTTTTTGAAATTTTAAATTGTAGTGTCATGTAATATAGTGAATATTTCACCTACTTATAGATTTTAATGGAATAACCTCACAACCTGATTTTATGAGATTTCATTGTAACAAAACACTATATGATAGCCTCAATAAACTTGTGTTAATTTTTGAAGTTTTAAAACTGAGGTCACCTCATTCCTCCAATTACCCAAAGGTTATCCAGCATGCGGATATTCTTCCACTAGGAGGCCTCTCCTAGTTCAGTGAAATGGTGAGCCGGTCATCAAGGTAAGTTGTGGTTTTTTGAAATTTAATTTTCGGTTGTCAGTTTTGGAAAGTTTAAAAATTGTTGTGACGTCATGGGTGATGAGCGGCTCAGTACTTGAAATTGTTTGCTCTCATAAGGGAAATACACCACTAATCATCGAGTCATAGTTATAGCAACTGTTACTGAACAGCATGCTGGTGTTGCGCGTACTAGTCCGTGACAAAATACTTCATTTTAACAAAACAGTCTGGCGTTCATTGTTTGAATTGAACCTTTTTTACATGGGACTTGCTGCGCGGATAGCAAACAAATTTAAATAAATTTAATAAAAAAAAATAAAGACCCCCTTTTGTCCCATTACAATGGTACAAAATCTAAATTTTTGAACTAATCGGTTTAATAATGTAACCGTTGGTGTCGGTGTGAGTCGGACTAGCTAAAATCATGTCATAACAGATGTGTTTTCACCCTGATTTGAATGGTGTTCATGTAAACGGAATAGTAACTCGGAGATGCTATGTACTGTGAATGAAAGTAGTTTTCGGGTGGGGGTAATGAGACTAGCTTAAAGGTCAGATACCCCATGTCATCAGCATAAATTAGAAATTCAGGATTCTTCCATGTAAATGCACTTTATAGATTTCTTAAAGAGTCTCAAAATATTAGAGAAGTATAAAGGTTGACAAAATATGAAAAATGATTCAACCCTGATTTCAAAATATTCTATTGTGGTTAATTATCATAAATGTATTAGGTCTCATGTCATTAGGAATCACGTTGATTCTAAATTTCTGTTCTTATTCAATCCTATAAAGGTAAAAGTAATCAATCTCATGCCATCAAAAGTCACTAACTCTAAATTTGTGTTCTTATTGAATCTTGTGAAAATGAATTTTACTTACGATATTTTTAAAATACCCAACATTACTACGTCTTCTCACTTTGATGATGTACCAAGAATGTTTTAAGCAACTCAAGTAGTTCTTGTTAAAGTACCTTACTTTTATGTAAAATCCTGAAATAAATTATTTTCCAAATTGAAGTACAAAAGATACAGTACCGTTTACCAAATGGTAAAAGCTTAAGAGCATGATAATGTCTTTGAGCAGCCAGCTAAACATAGCATTATTATGGTTACTAACTGACTGATTGTTTCTTTTGCACAAATGTTAGTTTAATGTCGTTTTGCGCAAAGAGATGTTTAATGTGCACGTTGAATGCTCTATCGTCGTCCAAGCTACGAGGCAACACTCCAACCATCGTGTTTATATCGACTGGCACGTTTATTATTTGTCCTATAATACTTTGACTGCCGCGGACGAACCGCAGGCATCGTATCTGCATGAACGGTAGACGTGGTGAGACCAGACATTCAGTTATACAATCAAGTGGTGGGAAATGATCGGGGTACACGAAGCAATTGGATCTTGACAAGTTGGGTATATCCTCGAGTGCTAGGGATCTGTAACACGTTTCACACACTTTGAAGGTAGCTACATCATCGTTGGGGAACTCAGCAGCCAGTATGTGTTGACTCTTTTGCGGCGGTGGTCGCAAATCTCTCTTGAACCATAAGCGATTGCACACGGAACAGGTGTAACCGAACTTGTCGCCGAATCATTTCGTGAATTCCGCATCTGCTGCTATCTTCAGTTTTCAAGCGTTTTGGCGATACCGCACCGATTGCCTGTTCAAATTCAGTTGCTTCATTCACTCGTTTAATTGCCATCTCAATTTTCTTATTCAATCTACAACGTTTTACTCGTTCGTTGGTTTCCCTTCGCTTCTCTGCCAGTTTCATGTTGTAGAATCCATTGATTTTCTCCTGCTCAGTCATCGTCTACGCGAACGGTGTATTTATTAAGTACTCGTTCAATTATTCGCTCATCAAGTCGTCTTCCTTTTGTTTTTGTTGCGATGGTGCCGCTGGTACCGAAGCTTCACCGGCGACAGCAGCTGCTCGTTGCTGTTCCTCTCGAGCTTCTTTCGTTCCCAACACTTTCTTACTCGCTCGGCATTTTGTCGTTTCTTGATCTGAGCCTTCTCGTCGATGCTATCCATTGTCGAACGCTGTTTTTTAGTCAGTCGCCACGTTTGGTTACTATATATCAGTAGCAGCGTATTTCACCACAACACAAAAACCTTTATTTACATATTGCAACGTATCAAAATAAACCTTTATTACAACAATCCCAATGACGTCATGCAATGATGACGTCATACAGCGTTACATGTTACAGAAAGTTTCAAATGATGCAGTACAGACAAAAGAGCATGTAAAACCAAATGTATTCTCACTAAAACATTTGCAAAACTCAATGTAAGCAGCGATTATTTCTGTCGTGATGCGTTTACTTATCAAATTTCTAGACTGTGGGGAATCGAAAGTGTGGAAGCGTGACGCAATGATGACGTCATACAGCATTACATGTTACAGAAAGTTTCAAACAATGTCAAGATAAAAGACATTATCATGTCAATAAAAACCGCTAGTTTCGCTGTGTAAAACTGCGGTTCAAACCATAGAGATATTAGACTAGAGGAGTTGTAACACAGACACAAATCTGTAACGAAAATGTGAACAAAAATATAAACGCCAATTAATAGGCTCTGCCTTCGTTTTCTAGCGCATGCGCAATTGTCTTTTTAAGGCTGAAAATATGTTATGTTACGTTACGCTAAATGTTAAAGATTGTCGTTACTAAAGAAAACTCTATTTTATTAATTTACAAATATTGTAATTCTTTTTTTTCTACAATTGTTTATAGGCTTTATTTTAACATTTGCAACTGGCGTAAAACTTGATGTATGTAGAATGGGTTACGTAGTTTCGATGAAATTTTTATCAAATTGGGTGGGGGTGATCCCCTGGAACCCCACCAAAATAGTATCGCCGCAGCTGTGATTACAAGCATGAAATATTATAGGTTGCTGGATTTATATCAAACTGACTAGATTTTCATCATCATCATCATCATCATCCTCAAGGTTTCAACCAAGAATGGTTTGTTCCGGTCTCAAATAGGCAAATATTACAGCTGGTCACTTCCGCGCTTCCTTGGACGTCCCACACCTCTCCGTCCCCTCAGCTTACAGTTCCATAGTTGTTTGGGGATGCGGCAGTCATCCATTCGGCAAAGATGTTCCCACCAATTCAGCCGATACTGGGTGTTCCTGTCGAGTATACTCATCATAATATTCAGTTCCTGCCGTATATGTGTTTCTTCTATGATCATGGAGAGAATACCCTGCCACGTGCCTGAGAAATCTCGTTTCAGCGGCTTGGATGCGACTGGTCTGGCCTTTCGTTAAAGTCCAATTCTCAGACCCAAAAAGAAGTGTGGGAAGAGCCATCACCTTGTAGAATTTTAGGCGTGTTCCTTTACTTGCTGACTTAAGGGTTCGCCTGCTCGCCCCGTTGGGATGATCGGGACTGACTGTCACATCTGTCTACTGAGCACCATGAATTCTCAAGAACATCTCTCAACTGGTTTTTCCCTGGCTACCACCATCCTCCCAATTCGCTTACTTGAAATCAGTCTTGAGACGTAATCTTGGGTGACACAGCATTAAAATTATCAGACACCAATATCAAAACCAGTCATCATCGGACATTAGAGCTCACTGTTCGCGAAAGACCCACCCAATGTGATGTACTCAATGAAGTGAATTACTGTCTACAGTCACTCGCACCACTGGATAGTAAGTAGTTTGTGTTAGCCACGCACCTAGCGGCTGGAGGTGGGTCAATATACCTGTAACAGGTATTTTGGAATGATATTTTTCTGGAATGGAAGTAACAGTTACTGAAAAGTTGAAATACCTCGCCTCGCTGTTCCAAGTGAATGGACGCCCCTACGCAACTAACGAGTACACAAGTAACAAGTAAACAAATACTACAGATACTAAGCGTATCACCTGTACACAAGGAACAACAAGTAAACGAGTTCTACAAGTATTAGGAGTAGGTGGGCTGATATACTTATAACAGGTATTTTGGAATGATTATTTTTCTGGGACAGATATTGTAGCATGACAGATAATCCACATAAATCAATTACTAAATGATCATTAATAAAACTCAAATATATGGAATATCCAACTGAAAATCAATTAAAAAGCACTATAAATTATTATAATAACAAGAAAAGTAAGCATAAAGAAAAAATCTGCAAATAGTATAATTATACTACAAATTAAAAACCCAGAAAACTAAAAATTGAATAACAATGATACCCAGGTAGGATAGAAACAGGCAATAAAGATACCCAGACCAAGAAAACAGACCAGAGTAAACAAAAGAATATAAAGCGAAATGGTACTGAAGAACCAAGAACGAAGAAAGAAGAAATATAGAATGAACCAATATACTGAAGAATAAGAAACCAGTGAAGATCAACTAGAATAAAGGAAGTGAAACGACCAATACCAAATAGAAACCCCATAGGGGGAAAACCAAAAAACCCCAAAAATAAATGAATGTCCCAAAAGAAAGTATAACACCCCAAAAAACCATATACTAATGTAAAACTGATAAAAACCAAAAGTGTTTAGATTATTAAGTAACAGTGCACCCAAAAAAGTTATTGTGTAGTTTATATAGACAAACCTTAACAGTCCCCCCATGGTTAAATATTTCATATTGTAAAACTATAAAAAGGACTAGTGATAATATCAATAAATAACCAGGGACAAGTGCAAGTTATTAAATTATAATCAATAAACTTTGAAAAGGTACAGGAGTTACCGTGCAAGTAAATAACTTTAAGTGTTTTTGAATAGTATCATAATAATAGTTACTTAAGTAATATGGTGAAAGATTAAGGAATAATATTTCTAATGAAATGCCACTATTTATTAGAACATTCCATAGAATGAATAATAATAAACAGATAGCTTGTGACCCATTGCATAAAGTAACGGGGAATACATGCTTAAAATTGGGAAGTAGAGATCAGACTGTAAATAAATAGTTTTTAAGAAGAGGTTGAACATTTAATGGAACCAATATGTTATGTTCCTAGTTCCAAACATTAACTAGATAAATAAGATTTAGTATTAAGCAGTATTATAGTTATAAAATATTATTTTGTTATTAATTTATATTAGGAATGCAATATCTAAATGTAGATACAATTCCTATATTATAAAATGTTTTTATTATGTTACTGTGTGTAATCAGTACACAAAAAGAAGGTATGATTCGAAGTACCAGATTTGATAGTAAATAAGTGTTATGTTTTAATTGTAAAATCAATATTCAATGTTATAATAGTCAAGGAACAAATTGTTAATAAATTATATAAGAATAGAAGGTCAGAGAAGGGTACAAACTAACTATATTAGTAAAGATTTGCAAATAGCAACAGATCAAATCTAGGCCAGATAGTAAATTTAGACTACAGAATAATTGACAAATCTAATCCTATAAACCAACTAAACTGATAATATTTATGTAAGATAAACCCACCATATAGTAAGACCATGTAAATAATACTTTATAAAGATATGGTCAGCAGATAAGTAAAATTACAAATAAAAATGGAATGTACTAACTAACATTATCAGAGGAGGAGTCATAGATAAATGAATTGTATTTAAAAACAATAATTAATAAACTAAATTGCAAGAAATTAAGTAAGAATAGACAATTATATCAATTTCAGATTCAATAGAATAATAATTATACCAGAGAAAATGGCTATTATCTGCTTAGAGAACAGGAAATACAAAATTAAGCCTACCTTCCAAAATGTAAGAAATATAATTTTTTTAATGAAAACTTTGTAAAACTATATTAATTAGTATCAAAATAAGCAGAATAGAATAAAGAAACCAAATATGTATTTAGTATTTCGTACAGTTAATTAATAACGAAATTATTTTCCGAGTATAATGTATTCAAATAAAATGTATCGGAAGCTAAGATAATTTGAAACAATGTATAATATATATTAAATTGGCTAAGATTTTCAGGAGACGATGGAAATGAGAACAGTTCATTATTATCCGTTGAAGAGTGTACTTAAACGAGATTGTTTGCTCGAAATAACCTATAATGTCGAACTATAATTAAACCGAGTTCGGAGAAAATTTTTATAAATTTTTATTTTGAGTTATTTTTATTTGTGAACTGGTGAAATTAAACTATGAACAGTGTATCACCAATAAACAGAACCACACACGCCTAATTAATTAAAATAACACCAATACCATACCTTTTACAGACTAACAATCAAGGTTAAACCGACACATATAGACCAAGTGAAATAGACATAATCACAACAATTTACACCAAGTGAACTATTAAACAATACACCAGTGACACTCAATTAACTCCAGAACCATTATACACATTTGCTGAGACCATTTAAACGGAGAAAAGGCATCTTTATTTGAACAAATATTTCGTCAAGGTTAGACGTTCCACTGCGCATGATCAGGTCGGCCATTTTGACTCGTCATCATTCCGCTCCAGCTGTGAAGAAACGAATTTCTGCTGCTTTGGGTTTGAAATAAATATTATATATAAACTTTTATTTATTAATTATAACATTGTATTTGTTAGTATTAAGGCATTTATCATTGTAAGTGTTATACTTTCCTGTCCCTACCCTTCTCTGGCTATTTTTAAATAACCGTTCAAAGAACACTATATTATTATATATAACCAATGTAAACTTTTTTATCGACCGGCCCTGAGTGAGTCGATACTGCTGTGTAATATCGATTCTTATCGATAAATTTAAATAATATATTAATAAACTTTCTGTTATGTAATTTGAATTTAATTTTTCTTTGAAATATTTAACGAAGAAATTAATCGAGAACACAGACTAACCGAAAGGCAGTACATACGAAATAACGAACGCATCGAAGAAGAAGAAGAAGAAGAAGAGAGCCGTCTTTCGACTAGGACTGGAGTTAACCAGATTGTCATTAAGTGAATTTACAGAAAGTGACACTATTACACTAATAAACATAATACCATTCAATTTCTAAACACAAACAATAACCACGATTATTTTTTAAATATTAGGAACATAAATTACACATTGTAAAAAATATTTTTTTACAATAACAAAATTTTTTTTTTTTTTGAAATAAAATTATATTTTTTATTTCAAATTGTGACAACATTAATGCACAGTTTATTTTGTTTTATTACAATATATAACAGTGACTGAAATGTTGAAATACCTGTTCCAATTCAACGATAACTGAAAAGTCGAAATACCCAAATTACTCGCGGCCTAGCGGTTCCGAGTAGCGCCCCCCCCATGCAACTAACAAATAAACGAGTACTACGAGTACAAAATCACAGTTATTAGTGCTGAATACTTGATTCAGCGCATATACCGATTGTTGCCATACAAGTACGAAATGAAGCAGCTTTTAATAAGTGAAAAAAAAATCATACTGATGTTACATTTATTCTTGTGTGTTGTGCAGATATGTAATACGGGGCTTCATATAATACAGACTATAATAACAAATTATATACTATACTAGGGTGACCAGATTTTTTATGATGTAAAACAGGACATTTCTGAGATATGGATATAAAAAAACAGGACAAAACAGGACACGAGTTACAAAGAAAATGTGCTTCATATATGACTGCACTGCTTCACTAAGACAAATAAAAACTACTTTTTACACATAAAAAGACATATATTTTAATAACCAACTTAAAAACATACTTATCATGGCACTGGATCATATTATAATTGATCAAGTTTTTTCAAGAATTATAAAATTATAATTATTCAAATATAAATATTCAAATTCTTAACAACTATAAAATTACATGGATGTGATTCGTAGATATCAACAACTTGCTGAACATGAACTTGTGGCTTCTGAATCAGGAACATCACTATTAACTTTGTACTTATCACAAGACCTGATATCTCGCAAGAGCTTTGAATTACTTAATAGCAGGTTGTAGAATTCCTTACAACTAAGGTCTTGAAAATGAGTTTTTAAAATTACAATTGCTTGAATTTTTTTGGTAGTAAAACGGTTTCTTTCATCAGTCCAAAGGGAGTTCACAATTGAAAAGACTCTTTCCACAACAGCATTTGTGCCTGGTACAGCCAGAGCAAAACTCACAACCACCTCTATGTTTTTACATGGAATGCCTATACTTTTAAGTATGTGGAAGACATCACACCATTTCTCATCAATCTCCACATTAACTTTTTCCCATTCCTCAAATTTTCTGGATAAAACTTTGTTCACATGTCCTATCTCATCAAATAATTCATCTTCATGTACCTGAATTGTTGAACATGAATCTACTGTCTTAAGAATTTTCAGACTTTTTAAAACCTCATCCCAAGATACAGAATTTTTCAATGTTATCCAATGAAATGACTTCAGAGGCTGATATGGACAGACCCACTTGTTTAAATAACTTTAAAAAGTGTCATAAAATAAATTGGTAATCGTTTCATATTTCGATTGGGTGAAAAGATCTTCATTTTCTTAGTTAATTAAAATTGAAGAAACAACTGAAGTTTGAAACTTACTACATTTTCTGTTATTGACTTTTTCTGTACGCAATTCTAATTCTTCAGCTACTTCAGTGGCTGAAATGTTGGTTCTTTCCAACTTTTGGATTGAATTTGAAAACATTTTCAGTTGGCTTTGTATGAAATGAAGCCAAAGAAGTGACTGTGGGTTCTCAAAAAATTGTTTTAGCAATGTAGGACACCTATCCTGAGACATGAAATAAGACTTTAGAGGTTCATAAATATCAATAACCCTTGTAACTCCTGGCAACAGTGACAACCATCTAGTTTTAACACTACCTAGAACCTGCTTATATTCAGTAGCAACAAAATCACAAAATAATTTCAATTCCTCCACACGCAAGGTATAAATGTGAAAATATTGAAATATTTTATTCACTACTGTTTCTATGTCGATAGGAAGAATGTCTGCACTTGTTTGTACACCATTGTGTACCACATGAGCTGCACAACCAATGCCTTGAATATTTATTTTGAGCACACTGTTCAATTTAGAAAAAACTTTGTATGTTCCGGCCCTCTTGTACCCACCAAAGTTAGTGTTACAGTTATCTGTACAAAACGCGATGATCTTGTCAACTAAATGATGTTTCTTTAAGATGTCCAGAACATGATTAGCTAATAATTCTGCTGTTTCTCCACCAACGTTCTGAAAACATTACTTTGCACTGAATACCTTTGGTAGGAATGAAATACCTAACTAGAATCGGCACTAATTTTAAGCTTTTGTGATTTGATGCATCAACCATCACAGACACATACTTAGCATCTTCAAGTTCTGATTGCACTTCATGCATTGCATACGGCGATAAAACGTTCACTAAAATCGACTCGCACTTTGTCCTGGAACACGTAAATTTCTTCTCAAATAGTTCTCTGATGATAAGAGATGTGCAGTCCATTGAACGGAAAGAATGGTTGTGTTTACAGTACAAAATGCAAACAGCCCTTCTTCAGCAGCGATACGTTTATCTTCCTCAGTTTGTAGTCCATTCCTACTTACAAAGGAAGTTATACTACTGGAAGTTCTCACGGAAACTGCCAACATGTGTTTCTTTTTCTTAATGTGCTGTGTAATATCAGCACGTCCTTCATGTTCAATGGAAAAAACTGAACGACATAAAGTACATTCTACCTTTGTAGATGTCGTGTCGTCCTTCAAGAAAGGAAACTCTTCTTTCAGGGTTTTGGAGAAAGTACACTTTCTTTTCCCCATATTAATATGCACTTGTATCTCGAACCAAGCGAACAACAGACAATGGAGCAAGCTCGCCACGCCAAGCGTTAAAACTAACCAAACAAAAAAAGTTTACCTTGATTGCCTTACTCTCCCTTGACGCGCTCTGGTGGAAACCAGAGATTTCTTTTCGCGATTATGTTCCCTTAACCATTCGAGACCCGTCTTGACCTCAGTAAGAAAGTTTAAACAACAAGACCAAAATGACACAAAAACAAATAAAAACTCACGAAGCGAAGATAAAAGATTAGGTTATCCGTTATTGCAAGTACGGAAAAACGGGACATTTGATGTCCCGTTAATAATTTGCCGGGACAACGGGACACATAATGAAAAAAAGGGACAATCCCGTTAAAAACGGGACGTCTGGTCACTCTATACTATACTAGTCGCCAACTTGGTAACTTTTGAAAAAGCGAATTATATTGTGTTATAACCAGGCCCGGACTTGCCCGCGGGCCGGTCCGCCTTTTCAAATAAAACCCGACCTGTGCCCTCAGCCAGCTCTGAAAATGCTGTCACGCTTTTACACGAGAATATGTTTTTGGTAATCGGATCAAATATCCCGAGATATTAAAAAAAACTTTTTTAAATCTATTTAAAAAACAAATTACTTAACTGTATTAGTAGCAGTAGAGAAAGTGTATGCAACACAAAATGACGTGTGCGAGTGCAAGTCTACCAGAGAGCGCTGCGCGGTGAGGGTGTGCGCCTTATATGCCCGCCGTGCTGTGCGACTTGGTTTCGTCAATGACCTCGACGCTGAACATGGCAGTGCCACTGCGCCCTTACCCCCACTCCCTTCCTACCTCCTCCGCTCAGGCGCTGTGCAAGTGGAAGTACAGTAGTGTTTTTCCAATAAATTTAGTGGTGTCACGTTTAGTCTCTGTGTCACTCAAATGTCAGGAATGGTTGTGAGTTGACAGATTGCAGAAGTTATTTGACACGTTATTTATATTTTCGGCTGATTATTTCCATTAAGGTAAGAAAATAGTAATTATTTACTACCGTATATTTATGAAACATCAAAACTGTTTATTCTTATTTTGGCACGCAGATTATGTTATCATGAGCTGTACAAATGTTATGCAATAACTGATGACATGACTCTCTTTATCCTCGAGCGCTACAGGCCATCTGCCCATGTAGGCTCATTCCAAAATGTTCACGGTATTTTATCCACGTGCTGTTTTTTCATTTATGTGATATTTAATAATATCACCCTGTTTTTATTAAATATCCGTAACTGGAAAATTATTGTACTCTAATTTTTTATTTCTGTAAATAATGAATAAGATTTTTATATTTTGTAAAATAATCAAGCAAATCATTATTTTAGGTCACAATGGAACAGAGACTGAAGAAAAAACGAAAATCAGGACTCGAGTTCAAAAGAGAGAAAGAGGCTAGAGAGAGGGAAAAAGCTGCCCAGTCTTGATCGAAAATCACAAGTTTTTGTATGCCAAAAACAACTTGTAGTTCAGACAAAACTGTATTGGATGAAGACGAAGCACTTATCATAGCTACACCACCTACTTCAGAAATCATAACCAGTATATCGGATAACAGTGAAGTTCCTGTCGTGTCATCATGTACAAAAGTACAGACATCAAAAATTGACGATACTCTGATTGACGTTGACGATTGTGATCAGAGCGTTCAATTATGTCTCCCAACTCAAACTATTGCTCAATATATGAGCGTTGTTGACTCTAATGTTCGGTTCGAAGAAAATCCATTGCTGAATCCAGAGGAGTATTTCAAAAAACCCAGACCAAAAGACATTAACTCCTTCTTTCAGTTTCATCCCATTCAACATGGAAAAGCTATTGAACCTCTCCCCCTTGATGACAAGGTGTTTCATTTTCATTCTGGAGACGGCCAAACATTCAAGTTGTAATAGTACATATATTCCCAATAAAGTTAACAGCAAAAGATAAAGAATGAAGCACTCATAAACTAACACCAGAACACCTAAGAAAGGAATGATAACCGAGTAACTGTGTACAAAGTATTATATGAGGTTCAAGAACTCAATAAAACAATTAACGTAATTAACTCAGTAAACCAAAGAACAATAAGTAGTGATAAAGAAGAAAGTATAGAAGACAACTTAGTAACGTGATAAACCCAATAGATATGGTAAGTGAGAGGTATAAACAAGTCTAACAACGAAACCACGAATTAAATAAAGACGTGCTAAGCAACAAGACAGTGAAGGCCACATTAATTACCAAAAACTTAAATGCATGAAGAACTGAAAAGAAACAAGATTAACAAAAATAGTCATTTTTTAATAGAGGTCAGAATATTTCACCTCACAGAGTCCACCAATTAAATAAAAAGCCTTTTTCTATGTCAGACAATATATTACTTAAAGATAATTAATATTTTCAAGGAATAAAGAGAAATCGAAACAAAAAGGGAAATGTTATCATAAATAAATCATTGGGAAATAGAAAATGCAAATTTAGGATTTAAATAATACAAATAACCTGACTAAACAATAACTGATGATGACAAATACCCAGAAGAGACGATCAAATTATAGGAGATGTAAATGGTTGTTAGTAGACATAAATATAATGTACAAATGTTCAACTTAGGCTATACTCAATGTCTTATTTCTTACATACTAAGTTGAACATTTGTACATTATATTTATGTCTACTAACAACTATTTACATATTCTGTCATTTGATCGTCTCTTCTGGGTATTTGTCATCATCAGTTATTGTTTTGCAGGTTATTTGTATTATTTAAATCCTAAATTTGCATTTTCTATTTCCCAATGATTAGACTAAGATTAAAAGTATGAGGAGGTCTGCGAATCTCAAACAGTTATTTTGTATAAGTGAACTACAGACTGTAAGTCATATAGAATTACAAATATAATAATGTTGAACATAAATTATAAAAATCAGATAGTGTAACAGTGTAAAAAGGTGAGAACAACAGTGATAGGCTTTAAAAAGTAAAAACACTGTATAGTGTAAGTGAATAAACATATTTACAATATGAACATCATATGAAACATGTAATTTATATGAAACAACAAGGCAACTAATTTAGTGAAATAAAACCAAGGGGAAATAATTAAAAAATAAAGAATCTTCCGTTACAAACTTATAATATAATAATGACAAAGATACAATAAGATTCTATGGAATCATATTAATTATAAATTGTGAAATCGAATCTGTGACCTATAAACGTATCATTGCCAAGACCTGAAATGAATGAATTAGTGTTTTAATAAAAAGGAAGGTATTGTTGGAAAAATATTGAAACCAGACAGAACATGTCAGTTTTACTCATGGATTTTATACAAATTAAAGGCAGATACAAGACGAAATATTACAGAAAAACTATGGAAATAACTAAAAGAAGGATGTTTTAATCGATGGCACAAAAAACTTGAAGTCCAGGAGCGAAGCATCACGAAATAAGCTTGTAAAGAAAACTCCAAGATTGGTGAGATCACTCCAATGATCAACCACGATATTTGAAAACAGTTTAACATTTAAAGATCGAGTTACAGCGATATACTATCATAAAAACAATAAAAACTTTATAATAGTGAATACTAATTGTATACAAATAATTGTTAGTATTAAGAGTTTCTTTTTCAATTGTTCTTTTGTATGATCCAAAGAACCCACAGATACACAACATACATCAACAACCACTAATTACCAAACATTATTTATGTGAGATAATAGTTTAAAAAGATGGAAAGTAAGACGGCTTTCTTACATGATAATTTAATAGCCTCTGGTGAGCTCGAAAGCAGCAGCATGCAGAATTGCTAATCAGACATAAATAATATAAAAATGACTTACCGTATCTCACGACTGGGTGATCCTGACACTCAAGGCAGGATAGACTGGTTGGGAAAAGGATGGGTGAAATGCATGGATTTCTACCTGCCGAGAAGGGCCCGACTCGTGGACGTTGACACTGAGATGGCTGGCGTACGACAGAGTCTAAAAGTTCACGTGCATGTATGAGCTCTACAAAAGCCATAGTGCCAACCTCGGAAAATGAAAAGAATGACCGGTTCGATCCGAAATATCGAACACCGGCCCCCGTTGACCGCAATGGGTCAACCACCAACTACACCAAAAGACATGGCCAAAAATGCAGTACAAAAATTTGGCTTTTGGTGAACAGGAACATTCTCTGAAAATTACCCTCCAACCTAGGAGGGGGTCACACGCAAACACAAGAAAATACAAACATACAGAAAACATGCAATGAATCAGAAAACCATGCCGAATAACTCCGCCGCGGGCGCATCGACCAGGCGAGCAATCCGAAAGGTTCGGGTAGAGCAGACAAAACCCAATAACATACAATAAACAATGGCCCAGCCAAACACAATGTAAAACTCAGCAAATCAACTTAGTTAGTTCCCTAGTTTTTTACATTTTTTTTTTTTTTTTTTTTTTTTTTGAGCATCCATAACTCCCAACGCCAACTGGCACAACGCCATGCCAGAAACATTCCACAATGTAAAATTCACTGCGGACAACAGCTGGAAGGAATCACCTGGGAAATCCCAGCAAAGTGTCCAGTAAGTCCACAACAATCATTGAAACTAATTCTGCTCACCCGAAAAAACAAGATAAACCCAATTAAGAAGATATGGGCAACCGGTATAATTTAATAGCCGGTCGTTCAAAAGAACCTGTGGATGTTTTAACTGAAGCGCAACGAACAACCCCGTCGCTCCCCGGAAACAGCTGAAACTCGGCCAAGAGGCCACATCAGGGGGAGAGAATTCTGTTCCTCCATAACCACCAGGTCCCCAACCATTAAATTTCTTGACTTAGACGACCACTTCGATCGGGCATGAAGTGCCGTCAAGTATTCCAAACGCCACCTTTTCCAAAAGGCTTGGAGCAAAGCGGCAATTTGTTTGTAATGACGGGCGGTCCCTTCATTTAATGAGACTTCAGCTTCCGGGGGCGCGGTAATGGGGCGGCCAACCAAAAAATGACCAGGCGTTAGAGCCTGGTAATCACTCGGATCTGAGGATAGAGCAGTCAAAGGACGGGAATTTAAGATTCCCTCAATGCGAATGCATAACGACGAAAATTCTGCTATGGTCAGCGACCTGGTCCCAATCATACGTTTCATGTGAAACTTGGCCGACTGGACAGCCCGTTCCCACAAGCCACCCTGATGAGGGGCAGACGGAGGGATAAATTTAAATTCAATGTTATTGTCAACAGCAGAAGCTGTTATCTGAGCTGACTGGTCAGGATTGGAAAGCACATTTTGGAGCTCCCGTTTCAGTTCGGAGCGCGACCCCACAAAATTCCTACCACAATCCGAATACAGTGTTTTCAGAGCCCCACGGCGACTAATAAACCGTCTCAACACATCAATAAACTGGGGCGATGAAAGATCCATAGCCACTTCAAAGTGAACTGCTTTAGTGGCTAAGCAGATGAAAATGCAGAGATACGCTTTGACTATAGGTGCCTTCCGAACAGCGTAGGCCCGTACCAAAAAGGGGCCAGCATAATCCATGCCGGAAGAATAAAATGGAGGTGCCGGATTAACCCTAGAAACTGGCAGATCCCCCATTAACGGGTTGGTGGGGCGAGGACGCGCCCTGAAACAAGGAAGACATTTCCAAATTATAGTTCTTATTGCCTGACGTGCGGACAAAATCCAATAATTTTGGGCAAGCTGAAATTGAACTTGCAAGGGCCCAGCATGACCTAACCACACATGAGTGTGATGAATTAGCAACCCTACTAGGTGGTGATGTTTGGGCAGTAAATCGGAAAACGATTTCTAGTAACCGCAGAGTTGGTCAAGCGACCGCGTACTCGAATGAGGCCAAAATCATCTATAAACGTGACCAGGCGCTGAATGCGGACCGGGAGCCGCTTACCTAAACGAAGAGCCGCGAGCTCCTGTCCAAACACGCTGCGCTGAATGTAGCGTAAAATATACTTAACAGCCAACTTCTTCCAATCCATGGCTGAGGAAGCTTCAATCCGCGAAGGCATAGCCCACCTTAAGATGACTGAGTTAACCCCCACCACTAAGGGCCACGAGGACAAGTGCTCAAACAATTCCACCCGGGGCTCCTGAGTGAGAAACGAAGAGACCTTGGTTTCCAAGGCAACATCTTGCACGTCGTGATTCGGGCGATAATTAATAGGGGGCCAGCGCAGAGCATCAAGCTTTAACCAATCTGGGCCTGACCACCACAATGTCGACGACCGGAGGCTGGAGAGTGACGTGCCTCTAGAGGCTAAATCAGCGGGGTTAGAAACACCACGCACATGACGCCAAGATTTAGTATCGGTCCACTCGGTAATGGCAGCCACCCGATTAGCAATAAACGTCTTCAATTTAAAAGTAGGCATATTCAGCCAATCCAACACAATCGTCGAGTCCGTCCATAAGAAAACTTGACTCAATTGAATACATGATGAGAATAAACCAACATAATGACGAACAAGTTTGGCTAAAAGATAAGCTCCCAACAACTCCAAACGTGGGATTGATAAAGTTTTAAGAGGTGCCACTTTAGTTTTAGACGACACCAACGAAACCACCGGAGGACCAGAGTCAGTATAAATGGACAGATAGAGGACGGCCGCGTAACCCAACTGGGAAGCATCACAGAAACCATGCAATATTACCCTTTCAATATGCCCACCTTTAGGGAAGAATGGCCGGGAAATAGTAATTACCGGAAGATGATTCAAAGAGGACAGGAATTGACTCCAATAGTCGTTTAAGTCATCACTTAGAGGAGCATCCCAGTCCAAGCCCTCAGCCCAGAGTTTTTGGAAAAAAGCCTTGGCCCTGAAAATCACTGGCGAAAGCCAACCACATGGGTCAAATAATTGTGCCATCTGAGATAACACGACACGTTTGGTAAATTGAACCTGAGCATTGGTGCAACAGGCCAAAGGAGGAAAGGAGAAGCAATCGGTAAAATGGTCCCAACTTAAACCCAGAATATCCTTAACCTTAGCAATGACGGAATCACTTGGAGCGGCTGATTCAGGTAGGCAGTCGGGTTGATTAGTGCACCACTTTTTCAAATTGAACCCTCCTGAAGACAACAACAGAATTAATTCCCGTTGTAATTTGCAAAGCTCTGATTTTGAATCAGCGTCAGCAGCAATATCATCCACAAAAATATTACGGCTAAGTACCGCCGCTCCCGCAGGAAAATTAACTGCCTCATCCTGAGCCAGCCGCTGTAAGGTTCGCAACGCCTGAAAAGGGGCGCAAGCCAGCCCGTAAGTGACGGTACGCAAAGCGAAAACCCTTAGTGGGGCGGTAACCTCCTCACGCCATAAAATACACAGGTACGCCGAGTCATCAGGATGCATAGCAATTTGGCGGTACATCTGTTCGATGTCGCACGTAAAAACATGGCTAAAACGCCGAAACAAAGTCAAAACGTCGGACAGTAAGGTCTGCAACTTAGGGCCGACACATAACACATCATTTAAGGAAATCCCAGAGGACGTCTTCATACTGGCGTCAAACACCACCCTGATTTTTGAAGTATCACCTCTAACTTTAAAGATACCATGATGAGGGATGAAATATTTTGGAAAATTGGGGTCAGACACCAATGACATATGCCCCTGAGTGACATAATCCGTTATAAATTGTACATACTGGCCCTTAAACTGACTGTTCGCCGCAAATTTCCTCTCTAACGCAAAAAACCGAGACGTGGCTCCCTTAAGGGAATTTCCCAAAATGTGAGAAGAGTTTTTGAAGAACGGCAAGCGCACCTGGTAACGACCCGACGGCAACCGACTTGTTGACTCCATGTAAAACCTTTCAGCAAAGTGATCCTCTTCAGATAATTGGTAGGGTACAGCTGGAGGCTCTTCGACCTCCCAAAAACGATGAACTTGCTCAATTAGGTTGGTTGTCTCCGTAGATAACGTTGTGCCGGAAGGATAAAAGTGGTGGAAATGACAGTGAAGCTGATGTGCAAATACCAGATCTAAAGGAAGGCCAGTGAGACCGCTAGCACAAGTCAATGCACAATTAAGTGCAATTGGGGCTCTACCCATAATCACAAACCCAAAACGTGTCCTAACTGCAACAGGCAAACCTGCACCCAAAGGAATAGTCTCTCCCATAAGAATAGCCGCTACAATATCGGCTCCAAACGACGCATCAATTGGGGCTGCTACATCGAAGGTAGGGTCAGCTAACAAAAGATCTTTTGTAGCCTGCTTAACTTCAGGCAACACCTGGAACCTAGGTGAGTCCGACGAGATCTTAGAAAGAATTATAAAGGCATGGTTAGATGCCACAATCTCGCGTTTTAAAGTTTCCAAGGACAGATGGCACACCTTTTTTGCTTTGGTGGCAATATCACCTACCCCATTGACACTTACCGAAGCGTCAAAACAAGCACATTTTAAGCGAGATGCACATGCTTCAGTGACGAAAGAAGCATGGGACGCGCTATCCAGGATGGCCCTAACTACAATATAACCACCATTCGGAGACGACAAGACTGCTAGACAGGTGGCTAACAGAACCCCTGCAGGATGGGGCAGAGACACGGTCAGAGTAGTGCTCGACAGATCAACAAGCGATGACTCCGCTGCCTTAAGTTCAGCTGTGTCAGAAATCTGTGAACGAGACGGAGACGGACGGGCACTTTTGAAATGAAGCAAAGTGTGGTGGTACTTAGAGCCACATGTTTTGCACCTATTTTTGCACCAGCCCGAATGTTTATGTTGGAGGCACGAAAGACAACATTTTTTATTTTTAAGACTCTGAAATCGAGCCCTAGGGTCCTTACTCAGCCACGCCGGACACTTGAGAAGCACATGGGTCCGGGAATCGCAATGAAGGCAACGTGAACTAGATGCATCCCGTTGCGTAACCTCCGCAGATAATGTAGACACAGCAAGAGGAGTAGCCTTAGAAAAGGAAACCTTCTGGGTTTTCTGGTGGCTAGTGCTAGGAAGAGCAGGTAAAGCCGATTCCAAAGTGCCTGGTCTTTCTGTTCCGCCATAGCGGTTAAAAAAGTCATAATTTCTGTTAGGGCAGGGAGATTCTCTTTGTCCGTAACAGACGCCTCAAAACGTTCACGCAATGATAGATCCAGCCTAGACAATACAAAAGACGCATATATTGCTTGATATATATCAGCAATGTTTAGAGCTGACAACGCTGAAAAGTTAGCATTGAAGCTGTCCACCAACTTTCTAAAGGACGCAGCTGATCGCATAGAAGCGGCTGGTAACTGAAGCAGATTGGTACAATAAACCCGAGCGGCCAAACGAGGATTGTGATAACGACTTTTAAGAGTTGACAGTGCAAGTGAATAACTCTCATCAACTATGGGAAGCGCGGCAACCTTCTCATAAGCCTCACCCATAAGATGAGTCAGTAAATATAACAATTTTTGCTTCGGCGTGAGGGCAGGACTTTCGTCCACCAATGTGGTGAACTTTGACCAAAACTCGGACCAACATTTGGCCTGGCCATCAAAACAAGGTAACGAAAGCTTCGGCAAGTCATGAACAAGCACACCTGAGTGCCCGCCACTTGCCGATGAAAATCGACCAGAACCAACCGGTATCTCTGGTTTTGTTAGTTTGGACACTAAAATGCTACCCCGGACATAAATATCCTTAATTTGAGCTACCACCGCAAAAATGTGGTCCTCGTCCAATCCCTGGGGCAATGACTCGGCCGATAGGTAAGGATCGACCATACCTAGAAAGTCCTGATATTCTTCGGACAACCTGGAGGCCAAAATACCGGCTTCATGTTGATCCACGGCTCTCAATTGCGGCAACCCTTCCAACTTATTTATCAAATGCTGCAACGCAAGTATTCCCACCGAAGTGGTCCGGTCAAAAGCAGCCAACGACAATTTAGCAGGCATATTGAATTAAAAAATATCGCGCAACCGACAACCACCCTTAATAAGAGAATTAGAAACTGAACAATAATCACGCACCGACTTAGTCTAACAGTGCTCGAGATAACTAGGCGTCTCACAAAACTACTTTGCATAAACAATACCGAGCAAGATAAATACAAAAGTAAATTAGTGCACGGCAAAATACAACTTACACAATCCAACAGGCAAATAATGCCAAACACAATAAATTAAACACGCAACAAATTGATTTACACAGCACAAAAGCACGACAACAAAACACAAGTTACACAAGATTACAGCACATACGGTGCAAAATAATGGTACACAAAAGTGCACCCAAAAACAAACATGTATAATACCAAATAGAATAAATACACACAAAACACAGCAAAGTACAATGTACAACAATTCACCAGTTACCGAACCAAACACAATAACTGGGACCCAATAAATGCCAAAATTGATGGTCAACGCGTCATGTATGGACAGGATATCGCATATGCAAAATATAAATCGCACCTAAAGGTAATAGTCATGCCAAAAAATTAAATTAAATACAAAGGCAGGCTACTCCGAAATCCGGATAACCTAAAACCGTTCCCTTTACGCCTGACAGTCACAAACACGTAGCGCACAATTTCACGTGGGACGCAAACCGTAACAGGACGGAAACAAACTTTACCAGACTTGACCCAGTAATTAAACGACTACCCCAAAAAACAAGGTGCAAAATTTTTACACAAAATTTGCCCACCTGGCGATGCACACACGACGTTCACTGCTGATCACAAGCAGTAGCCATAAACGCAAACTCGTAGTTCACATGCCTACGTATTATACCAACGTGCTTCCGTGCAAGCATGCAAATGACAAACATTCATGAAATTTAAAAAATTAACCGCATGCAAAACACCCACGAGCAGGCACAAAAAACGAAACGGCACGGCACGTTGGTAATTAAAATAAAAATCACGCAGCCAAAACTGACTTACAACCCAATTACTGAAACTCAACCCACCAGCAGCATCATGCACAAAATTACGAAGCACGTGCTCCCAGTCGTGACGGCAAAATATTTAATTGAAAAGCTAGCAACCTCATGAACCCTCTGGTAGTAAATAGATGTGAGATAATAGTTTAAAAAGATGGAAAGTAAGACGGCTTTCTTACATGATAATTTAATAGCCTCTGGTGAGCTCGAAAGCAGCAGCATGCAGAATTGCTAATCTGACATAAATAATATAAAAATGACTTACCGTATCTCACGACTGGGTGATCCTGACACTCAAGGCAGGATAGACTGGTTGGGAAAAGGATGGGTGAAATGCATGGATTTCTACCTGCCGAGAAGGGCCCGACTCGTGGACGTTGACACTGAGATGGCTGGCGTACGACAGAGTCTAAAAGTTCACGTGCATGTATGAGCCCTACAAAAGTCATAGTGCCAACCTCGGAAAATGAAAAGAATGACCGGTTCGATCCGAAATATCGAACAATTTATAAATATTATGTTTTATGATATGTTTACGATTTGTACTATACTTTGACATGACTAATAGATGAACCCTGAGATTGAGATTTTGCATGCTCTACAACAGAAATGAGTTTCGAAAAGAGTTAATAAAAATAATTGAATGTAACACAAGAACGAATAAGGAGTTGATTATTTATTCTAACATAAGAGTACTTTTTACAAATTGGCGACCAACTTGAGGGCTAGAAAAAGGGAATTAAACCAAGATAGAATAGAATTATAGTTGTCATTTCTAGCTGGCGACATACAAAAGTGAACAAGATGGCGTCCAACCAGTGAGGCTGAAGTTAGGAAAAAATTATTATAGTAGGAAGTTATAATTGTATCACAGGTAACCTGATTTTAGCTGGCAGCTGTTAGAAGTACAGAAATGCACACAAGAGGCAAGTACAAAAAGCGCGCGGCAGAGGCCAGAGAAGAAGTCAGCATGGAAGAGAAGGAGTCAACATCGGTTGAAGAAGTGGAGACGGGCGATAAGGCGGAAAATAGAGGACAACCAAATGTGCAAAAAATGCTGGAACGGATGCTAGAAAAGATGGACAGAAATGAGGAGAATTTTAAACAAATGAATGAAAAATTTGACAGCATTAAAGAAGATAGTAAACAAACTCATGAGAATTTTAAACAAATGAACGAGAAATTCAACAGGAATGAGGAGAATTTTAAACAAATGAATGAAAAATTTGACAGCATTAAAGAAGATAGTAAACAAACTCATGAGAATTTTAAACAAATGAACGAGAAATTCAACAGGAATGAGGAGAATTTTAAACAAATGTATGAAAAATTTGACAGCATTAAAGAAGATAGTAAACTAACTAATGAAAATTTTAAATGAATGGAGGAACAAAATAAACAAACAAATGAGAAGATACACAGTATGGAGGAAAGGATCAATGAACACTCGAAGAAACAAAACGAAGCTTTGAAGGAAAATTTGATAAAACAGATGAATGAAGTTGGACAGTACCAATAAAAAGTTAGAAAGTAAAATAGACGGTATTAAGGAGAGTAATAGTGAAACTTTAAGGGAAGCTATAAAGGAAAATAATGAACAAATGAAGAATGAGTTCAGACAAATAAATGAAGAAAATTTAAAACAAATAAATGAAAAAATTGAGAATGTCAATGAGGCAATTACACAAAAAGTAGATGAGTGTAATGAAGAAAGAAAACGAGAAATCGCCGAAACAAATGAATAAGTAGAAGGCACCAAGGAAACCATTGGACAGGTCAGAATAGATTTGGATACCAAGATAGGTCAAGTAAAAGAGAGTAGTCACGCCCAAATGCAATCAATAAGAACAGACTTCGGAGATAAATGTCGGGACATCGATACGGCCATAAGCGAAGTACATGGACAGGGACAACGCAACCAAGAGAGGATCGAGGGACTCCAGCGAACAGTCGATAATCAACCCACTTCTATTTCATACATCCAAATCATGGACAACCGGGAGGCTATCAGTTTCAAAACTTATAGAAGAAACCGATGGAGTTCTTAGAACGGGTCAACGAACAGTTGATTAGAAATGGAGAGGACAGGTGGCCAATGATACAGAGTTATCTAGACGAGTACTTCAGAGAAATTAGTGATAACTGGTGGACGGCTTTGAGACACGACCTCCGGAATTATGATGAATTTAAAGCGGCGTTCAAAGCAAAGTACTGGTCGGAGGCCACACAGAACATTGTAAGGGATAACATTTGCCACGGGAGGTATGATGCTAGCAGAGGGACCACGCTCACCGCGTACTTTCTTGGAAAAGTGTGGTTGGCGAGAAACCTGGAGCCAAAAATCCCGGAGGAAAGTCTTGTCACCAAGTTAGCCTACTACTATGAGGACGGAGTGTCCAGGGCATGAACAGGAGGGCAAATTAAGATGGTACAAGCCATGTTGGCGTTGTTAGAGAAATACGAACGAGAAGGGTATTATAGGAGAAGTCGGCAGAGGTACGAAACCAGGAATGTGCCAAGCAACGACCACCACAATAGCAACGGAAAGAATCGGCCAAATTTCAACAACTGGACAAATCACAATAACGAGACGTACAACTGGCCGAATTTCAACAACCGCGGAAATAACAACAACGAGGTGTATTACCGACCAAACAACAACAGCCCAGGAAATAACAGAGGCAATCGACCAAATATCCCAACTAATCAATACAACCGGCCATACAACCCGAACTACCGCCAACAGAACAACAACAGCCGAAACTACAATAACAACCACAGCCCGAATAATCAAAACCAGGACTACCGAAGGGTCAACTATGTGCGAGCTGAGGATAATGGCAACGGGAGATCACATTATCAAGGACGCCAGAGTTCCAGCCGGGACACCTACTGGAACCAAGACGACCATGCCAACAGAAGGGGTGCCAGGACCAACGGAGGTAGAAGTCGAAACCACGAGGGTTACCGGCGAAACAACTACGAAGATGACCATCACCAGCCAGTACCTAGACCGACGGTGAATGATACACATGTAAACCAAAACGGCAGGCGAGACGAAGAGTCTGAGCCGGCTTTAAACGCCCAGCGGCAATGAAAACACCCAAGGGACTCTCACTGAACCAATCTATTGGGTTAATTAACACCGGACATCACGTTCAAAATACGAAAAAAGTTATTACAATTATTCGAAACAATTATTTAAAAAATTTAAGGGAGGAACTGTTAGAAGAAGAAGACGCGATTCCAAATAAAAAGACCACCACCCAGAGAGATAACCGAGTTAATCCAATTTCCAAATGGAGAAGAATATAAGTTTGATGAGATAAAATTCTATAACAAAACACTAGAACAAACTGAGAAAATAAAAAGCAAATACCAGAGGCTACAACCGAAGCCGGTACGATACCAAGTAGGAGATCGAATCTTATTGAAAAACAGAGAGCTACCCAATACAATGGAGAGTATAGCGAAAAAACTATTATTGTTATACATCGGACCTTACACAGTAATGAAGGATAATAATAATAATACGTATGAGATCATGGATCCCAGTACACAGAGGAAAAAGGGGACTTACAACCAGTCATCCATGAAAAAATACTATTCAACAATTAAAAGAATGATCATTGAATCAAATAATGAATTATAAATGTGTTAAAAGAAGAGTGATAAAGAAAAGTAAGTTTTAATATAAAGTAAATACAAATAATGCCCATCAACAATATTGTGTCAATAAAGAGCTAGAGAGTAGGAGAAAGGAAATCAATAATGAAGGAAGATATAATGTAATCTATACAATGATAATGTGAAGAATCCCAGAATGTTTATTGTATTTTAGTCGCACTAAGACTACTTTAAAGTTTTTTGATGATTGACTGTAGAATGATCCAGCAATCATATACCTGAGCAGACGGTACGTTCCTCTGAACTCAGAAGGTGTAAGATGGACAGCGGTGAATCAGAGCCAAAAGAGCCCGCCCGACTGGTGCCAACACACATGATAGGGAAAATAATTAGGGAAATTAAATGTTTAAGGGATAAAACACAAAGAAGGAAGATAACATACTAAATAAAGCAAGGAGATAGTGAATTACATGAAAAAGAAAAGGGAAAATTATAAGAAATCAAAGAAGGAAGTTCAAGTAAAGAAGTGATTAAACTAATAAAATGGTTGATAATTTCATCAACACCTGCACAATATTTGCTGAATGATCAAATTTAGCGTTGGGGCAATATGTAATAGTACATATATTCCCAATAAAGTTAACAGCAAAAGATAAAGAATGAAGCACTCATAAACTAACACCAGAACACCTAAGAAAGGAATGATAACCGAGTAACTATATACAAAGTATTATATAAGGTTCAAGAACTCAATAAAACAATTAATGTAATTAACTCAGTAAACCAAAGAACAATAAGTAGTGATAAAGAAGAAAGTATAGAAGACAACTTAGTAACGTGATAAACCCAATAGATATGGTAAGTGAGAGGTATAAACAAGTCTAACAACGGAACCACGAATTAAATAAAGACGTGCTAAGCAACAAGACAGTGAAGGCCACATTAATTACCAAAAACTTAAATGCATGAAGAACTGAAAAGAAACAAGATTAACAAAAATAGTCATTTTTTAATAGAGGTCGGAATATTTCACCTCACAGAGTCCACCAATTAAATAAAAAGCCTTTTTCTATGTCAGACAATATACTACTTAAAGATAATTAATATTTTCAAGGAATAAAGAGAAATCGAAACAAAAAGTGAAATATTATCATAAATAAATCATTGGGAAATAGGAAATGCAAATTTAGGATTTAAATAATACAAATAACCTGACAAAACAATAACTGATGATGACAAATACCCAGAAGAGACGATCAAATGACAGAAGATGTAAATAGTTGTTAGTAGACATAAATATAATGTACAAATTGTAACGGGGCTATTTTGAAGTGGATATTTTTATTCAATTTATAAATTATTGGGGACTGATTTGTTTGGACACCCATTACGGTCACTCAGACATGCTTGATTGGACACTCTGTATGCAATTCCGTATCAGTCCGTGCTTGGCACAAACGATAACAGCGTTGGAATGTAAGCCTATGCGCACATGCGTGTATTTTCCGTTGGTGGATAAGTAAAACTTTGTGGCGAGCCCAAAGACAGGACAAAATTGCCTATACTCGTTCAACAGGTGATATCACGTGATGACTCATTATTGTGTCATGTGATCTTTATCAACGAATCATGAACAAAGTTGCCATGGATGAAGAAGGCGTGGTTTATATAGACGCCGAGAGAACTGCGTAGTCGTATTCTAGACCGCATGCGGTCGGTTAAATCTTTTACTCGAGTTTAACCCAGGTCGGCCGACCCAACCAGTGCACATCGAAAATGTGTAAATAGCCCAAAAATATTTAACATAACTATGGAACAGTGACTTTGTGATACAGTGAAACAACAACCTTTTTGGGATTCAAATCAGAACTGTGTGTAACGCGCCATGTGATCGACAGGAACGACGCCCTATACGTAACAGTTTTCCATTCAATTTTTCTTATGCTATATTAAAGGGGGTAATCGGTATGTGTGTGTGTGTGTGTGTATGAGGAGCATTACTGGGTCGTTTTTGAGTAGAAAATAAGTTAATCGTAAGTATATACATATATTCAGTAATAAATAAATTTTGATAGCATGGCTAGGTGAATCAAATATTGTTCGGAGTGTTATTTCTAGAAAAAGGATAACTTCAGTAGAAATCATAATTTGACGTAGTTTCACAATTCAGTCATAAGGCATATTTTAGTAAATTTAAACCGGAAGGTAAACAGAAAAATTGTCATGCTAGAAAAATAAAGTACCATTTTTTGTGTTTGTAAAATATGTGTATTAGTTTGCATTCACCTGTGTTTTTTCTCTGCCTAAGTACATCAGACGACACCCTGGTTATTAGTGGTAAAGGTAAGTGAGACAAATTTAAATATGTTGTTTTAAAAAGCAAGTAGAGTTGCAGTTATATAAACAGATTTATAAACTTTAATATTTATTTTAAACTCGTACAGCTTCAGTTGGCGCCCGTTAACAGTGACTTTGTAAATTAAATTAAATTAATTTACAAACTGATCGAAAATGGCAGAGAAAAATAAGAATGCAGATTTAGGTGGAAGTAGTGTAGAGGAATCTATTTTAAATGTTACGCAAGACAATATAATATGGACAAATATTAACGAGAGCGTAGACAATACAACACACAAATTAACGATTGAGACAGTAGACGCAAAAATAAGCGATAATGTAAATATTTAACCAATTAGCGTTGATGATGGAAATGATGTCAGGAATGAGAACGGAAGTCAAATCAGAAAATAATAAATTAAACATGAGTTTAAATGAATTTAAAACTGAAATCAAATCAGAGATAAACACAGTAAACGATAAACTTGCCGATTTAAATAACAAGTTCATGAATGTAAGGAGCGAATTGAGAGTGAGTGAAATAAATATGAATAGCCGCTTGGAAAGTATGAATGAGGCTATTGTTGGAGTGAAAGATGAACTGACTGTAGATATAAATAAGATACAAACAGAAATGAAAAACGATATAAGAATAATTAATGAAAAACAAAAAGAGAAAATGTTAGAGACAAGTAAAAAATTTGACACATTGACAAATAAACTTAATGACAAAATTGACAGTAATGTTCAATGTATAATTAATGAGTGTGAGCAAATCAAACAAGCAAACAAAATGCAAGAAAATATAAATGATGAATTCAGAAGTAACTTTGAACAAGTTGATGCAATTAAGATTAATGTAACTAGTTTAAAAAATAAACAAACAGAACATGAGCGCGAAATAATTAAAGTCAGAGAAGATTTGAGTGTAACCATTAATCAGAAACTAACTAATGTAAGTGAGAGAGTGAATGTGGAAGTAGAATTAGGATATTTTAGTAATGAAAGTAGGGGGGTGAACCCCATACAATTTTTGAACTCTATAAAAAGTTTCAATAAATATAACCAAGAAAGTTGGGAGATTAAATTAGTAAGAATTTTAAAATACTTTAAAGGGGATGCTAAAATATGGGCGGATGCTCATAATGATAACTGGGTAGATTTTAATGAGTTTGAGCAAGCATTTAGAAATAAGTACTGGTCAGAAGAGAAACAAGAGGGATTACGTAGTACCATAATGGGGTGGGGCAATTTTAATATTAAAAACATGAGTATTACGTCGTATGTGACGAGACTATATAGTCAGGTTAAATATTTGGAACCACCAATGCCTCTTTCATCTTTTATAAGATACATTAGTAAACATTTACCTAAGGACATACGGTCCACAATCAGAACATGGGAGTTTGCTAATATTGCCGAATTAGAAAAAATACTAGAAGCATACCAGTGTATGAAAGAGGAAGAAGATAATAAATACCAGTTTAGAATTAACGAATCAAGTCAAATAAATACTGAAATAAGACAACCAGACCATTTTATTAATAATGTGAATAGATCAGGGGAGGGGGCGTGGTTATGTCCAAACCCTAGTTGTGGAGCTAGTAATTATAACGGGTCATGGAATCAATGGTACAGGTGTCAGGGTCCGAGAGAGAGTGCACGAGGGAGAGTGGAGAGTTATAATCGAGGTTTTGAACATACCGGGTTTAGAGGGAATCATAGAGGGAGAGGTTTCACCAGTAATCGGGGAGTGTCAGGAAATTTCAATCATAGAGGGAGAGGGGGATATGTTAGTAACCCAAACGAAACTAGGGGCGTGGAAGCGCCAGCTCATAATCAAAACAGTAGGGGGGTTTACAGTGAACCACCACCTCCAATTCCGTTAAACTAATCAGGGCGGTTGAAAAAGAAAGCCCCCAGCCGTCTAGGAATCACATGACAATAGGGTCACTAATTACCAATATACATAATGATCTATCCGACGAAGAAGCGGGAGAGAGTAGTAATGCTTTTGGGATGGCAGAATTTGAAGCCGAAGTGTTTAATTCTAAGTACACTTTTCTAGTAGATTCAGGGAGTGAACTGACTGCTATAGACGATAGAATGTTTGAAAAAATCAAAAATCAAACTACCGAAACAATTCCACAACTACCAGTACTGGGAATTAGTGTTATAGGGGTAACGGGTGTTTGCAGTAAAAAAGTAACAAAACAAATAATGCTACAATTAAAGGTAAATAAAAACACAATAAATGTACCTTTTTTGGTAATTCCAGGTTTAAATATGGGAGCTATAATAGGTAATGATTTTTTAAATAATTTCAAAGTAGAGTTAAACTATTACACACAGACTATGAAATTAAACAATAATAATAGTATAATTGAAATACCATTTATACAAAATAAAACTGTAGAAATGAAAGCTTTAAAAATAATTAGTAAGGGAATGTTAATTTCTGATAATGATATAAACGAGTGTAGGCCTTTAATGATAAATTATTGTAACTTGAGAGTAAATAATACTGAATTATTTGAAAATGAAAATAGTTGGGAGGAAAAAATGAATAAAATCCTATATCAAGGTGGGGAATTTAGCTACCAAGACAGGGAAAAAATAGTACTAATAATAAACAAAAATAAATCAGTTTTTTCAGACGAACCCGGTTTAGTAAAGAATTTTAAGGGTAAATTAGTCGTTAAAGAAAAATCACCCTTTGCACCTAAAACCTATCCCGTACCATACTCCAAGAGAGGTTTAGTACAGGAGGAAATAAATAAAATGTTGAGGGAAGGTATCTTAGAAAAATCTACTTCACCATATTCCAACCCTTTAGTAGTGGTTACGCATTAGATTATGTTTAGACGCAAGACAAGTAAACAGAATAATTGTTCCAGACAGAGAATCACCGGAACCAGTAAGCGAAATTCTGCAATGTTTTAGTGGGACCAAATACGTCACCACCTTGGACTTGACTGCAGGCTACTAGCAGATAGAGCTGGAAGAGGAGTCCCGACAGTATGTGGCCTTTTTATACAACGGTAGGAATTACCAATTTCGCAGGCTACCTTTTGGACTCAACGTAAGTGTTTCAATTTTTATCAAATGCCTGGATTATGTATTAGGGAGAGAGATTTTAGAATTCACAACCGTTTATGTAGACGATATAGTAATTACGTCATCAGACATTGATACACACTGTGAAAGGTTAGATAGAGTGCTAAGTAGACTGCATGAATATGGAATAACAGTTAAATTTAAGAAGTCAGAATTTTTGAAAGAACAAGTTAATTTTTTGGGACGTATAATTTCAGCCAGGGGTATCAGTACAGACCCTAAGAAAGTAGAAATAATACAAAATTTTCCGATACCAAAAAATGTTAAACAGTTGCAAAGTTTCTTAGGTTTGTGCAATTATTATAGGCAATTTGTAGACAAATATTCATATTTAACAGTACAATTGGGACATTTGTTAAATAAAGACAATCGATGGCAGTGGAATTTAAAAGAGCAAAATATATTCGA
Organism: Magicicada septendecula; assembly: GCA_034769895.1. Lineage (NCBI taxonomy): Eukaryota > Metazoa > Arthropoda > Insecta > Hemiptera > Cicadidae > Magicicada > Magicicada septendecula. Next base: position 11,972,469 of record CM068367.1, read on the forward strand.
GCTGATAAAAAATAAATTCTTAAACACAGTTATATTAGCTCATCCTAATTTTTCAGAACCATTTTATATACACACAGACGCGTCAGACATTGCTTTGGGAGTAGAGTTGTTTCAGTTAGATGGGAGTGGTAACCACAAAGTAGTAGCTTTTGCAAGTAGATCTCTATTAACTAGTGAAAAGAACTATACTACGACGGAGAAGGAGGCGTTATCAATAGTTTTCGCCTGTGGAAAGTTCAGAACGTACTTATTAGGAAATAAGGTAATCATAAGATCCAACCATCAAGCTTTAACGTTTTTAAAGAACTGTAAATAACACATGGTAGGTTAGTGCGCTGGATGCTAATATTACAAGAATATGACTTAACAGTCGAGTATTGTAAGGGTAAAGAAAATATAGTAGCTGATGTCCTATCCAGGACAGATGTTGATAATATTACCGAAGTCGACATAGCAAATACGTATAAAATATTTATAGCAAAAGAAGTGGGGGAAATAAATATGAAAAAATTAACAAGTAACTTAGCAACAGAACAAGAAAGAGACACCGAACTTGGTAAAATAATGTTAGCTTTGAATCAAATACCCAACATACCTCACAAGTGGGAGAAGCATTTTAGTTTGTTTAATAACATTTGTTTCACCGGGCAAATGAACAGGGAAACGATTGGAAAGTGTGCATTCCCAAAGTTATAATACCTGAAGTAGTGAGAGATTGCCATCTGAGGTATGGTCATATAGGCCCCAAGAAATGTAGTGACATATTAAAAGAGTCATGTAAATTCAATAATATGGAAAGAACGGTGCGTAAAATATTACAAACATGCGAAATTTGTCAGAAAGCTAAAGTAAACAGTCGTAAACAGGAGGGTTTAATGCAACATGTAATACCAGACAGTCCTTTAGCATTAGTTGCTGTTGATTTATATGGCCCTTTACCCAAAGGTCGAGGAGGGGTAAATTATTTATTTGTTGTGTTAGCTGTTTTTACCAAATTTGTAAAATTGTACCCGATTAAAAAGGCAACCTCCTCAGTATTAGCTAGGAAAATAGTAAATGAATACCTTATTGAAGTAGGTAAACCCAAAATAGTATTATCAGATCATGGTTCTCAGTTTACCAGCAACACCTGGCGGGAAACTTTAGGTTGGGAAAATATTTTAGTTAAAACTCAGTGTATCATCCCCAATCGAATCCTAGTGAGCGTGTTATGCGGGAGCTAGGTAGGATGTTTAGAACCTTTCGCCACAAAAAACATTCTTTGTGGGCTACCTTTGCGTGCAAGATAGAGGGGTATATTAACAATAGTTTATACGAATCCACTAGCTACAGCCCATGTGAGTTAATGTTTCAGAGAAGGCCGTCACGCATATTAGAAGAGCTAGTAAAATTTCCAACCCGGACGGATATACCACATGATAGGAAACTGGTAATCGCTAGGGCGCGCCTGCTGAGTAAGGCTGAACAGCGGAAACGGAGACATGACCAGAATTTAACACCCATACAATACGAGGTAGGACAACTAGTATTAATAAAAAATCACGATCAATCATCAGCGGTGGACAAAGAAATTAAAAAATTCTTCCTATTGTACGACGGTCCATATGAGGTTAGCCAAGTGAAAATGGAGAATGCTTATGTTTTAGTAGATTTGCAAACTCTAGAAATAAAAGGAACTTATAATGTGACCCAATTAAAAAAGTATTACCTAGCTGAGGGATGATAGACATAATTTTCATTATTAGAATTTTCATACATAAACAAACATTTTTTTATATATATTTATTTTTTCATTTTATTATTATTATTATTATTATTATACACGTTATGGTGTACGGAGGTAGAAGGTATCCTCCCCCATTTTCGGGCAGTCACAGATTCACCACCTCTGATCGTGGTTTTTGGCATTCTGGAAGCAGGCCATGGTTGACGGTAGGGTGAAATCAACGATGGTCCTAATCCACAAATTGGTGTAAACTAGAAATTTAACACTGTCATTGAACGGGGAGGGGGACCCCTAGTTTCGTGGAAAGGTAAGGCATTAAAAAAAAAAAAAAGGATGGTAGTATTTGTCCACGAACTACAGTAGTTTGTTTTAGAAATTTAAACTAGAAAATTAGAAAAAATTTCAGAATGAAACAACCAAAACTATGTAATTTAAATGCTTAACTTTTCAAGGAGTTGTTTTCCGTCTGAAAACAAAAGGTATTATACTTTTAATGTAAATTTGTAAGATGATCCATTATTGTAGTTCCTATTTTTGTCATAGAGAAAATGTTAGTTAACCAAATGGATGTTTGGACTTGCAAGAATGTTGATGTGAAAAGTGTGTTAAATAAAATAAAAACTTGTTATCATACAAGATATATGGGCAATTTTGGGGGGTTGTGTGGTGTTGATAGAAGTGATATAATTATGGAATGTAGAGACTGCAACTGTAGAAGGACATTGAGTTTAGCTATAAGGACGCTATTGCAGTGGTGGCATGTGCCACTGTAGATAGCAGTAAGTGTTGGGGTAACAGAGAGTGCTACGTCCATTGGAGGCCAAACTGGCGTAAAATACACTGCACAACTTTTATATAATTTTATATTATATGTTGATTTGTTGCCGTGCAGTGTATTATAAAACGAAGTCAAACATCCTCGAAATGAAAGATGATTTTCATTTTCGGGCGATTACTGCCTGGCCAGCACTAATCGTGGTTTTGGATGGCGGCCAGCTATGGCCAAACAATTGTAAACCTGACCATAGCTGTGCTTGAAATTGGTATAGATTTGAAATTATTGGGGGGTGACTTAGGGGAAATCCCCAGAACTATGGAACAGCGGCTGCCACTCTGTTCGCGTGGGAACAGTTAACCAGGTGGTAGACCCGCATTAAGGGCTTGTAAATATGAAACAATAGATATTATATCTAATTAATTTTAAAAAATGTAAGGCCGAAGCAAGGACACGGAGATGCCAAAATTCCTCCACCAATGCCGTCCTTGTGGAAGCAGCTGAACGCCACAGTTCAGTGGGGGATACAATAGTGTGTGTGGCCGGGAGGTTATTCAGAGGAGTAATGAATGTAAAAATTTGTTTTTGTAACTAAATGACGCTGACCAGCCGCTTTGATTTTTGACTTGAGAAGTGGTTACTGTAGACAACTGATACGAATTCGAATTTACTTACACATATTATACTATGTGCTATGTTTTATAAATGACGTTACTGATTTTGAAAAGGTAATCCAGTAGATAAGGTGTTTATGGTGTTTTATATTGTTTGATTGTGTCATTATTGTTATTATGTTAGCGTATAAGAATTATGAGCATATATTATGTATTTTGTATTATATAATTTTGTGTAGTGTAAGTAGGTCGAGGTCATTTACCTGGCCCAGAGAGATCAGCTGATGGGTTGTATCTTGCCCATATGGGTTGGTCCATATGGCCCATACCTGTTTTTTTTCTTGTAATCCAGATGAATGCTAGTTGTATTTTTGATAATTTTCTTTATTTACCAGAATAACCATTTAATAAAAAGTTATTAAAAAAAAAAATTATTTTTTTATGCCTGCCATATAGGATATTTTGAATTTCAAGTATACTATTGTTTGTGTGTGTATTACTAGTGGTTTATAGAATTATATTGTTTAGTATATCTGTGTAAACAAATGTTAGAGTAAGTGAATTCATGTTTTAATAAGGTGTTCAAATTGTTTTTTCTTTAGGATTGTTAGTGGTATTATAGAGAATTAACAGAGTTGATAGATCTATATAAGAGTTTTTTGTCTTGATGAAAATAATGATAATTTTGCACTTCAATGAAATTTTAACCAAATTTAAATATTGGAATTTAATGTATTTGCTATATTTTAATTTGAAAAAGGATCTTAAAATGTTTAAATGATGAGTTTATTTAGAAAGTAATTATGAGTGTGAGACGCGCCCAGTACTTGCTAAAGGCAGCCCAGTGTGCATGCAAGGGGGAACATATCGGTTGAGGATCTGGCATGGTATAAGACGAAGGGTTTGGATTTTGGGGGGTGGCATGTTAGGTTGGGTGCGCTGTGATGCGTGTCTGTTCGATTTTATGGTGTTGGGATCTCGAATAGAGAAGTACAGTAATCTTGTTCAGGTTAGCAATGAGATATCTTCTGTTTCGGCAGAAGATCTCTCATTGGGGGGTATTGTAATGGGGCAAAAAGGGGTATTATATTTTATTGTAATTTTATTCAATTTTATTTACTGTATACTGGCCCAAAACAGCGAGTCACCTACATAAAATGGTTCAGTGCGTTGGAAGCCGGCATGGTCAACAACGGTTTAATTCACAGAATTCCAGTGCGCACATGCCTGTGCTTTCCGTTGGGGAGGAGAGTAAAAACTTTGTAACTAACAACCAGCCACAATGGAATGTGTCCGGTGTGCAACCATGCAATACAATTCTCAGAACTGTAGTACTTGCGACGCGCGCAAACACCAGCAGGCGCGCAACCAACGCCGAGAAGCTAAAACAATATGGCTTGAAGGTGATATTTTCTCAACATGTGCTCGGTGCAAGACGGATGCAAGATTAAAGACACACCTTTTCAGTGACGTAAACCAGTGGACACCAGATTTTGTCAACGCCCGACACACGGGAATAATACAGGTTACTTGAACAGTGACGAACGATTCAGAGCATAAGGCATTGTACTTCCGTTATGCCTAGTTTTCTGGTGGGAGATTTTGTTAGTGACTCTCCCCCCAGTAAAATTGCATCGTTACTCTGGCCGGGAACGAAGTTAAAAACGTGTGCACAACAATTTTGAATTTCTATTATAAAAAAGTATTAACCAGAAGTTGAAAATGAACTAATATAGCGAAATAGAGTCAGTGACGTAAACGGGACAAAAGAAAAAATGTGAACTAAAGAAAACTTTCGGACATCAAAAAACACGCGGCACATTGCAACGAGAGGAGTAACGCCGGTTGGGTAGTCCACCTCAATCCAAATAATTTCATCCTTTAAAAGTTTTTAATTCAATTAATTAAAACAAAATGGGATTTTAAAATGGAATGAATGTTGCGTGTGAGCAGGCTGGGCGGCCTATTAATTTAGTAACTTTTGTTAGTTTGGTTAAGGTATAAGCATTAGTGTTAAATGGTATAACAAATTTGGTTTCCGGTATAACGTAAGTAAAGTCAACTGTATACAATGAGTATTACAGTGATACATAAAATAAATTGTTTGATACTATTTAGATGTTGAAGTAGATATAATAAAACAGGGTTAATTTCACATATCAAGATGTATTGATTATTGCGTTTACCTGTTTCTCTCTGCTAATGAGTACACCAGACGAGACCTTGGAAGTTTTACGAAAGGTAGGTAATACAACAAAAATCAATATTTCAATATTAATAATTTTTTAACTCGTAATGTTTTAACGTCATAATGAGTAAAACTGACATGTTCTGTCTGGTTTCAATATTTTTCCAACAATACCTTCCTTTTTATTAAAACGCTAATTCGTTCATTTCAGGTCTTGGCAATGATACCTTTATAGGTCACAGGTTCGATTTCACAATTTATAATTAATATGATTCCATAGAATCTTATTGTATCTTTGTCACTATTATATTATAAGTTTGTAACGAAGATTCTTTATTTTTTAATTATTTCCCCTTGGTTTTATTTCACTAAATTAGTTGCCTTGTTGTTTCATATAAATTACATGTTTCATACAATGTTCATATTGTAAATATGTTTATTCACTTACACTATACAGTGTTTTTACTTTTTAAAGCCTATCACTGTTGTTCTCACCTTTTTAGACTGTTACACTATCTGATTTTTATAATTATTGTTCAATATTATTATATTTGTAATTCTATATGACTTACAGTCTGTAGTTCACTTATACAAAATAACTGTTTGAGGTTCGCAGACCTCCTCATAATTTTAATCTAAGGCTATACTCAATGTCTTATTTCTTACATACTAAGTTGAACATTTGTACATTATATTTATGTCTACTAACAACTATTTACATATTCTGTCATTTGATCGTCTCTTCTGGGTATTTGTCATCATCAGTTATTGTTTTGTCAGGTTATTTGTATTATTTAAATCCTAAATTTGCATTTTCTATTTCCCAATGATTTATTTATGATAATATTTCCCTTTTTGTTTCGATTTCTCTTTATTCCTTGAAAATATTAATTAACTTTAAGTATGTGATATTAATTACATTTTAATACATTAAAATCATCAAAATTATTTATCTTCCACTTACCTTAAAAAATCTTCTCTCAGCCCAGAGTTACGTCACATGAACGTTGGAATGCAAGAATGATTGCAAGGTTATATTAATAACAGACTCAACTCGCATGTATGAAGAGAAGCAATTAGAATTTTATTTTATTCTTTAAACTTTCAACATTTGATTGATTTACTTTTAAAATTTTACTCAAAGTTACTCAAATTTTCTGTTAACTTAAACTTCTCTGCCTTCACATCATTAACAACAACTGTTATTATTTAGAACATAAACAAGACCTTGAATCACTTTTATACAGACGAATACTTATTTCTTACTACCTGAATCTAATTATTTTACTCTACTATAGACGACCCAGATTGCTGCACACTCTACACTCATTCCATTAATTTATCCCAAGCCCTTTTATTGTTAACATATTTGAAGAACCTTTTATTAAAAAATATTGAAATTATTCTAATGGGTTACCCAACTGCGTCACTCCTCTCGCTGCCATGTGCCTCGTGTGTTTTAAGTGTCCGAAAGTTTACGATTCCTCTTTTATTTCGCCCGTTCACTTCACTGATTCTGTTTATTTATATTAAATAATTTTTTAACTTTTGTTCACTTTTTACATGTTAAATTTAAGATTTTGTGTGCACACGTTTTTATTTCACACCCGGCCGGGTTGAGAATTTTATTCAACTGGGATGAGAGTCACTAACAAAATCTCCCACCAGAAAACTAGGCATAGCGGACTTACAATGCCTTCTGCTCTGAATCGTTCGTCATCGCCCATTCAACAAGTGCAACTCCTGTGTGTTGGACGCCGACGAAATTTAGTGTTCACTGGTCGACGTCACAAATGTGGGCAGGACTTGATCTCATTTCCGTCGTTTTGAGACCACGTGCGAACAAAACCTTCGTCTCCAAGCCATCTTGTGCGCCTTTCGCTTAGCGTGGGTTAGGCGCTCCGCCGATGTTAGTGCTTGCGCGTTTGTGTGTGTGTGTCACACAATCGCAAAATCCTCAGAATGGTATGGCGTGATTGCACGTTGACGCATTCCAATGTATTGGCATCACCTCACAAGTCCTTTGTTCTAACTATGCTTTATTTAACATGTGGCTGTCCCCACTCATGAAAAATGAATTTAAAATATTTTAATAAAATAAAAACCTAAATTTAATAAAATAAAAAGCCCCCCTTTTGCCCCGTTACAATACCCCCCCAATGAGAGCTCTTCTGTCGAAACAGAAGAAATCTCATTGCTAAACCCCTAAGAGGACCGGAGAGGATATGGTGCCAACAACCCCCATTTGTTCTTATACATCATGGGTAAACAACCCCCCTGGCTCGGCGACTATGGCCGCATCTGAACGAGATCACTGGACTTCTCTATACGAGATCCCAACACCATAAAATCGAACAGACACGCACCACAGCGCACCTAACCTTCTATCATGCCACCCCAAAATCCAAACTCCTGGCCTTATACCATGCCAGATCCTCAACCGATATGTTCCCCCTTATCATGCACACTGGGTCGCCTTCAGCAATACTGGGCGCATACATATACTTGTTAAGACCTACCAACAAAATTTATTTTCAAATTTAAAAGTTTCATTTAAATTAAAACCAAATTTTCACATTACCATTAATCTCAAAATCAAAATAAAATCTTTTATCAGGATCTATGAGATTTCTTCATTACTCTCAATAATCAGAAAAACAAATAAATTGAACATCTACTTAAAACATGAACTCACTCATCCTAACATTTGATTATACATGCATACTAACCAAAACAATTCAATAAACAACAATAGTAATACACCTTAACAATAATACACTTGAAAATTAAAACCTCAATTAGATGGCAGGCACAAAAAATCAAATTTTTTTTTCCAAAAAAAAAATTTTAATTTATTAAAATATACCTTTCTCAATATTCAGAAAATTTAAAATTATTTTAATCAATTAAACAACAAAATTGGCATTACTTCATTGCCAAAACTGGTCTAGTTTATAACATCAACCATCAGCTGATCAAACTGGGTCAAGTCAACAACCTTGACCTACACAGGTTATACATAGGCTACATCATAAAATACATTAATCATCTTTAAAATTTTTACCTTCAAACATAATAAAATAAGACATTTAAAATTACCATAGTATTATTACAATTAACAATAAAATTGACATTTAAATTACTCAAAATTACACATTTTACAACTTTACTTTATTCTCCAATTCTATTAAAATTTGTCACTCATTTCCATTAAGTTTATATTTTTACTATGACTCTCTTTCTTTAATATTCTCATTCTCCATTAGTTTGGGTGATTTAATTATTCATAATAACTTGACTGTATCAACTTGGCATATATACATTTATAATCCCCCTCCTGACTCAAATGTCACTAACAGCTTTAACTAACATGACACCCATCTCTATCAAAACATTTATCAAACATTCTCTAAACCCAACTTACTACTCAAATCCTTTCGCATCATTCACTCTTATAACAAAAAATACTCTCTACCCCTTTGTACTCAGGATGTGTGTTTCCCTCCCAAAGCTCATTCCCTTATCTGGTCCCTGGATTCTACCTAGGCGACCCTTTCCGGTGCTAAACGGTCCCTTCCCGTCCCAACCCTTTTGTTGCGGACTCCTCATCACCACCCCCTTTACAAAATTCCCATCAACTCTAATTACCATTCTCATTGCATCACTTCAATTACAACAAAATATCTCCATTTATTTATTACATCAATATATCAATCATTACTCTACATATTTTACCCCATAGCTACTGTGTCACCATTACATCTCAAATTCTACATTACATTAGTTCACAACAATATTATTCTCTCTAGTACCCCTTTTAAACTCAACTTGGACTGATCTACATGTCCCAACAAAATATTAATCACCCAAAATCTACCTTTTTTATTTCTTACACATCATTTAAAATTCTTAATTATATCAAATTATTTCCAACATTTAAACCAAAATCTTTTAATGCATTAAAATCATTATATTCAAAACTTAGTTACCTTGGAAATTTACAAACAATTTATAAGTGACATTCTACAGCGGATCAGCTGATTTTCTTAGCAAAGTGAATGACCTTATTACAAACACAGTTCAAAATTATACAAATCACACATTTTATCAATCCTTACCTTTAATGCAACAAATTAATACATTTATAAGACATAATAAACACAGCATAATAAACATCTAAAACCCTATTTCTCATAGCAAGATACAACGATTTAATTACTTCAAGAGCGAGTCATCATCTTTAGGTTACAAAATTTTAATTCGTTGCTCCCCTGAGCAACCACCCAGCCACACACACTATTGTTTTTTCTGTTGGACTGTTGCGCCCATTTGCCTCCACAAGGACGGCATAGGTGGAAGAATTTATCATCTCCGTGTCCTTGCTTCAGCGTTACATTGGAAATTATTTGGATATCATCATATCCATGTTACAAATTTATACGCCCTTAAAACGGATCTACCACCTGGCCTTGCTGTTCCTACTCGAACAGAGTGGCAGCCGCTGTTCCATAGTTTCCGGGGATTTCCCCTAATTTCACCCCCATCAATTTCTAATATAAACCAATTTCAAGCCAGCTATGGTCAAGGTTCTTAATTTATGGCCATAGCTGACCGCTAGCCAAAACCACGATTAGTGCTGGTAAGGCAGTAATCGCCCGAAAAGTCGGGGAAATCAACTCTACTTTCAGGCATGTTATCGTCATCATTAATATGCACGGCACAGCAATCTATCAGGATACAATATAAAATTGTATAAAAGGGTGTGCCGTGCATTTTACGCCACTTTGGCCTCCGATGGAGGTAACACTCTCTGTTACCCCCAACACTTATCGCTACCTACGGTGGCACATGCCACCACCGTACTAGCCACTTAATAACTAAATTAAATCTTCCTTCACTTGCAGTTTCTACACTCCTTAAGTATAGCACATCTGTTAACGCCACTCAACCCCCCAAAATTTACCCACATATCTTGTATGACAAGTTCTAATTTATTTTACACACTTCCACACGTTCCAACTCTCACTAATACTATGAATTTTACAATTATTTGGTCACTTATTTACTAAAATTGATATAAATTTAAAATTATAAACATTCAAAATTATTTTGATATCTATTTACACTGGAGGCTGTCTAACATTCCTATGATAAGTGGTAGTAAGGCAGTAATCGCCCTGAAAGACGGGGTTTATGCCGCAAAGAGAATTGGGACAAGATAGACCTACTTCGTGAATTCACGTCCTCTTTCTAACGCAAAACCCATTCCCTTTTCTCCCATTTATTCTCACCTGCCGTCTATCTCACCCCCACCCCCCTTGCAACAAAACTCAATCTTTTCAGATAACACTGTAATTGCTGTCAGTGGCTAAATTTAGTTTCGCCACTGACACTGAAATTTTAATTTGTATGTACTTTTCTCCCATTTATTCTCACCTGCCGTCTATCTCACCCCCACCCCCCCTTGCAACAAAACTCAATCTTTTCAGATAACACTGTAATTGCTGTCAGTGGCTAAATTTAGTTTCGCCACTGACACTGAAATTTTAATTTGTATGCACTGCCTTTTATATATATGTGCAGCCTCCATTATGTACAACCACTCTAAGGCAGTGCAGGTACGTGACAGGTACACCTGGCCGCTGCACCTTGAGTGTATAAAAATCATTTATGTCACGTACCTTTAGGGGTCCCCCTCCCCATTCAAATGTGCTGTAAATTTCAAATTTTGACCAATTTTGGTGGAGCCGGACCATCGTTGTTTCACCACCCGAAGGAAGATCCTCCAACCATGGCCCGCCTCCAATTTCCGAAAACCACGGCCAGGACTGGTAAGGTCATGACCGCCCGAAAATGGGGGAGAGTCGCTTCTGAAAACATAATTACCATGTTAAAATTCAACAAAATTTCACCTAGACCAATATAATTTTAAATTCGTAGCATTTTGCGTTCCCACTATCTCCTGTGTTACCTGATTACATAGTACATATTTATTTCTATAATCCCATAAGGTCCTTCATATAAGAGGAAAAACTTTTTTATTTCTTTATCTTGTGCACTAGACAAGTCATGCCTTCTTACCAATACTAACTGTCCCATCTCATATTTGACCCACTTACCCTTTTCGTCATGCTTCCTTTTTCTCCTCTCTCCCTTTGTGAGCAGACTCTCGTTGGCAAGTCGTATTTTTACATCTCTGTCTAGAACTCTTTCCTCAGGTGGATATTCAAAAAGTTGTTCTAATATTCTGGGTGGACGGTTTCCCTTGATTAGTTCATACGGTGTAAATCCGGTCGAATCGTGGGTTGTGCTATTCAACCAATCCTCCACTTTCTTCACGTATAAAGGCCACTCTGTATGTTTGGAGTGACAATACGCCCTGAATATCCTGCCGATTTCTCGCATCACCCGCTCTGCCTGGTTTGACTGTGGATGGTAAACTGCCGTATGTTTGGGTATGATGCCTTCCCAGCCAAGAGTCTGTCTCCACTTGCCGCTGATGAACTGCGGTCCATGATCAGATAAAATTACCTTCGGCTTCCCTACGTTGATCATGTAGTCCTTGGTGATCTTCTCGCTGAGTACTTTGCTAGTAGCTCTCTTTACACTGTTAACCTAACAAACTTGGTAAAAGTATCCAAAACAACAAAAATATATACCACTCCTCCTCTACCTTTAGGCAATGGACCATACAAATCTACTGCAACTAAATCGAAAGGTCTTTCTACCTTAATATACTTCATTTCCCCTTGAACCCTGTAATTTACTACTTTAGACTTCTGACACAAATCGCAAACTCTTAATACTCTTCTAACTCTCTTCTCCATATTTTTAAAAACACAAGATTCTTTTAATACATTTGTACATTTTTTCACACCAAAATGACCATATCTTATGTGGCAATCCCAAATAATTCTATCTACTAATTCATCAGGTATCATTAACCTCCAATCCCGTTCACCCCCTTCTACTTTCTTAAACAGAATGCCCTTATATATCTGGAAATGTGTATTATACTCTGAACCATTTATATCTGCTTCTAAACTAGTTATTATCTTACCTAATTTATTTTCTGATCTTTGTATATCTTTAATTTCCCTTAATTCTTCCCCAAAAATTCTATCTTCCCTCGTTAATCGGAAAATTTCTATTTCTTTCAGATCTCTACCTGTCTTATTATCTATTGTATCTACCCTGGACAGAGTGTCCGGTACTTTATTATCTGACCCCTTAATATATTCCCAAGAAAAGTTGTATTCTTGTAAAGCTAATACCCACCTGGTTAATCTGCTATGCGTCAGCTTACATGTATTTAGAAAAGATAAGGCCTTATGATCGGTCCTGATGACGGTTTGGTTTCCTAGCAGGTAAGTGCGGAATTTCTTCACCGCGAAGACGATGCTCAGCAATTCTTTCTCTGTAGTGGTGTAATTCTTTTCGGCTGCCAATAAGGTTCTGCTGGCGAAAGCTATGGTCCTGTGCTCCTGCTCCTCACCCTCCTGGTAAAGCTCTGCTGGCATCCGTCTGTAAATAAAACTTTCTCTGAAAATCGGGGTCATTCATCATTATCATGTGTATAAATTTCTCTTTAATTTAATTGAAAACAATTCTCTACTCCTCTCCCCATTTCCATTGCTTATTCTTTTGCAAAACCGCACTTAACTTAGAGGTAACATGCGCATAATTTCTCTGAAATTTTCTATAAAAATTGCATAATCCTAGAAAGCTCTGCAACTGTTTAATATTCTTTGGTTCTGGAAAACGCATGATAGCTTCTACTTTGTCTGGGTTTGCTAAAATACCCTCGGGAGTGATAATAAAACCTAAAAAGTGTATCTCAGTTTGCAGGAATTTTGATTTCTCCCAATTAACAGTTAATCCCCCTTGTTGCAATTTATTTAAAACGTACTCTATGTGTTCTACGTGTTCAGAGAATGTTCTTGATGCTATTAATATGTCGTCAACATATACAGTTAAAAAATCTAAATCCTTGGGTTGTAAAATCATATCTAAGCATTTTATAAAACTGGCTACTCTAGTGTTTAGTCCAAATGGCAGGCGTTTAAACTGATAGTTTTTACCATTGAAAAGAAACGCAGTAAATTTTCGGCTCTCTGGCGCTAATGGAACTTGCCTGTAGCCCGCTGTTAAATCTAAGGACGTCATATATCTGACTCCACTAAACTTTTGAAAAATTTCTTTCATGGCTTCCGGTGACTCCCGGTCAGGTATTATAATCTGATTAATTTTCCTGGCGTCTAAACACAACCTTACCTTTCCATCCTTTTTGATGACCATTACCAATGGATTCGAGTAAGGCGATATGGATCTTTCGATGATGTCCCCTTCCATCATGCGGTCCAACTCTTCTTGAACGGCTCTCCTCTTCGAAAATGGCACTGGATAACTTCTCTGCATGTAGGGTGAGTGCTCTTGAATCTTCAGCTCGCATACATAGTCCCTGGCTTTTCCAGGCAACTCAGCAAACACATCTCTAAAACGTTCAATAACTGCCCACAACTCCTGTCGTTGGGGACTCCCTACAACTCCACCCTCATTAAAAAATTTCTCTGCCCTATTTTCCCATACTCTCTCATCATTCTCCATGCTCTCACTCTCTTGACACACATTCACTCTTGTTTCTATAATTCCCTCGCCTACTCGGTTTTGTATCATCTTTACACCCGTAACTCTAACCTTATCTAACACCCTCTTAAAATCTACCCTGACTGGTTCATGCCCCTTATTAAATTCTACTATTCTCTGGTTAAAATCAATTACTGCTTTATTTCTCTCCAAAAAATCATTTCCCAGAATTATATCTAAATTCAAACCCTTAACTACTAGAAAAGTATTCTCAAATTCTATTTCATTAATGTATATGTTTAATTACACTTGTTTAGTGACTCGTTTACTTCGTACTCCAGTCACCCCCACTACTGTTACTCCCGCAACTGGTAATGATGGAATATTCTTATTTACCCTTTGTAATTCACCCAGTACATTTTCTGAATCTACTGATATCTCACTACCTGTATCAATAAATGTTTTGTAATTCTTACCTTCTATGGTTACAAATACCTCCGTCAGTCCCGTTTTGGTGTCTGTAATTTCGGCAGCCTCCTCCTCCATGTCTCTGATAATTATGTTGCTGCGGTAGTTATACTCCTCTTGGACCCCCAGGTTCTCCTCCGACAATGGATGGGCCCTGTTCCCCATTGTCTCTACTAGTTTCCCGTTGATGGACCTGCTACTGCCGGGTTATATCCACCTCTTCCTCTGTTTCCACTTCCGTTTCCCCTCGGTGCTCCTCTAGTGTTCTCGCCTCCTCTCTGCAGTTGATTTTGTGGCTGATACGTTCGCTCACTGTGTTGACATTCTCTCGGTTTGTGACATCTAAAACATGTGGTTCTTATTGAATAATTATCAACATTACAGTCGACGCATCTCCAACCCTCGCCTCGATTATCATTATTTCCCCCACGTGCCCCTCGGTGAAAATTTGGTATTCCCCGGGATTGATTATAATTACCATTCATATGTGTTACTGGTGTGTTTATTTGCCTACTCATATCACGTTCCCGTATATTTTGAAAAATATCCAATATTTTCTCTAGTTCTGTAATCTCTAGAATCTCGCGGGTCATTAGCGTAATCTGTACTTCTCTGGGCAAATGCTTACTTATGTGACGGACGAATGATCGAAACGGTAACAGTGGCTCTAAATATTTGGCCTCATTGTATAATCGCATTACATACATGGTTACGTTGCCCCCTTGTGTCCCAAAATTGCCTGGTCTCATAATTTTACTCCGCAATATTTCTTGTTCTTCTTCCGACCAATATTTCTCTCTAAAGGCTGTCTCAAAACTCTGATAATTTACCCACTCTGCTGTATGTACCTCCGCCCAATACCGCGGAATTCCCTCTAAAACACTTCATTATCTTCAACAATTGTACTTCCCAACTACTTCTACAAAACTGATTAAATCTTTAACTCTATTTAAAAACTGCATAGGGTGTACCCCCCTGTTTTCACAATTAAACAACTCCAAATCAATATCGCTATTCATATCTGTAGTAATTACTATTTGTTCAGTAACATGATTAAGTTTTTCATTTATATCTACATTCAATTCATCTTTAACATTAACTATGCTCTGCTCAATTGATATAGATTTATTATTATTTAAACACTCAACTTGTACGTGACGCTTATCTATACTATTCACTGTATTTTGTATGGCTTGTATCTCTGTTTTGCAATTACTTACGATTTCATTTATTTTGACATTGGTACTAGTTTCATATGTTTCAATCTTATCAACTACACAATTAAACTTGTACTCACTAACAGCATTACATTCAGTTATCTTACATTCAAAATTTTCGGTTACCTCCTGTATTTGTTATCGATTTTTTCTACCACACTACTCTCTATTTCGTCAATTCTATTATTCATACTATTTAATGAATGACTCAACTTTTCGTTTAATTCAAATTTCAATTCGTTAAAATTACTTTCGCATTTCATTTTTACCTCATTAATGTCAAATTTAAGTACATCAAATTTAGCGTCAAATTTACAGTTAAATTCACTTTTAATTTCATTCAATTTTATATCGGTATTGTCAAAACGATTATTTAATTCTTTAAATTTGTTATTCTGTACATCAAATTTGGTGTCAAAATTACTATTTTGCTCTAAGATTAATTGCAACATATTCATTACATCATTATTAAATTGACTGTTACATTTTGTTGAAGTCGGGGTTAATTGCACGCCCGAATCTTCAGTTACATCGCTTTGATCTGTTACATTTATTTCTGTTTTATCTTGACTCGCACTTGGAGTCGAATGTACCTCAAAATTACTCATAATGTTTGAGTCATCAAAATTTTCGACACTAGTTATTTCATTGATATTGTTTTCATTATTTCCTGCCATATCTATAAGTTTATTAATCTAGATTTTCTTACATAAAAACATCTACCACTTAACTCTTAACCTCTGAACATTGATGTACTATTTTATATGTACTACGTAATTTTTACGTAGTTACTTAACCTTCAAATCAAACTTGCATTTTACTTGTAGGTGTGGTCTTTATATTTTAATTCCAATTTATAAAAACTGTCCCTGCTTCGGACGCGCCAATTGTGATATTAATTACATTTTAATACATTAAAATCATCAAAATTATTTATCTTCCACTTACATTAAAAAATCTTCTCTCAGCACAGAGTTACGTCACACGAACGTTGGAATGCAAGAATGATTGCAAGGTTATATTAATAACAGACTCAACTCGCATGTATGAAGAGAAGCAATTAGAATTTTATTTTATTCTTTAAACTTTCAACATTTGATTGATTTACTTTTAAAATTTTACTCAAAGTTACTCAAATTTTCTGTTAACTTAAACTTCTCTGCCTTCACATCATTAACAACAACTGTTATTATTTAGAACATAAACAAGACCTTGAATCATTTTTATACAGACGAATACTTATTTCTTACTACCTGAATCAAATTATTTTACTCTACTATAGACGACCCAGATTGCTGCACACTCTACACTCATTCCATTAATTTATCCCAACCCCTTTTATTGTTAACATATTTGAAGAACCTTTTATTAAAAAATATTGAAATTATTCTAATGGGTTACCCAACTGCGTCACTCCTCTCGCTGCCATGTGCCTCGTGTGTTTTAAGTGTCCGAAAGTTTACGATTCCTCTTTTATTTCGCCCGTTCACTTCACTGATTCTGTTTATTTATATTAAATAATTTTTTAACTTTTGTTCACTTTTTACATGTTAAATTTAAGATTTTGTGTGCACACGTTTTTATTTCACACCCGGCCGGGTTGAGAATTTTATTCAACTGGGAAGAGAGTCACTAACAAAATCTCCCACCAGAAAAATAGGCATAGCGGAATTACAAAGCCTTCTGCTCTGAATCGTTCGTCATCGCCCATTCAACAAGTGCAACTCCCGTGGGTTGGACGCTGATGAAATTTATTGTTCACTGGTCGACGTCACAAATGTGGGCAGGACTTGATCTCGTTTCCGTCGTTTTGAGACCACGTGCGAACAAAACCTTCGACTCCAAGCCATCTTGTGAACCTTTCGCTTAGCGTTGGTTAGGCGATCCTCCGATGTTAGTGCTTGCGTGTTTGTGTGTCACACAATCGCAAAATTCTCAGAATGGTATGGCGTGATTGCACGTTGACGCATTCCAACGTATTGGCAAACCTCACAAGTCCTTTGTTCTAACTACGCTTTATTTAACACGTGGCTGTCCCCACTGATAAAAAACGAATTTAAAATATTTTAATAAAATAAAAACCCAAATTTAATAAAATAAAAAGCCCCCCTTTTGCCCCGTTACAAGTAATATAGTGTCTGACATAGAAAAAGGCTTTTTATTTAATTGGTGGACTCTGTGAGGTGAAATATTCTGACCTCTATTAAAAAATGACTATTTTTGTTAATCTTGTTTCTTTTCAGTTCTTCATGCATTTAAGTTTTTGGTAATTAATGTGGCCTTCACTGTCTTGTTGCTTAGCACGTCTTTATTTAATTCGTGGTTTCGTTGTTAGACTTGTTTATACCTCTCACTTACCATACCTATTGGGTTTATCACGTTACTAAGTTGTCTTCTATACTTTCTTCTTTATCACTACTTATTGTTCTTTGGTTTACTGAGTTAATTACATTAATTGTTTTATTGAGTTCTTGAACCTTATATAATACTTTGTACACAGTTACTCGGTTATCATTCCTTTCTTAGGTGTTCTGGTGTTAGTTTATGAGTGCTTCATTCTTTATCTTTTGCTGTTAACTTTATTGGGAATATATGTACTATTACATATTGCCCCAAAGCTAAATTTGATCATTTCAGCAAATATTGTGCAGGTGTTGATGAAATTATCAACCATTTTATTAGTTTAATCACTTCTTTATTTGAACTTCCTTCTTTGATTTCTTATAATTTTCCCTTTTCTTTTTCATGTAATTCACTATCTCCTTGCTTTATTTAGTATGTTATCTTCCTTCTTTGTGTTTTATCCCTTAAACATTTAATTTCCCTAATTATTTTCCCTATCATGTGCGTTGGCACCAGTCGGGCGGGCTCTTTTGTCTCTGATTCACCGCTGTCCATCTTACACCTTCTGAGTTCAGAGGAACGTACCGTCTGCTCAGGTATATGATTGCTGGATCATTCTACAGTCAATCATCAAAAAACTTTAAAGTAGTCTTAGTGCGACTAAAATACAATAAACATTCTGGGATTCTTCACATGATCATTGTATAGATTATATTATATCTTCCTTCATTATTGATTTCCTTTCTCATACTCTCTAGCTCTTTATTGACACAATATTGTTGATGGGCATTATTTGTATTTACTTCTTATTGTTTACATTAAAACTTACTTTTCTTTATCACTCTTCTTTTAACACATTTATAATTCATTATTTGATTCAATGATCATTCTTTTAATTGTTTAATAGTATTTTTTTCATGGATGACTGGTTGTAAGTCCCCCTTTTCCTTTGTGTACTGGGATCCATGATCTCATAGGTATTATTATTATTATTATCCTTCATTACTGTGTAAGGTCCGGTGTATAACAATAATAGTTTTTTCGTTATACCCTCCATTGTATTGGGTAGCTCTCTGTTTTTCAATAAGATTCGATCTCCTACTTGGTATCGTACCAGCTTCGGTTGTAGCCTCTGGTATTTGCTTTTTATTTTCTCAGTTTGTTCTAGTGTTTTGTTATAGAATTTTATCTCATCAAACTTATATTCTTCTCCATTTGGAAATTAGATTAACTCGGTTATCTCTCTGGGTGGTGGTCTTTTTATTTGGAATCGCGTCTTCTTCTTCTAACAGTTCCTCCCTTAAATTTTTTAAATAATTGTTTCGAATAATTGTAATAACTTTTTTCGTATTTTGAACGTGATGTCCAGTGTTAATTAACCCAATAGATTGGTTCAGTGAGGGTCCCTTGGGTGTTTTCACTGCCGCGTGGCGTTTCAAGCCGGCTCAGACTCTTCGTCTCGCCTGCCGTTTTGGTTTACGTGTGTATCATTCACCGTCGGTCTAGGTTCTGGCTGGTGATGGTCATCTTCGTAGTTGTTTCGCCGGTAACCCTCGTGGCTTCGAATTCTACCTCCGTTGGTCCTGGCACCCCTTCTGTTGGCATGGTCGTCTTGGTTCCAGTAGGTGTCCCAGCTGGAACTCTGGCGTCCTTGATAATGTGATCTCCCGTTGCCATTATCCTCTGCTCGCACATAGTTGATCCTTCGGTAGTCCTGGTTTTGATTATTCGGGCTGTGGTTGTTATTGTAGTTTCGGCTGTTGTTGTTCTGTTGGCGGTAGTTCGGGTTGTATGGCCGGTTGTATTGATTAGTTGGGATATTTGGTCGATTGCCACGGTTGCCTCTGTTATTTCCTGGGCTGTTGATGTTTGGTCGGTAATATGCCTCGTTGTTGTTATTTCCGCGGTTGTTGAAATTCGGCCAGTTGTATGGCTCGTTATTGTGATTTGTCCGGTTGTTGAAATTTGGCCGATTGTTTCCGTTGCTATTGTGGTGGTCGTTGCTTGGCACATTCCTGGTTTCGTACCTCTGCCGACTTCTCCTATAATACCCTTCTCGTTCATATTCCTCTAACAACGCCGGCATGGCTTCTTCATTACACTCATCTATTTTTTGTGTAATTGCCTCATTGACATTCTCAATTCTTTCATTTATTTGTTTTAAATTTTCTTCATTTATTTGTCTGAACTCATTCTTCATTTGTTCATTATTTTCCTTTATAGTTTCCCTTAAGGCAGTCTGACCCGGAAAATTTTTTTAATTTCCATTTTGGGGTTTTAATTGATTATTATTCTCTGAAATCTCCTCTTTACAACCATATATAACACTATGAATAAAAAAAATGATTTGCCTTTGAAAAAAATGTTTCTGTAACATATGTTCCGACCTTTTTCCGACAAAATTGAGTGAGTTTTGAAATATTACTGTTCACACATATTAATTTTATCTAAGTTACGAGGGAAATTTCATTCTGTGCAATTTTTAGGTTGGCTACTCTGCTGTAGTGTTTTATAGTCAGCTGTTTGTGTGTTCTGTTTACTTGGTTATGTTTTGAAGTAAGTTGTACAACAGTTGTAGTTACTATTATTTTGTTTAGTTTGAAGTGAAGTGAAGTCAGTGTGTTTTTATACAGTAAAATATTGATTGAAGTGATCATCATGGGAAATAAAAAGAAGATTGGGTCAAGAAATTCTTGTTACAAAGTAAGAAAAGGTGGTGGAAAATTTAAGGCTAGAGAACATAGCACACCATCTCCTGTGTCTACTACCTCCAGACTTCTTCAAGATCCAAAGAAAAGCTTGGTAAGAACTTTTCATACTATGAGAGCAAAAAGGAAAACTTGGAATACCAAATACTTGATCTAGGCCAATTTGAAACCACACTAAGAGAGGTAGCAGTTTGTAGGTTATGTCATAGTTACCTAAATTTGTCAACCAAAACCTTGGTGGGTCTTGCGATGGAAATTACTATTTCTTGCACAGTATGTGACCAATCTAATAAAAGTTTTATAAACTGCGATAAAGTATGCATGCCAGAAATCAATAATGAAATAGGCCTAAAGCAAGACCAAACTTTTTATGATTTAAACCTAAGGTTAGTATATGGTTTACGGACCATTGGCAAAGGCGAAACTCCAGCGCAGTCACTTTGTGGAATATTGAACCTACCTGCTCCTCCGTCGAAGTTCGAAAAGCATGAGGCTTTCTTGGGCCATATTTGTGAAGACCTGTGTAATCAACAGATGAAAATAGCAGTAGAAGAAGCTGTCAATGAGACTGAGGATCCAGGTAGTAGAAAATTTTGTGTTGCAGTAGACGGCTCATGGCAAAGAAGAGGCCATGTTTCACTGAATGGCATAGTTTTGGTGACTTCTGTCGATACAGGCAAAGTTTTAGATGTACATGTTTTGAGTAAATATTGCCTGTGTCCTGATATGAACAATAAAGTGCATTTAGATTCCTGCAAAGCTAACTATGTAGGAACTAGTGGAGGGATGGAAGTCGATGGTGCCCTAAACATTTTTTACAGGTCGACTTTGCTGTATAATGTGAAATATACAGAGTATTTGGGAGATGGTGACACCAGTGCTTTTTTAACAGTTAGTAATTCTATGCCATATGGCCCAGATGAAGTCATAAAAAAGCTGGAATGTGTAGGACACATCCAGAAAAGAATGGGAACAAGGCTTCATAAATTGAAAGAGAAAAAAAGAGGGGTTGAGTTAGCGGACGTTAAAAAGCTGGGTGGAAAAAATCGTTTGACAGATGCTGCAATTCAAAAATTGCAGATATTTTATGGCTTGGCCATTCGAAGAAACACAAAGAGTGTACAAGATATGAGGACAGCTGTGTGAGCCATTTATTTTCATGTACAATCAACCAATGCCAAACCTACACACAACCTGTGCCCAAAGGATGAAGACACTTGGTGCAAGGTCAACCAGTCTCTCCGAACAAAAGAACGCTATGACCACCAAAAACATTTCCACCTGCCAGAAGCTGTGATGTTAGAGATGAAACCCATTTTCAGAGACCTTTCTGAAACTAGCCTCGTAGAAAAATGCCTCTCAGGTAAATCTCAAAATCCAAATGAGTCACTGAATAATGTGATTTGGGCACGTATCTCGAAAAGAACATTTGTTTCTATAGAAACCTTGAAGTTTGGAACATTTGAGGCAGTTTCAACCTACAATGAGGGTTATGTCACTAAAATTAAAATTATGGAACATTTAGGGTTGCCAGCTGGCTCTTACATGGTGAAAGCTATGAAAAGACTTGATATAGCTCGTGTTCGCAAGGCGGAAAAGGCTGCGTTGGACCTTGAAAAAAAAAATCCGACAGGCCAGAAGTTTGGGAAAAAGGAAGTTAGAAGACTTATATGAGTTCTTGGATTTCGTTGTCCATGACGTGTCCGTTACTTAACTAAATATCACTATAATATTGACGACTCGGAAGTTTTTTATAAGTAAAAACGTAAAGTTTTACCTTACAGCCTAAACCGGCTTTCACCTATAGAAGGCTTCATCAGAGGCTGTCGTTAGTAGCGCTGCTCGTCTTGTTGTTGGCGACGAGATAATGTTTCGAAAGATTGAAGCTGTGTGTGTGTGGTGAGATGTGTTCGAATAATGCGTGCGATTTGAATTGTGTCTGTTCGTTTAGGATGTCGTTTTTATTTGTTTTTGTGTGTTTGTATATTTCTAATTGTTCTACAAAACTACTTTACTTATAACAATAAATACTACACACAGAACGATGGCCTACCCATGGGCTCCCCCATATCCAGCATTCTAGCAGAAGTCTTCCTCCAACACTTAGAAAAAACAAAAATACTCACAAACAATGACAGACACTCACATAAAATACTATATTGGCACAGATACGTTGATGACATTCTAATACTATACAGGGGAAACAAAAGACAATGTGAACAGTTACTAACGCACATAAACAAAATACATAAAAACATTAAAAACATAACCTTCACTGCCGAATACGAACACAACAATACCATAAACTTCTTAGACCTCTCCATCACAAAACTAGAACACAGGCACAAATTCAGTATATACAGAACACCAACTACAACTGACACACTAATACACAACACCTCCAATCACCCAGTACAACACAAACTAGCTGCTTTTAGAACCATGATACATAGACTTAACAACATCCCCTTAGATGAAATAGACTACAAAGACGAACTAAACACGATAAAATATCTAGCAGAATCTAACGGTTATGACAGAACAATAGTCAGTAAACTCCTACACAAAACACAAAACAAACAACAGACAAAGACAGAAAACAACAAATTCATAACACTAACATACATCAACAAACAAACAGAAAAAATTGCCCACAAATTCAAAAAAGCAGGATACAGAATCGCTTACAAAACCACTAACAAAACAGAACACACACTATCAAAACGCATGCCCAAAGCACAAAACAAATTCGATCTACCCGGTGTATATAAACTAAATTGTTCAAATTGCAGTAAATTCTACATAGGCCAGACAGGACGTAGCTTCAAACAGAGAGACATTGAACACACAAAAGCACTCCACACCAATACAGAATCTACCTTCGCAAACCACCTCATTGAAGCAAACCACACATATAAAAACATCGACAATAACATGAACATACTACACGTACACACAAAAGGCCGAAAACTAGACACTCTAGAACAATTAGAAATATACAAACACACAAAAACAAATAAAAACGACATCCTAAACGAACAGACACAATTCAAATCGCACGCATTATTCGAACACATCTCACCACACACACACAGCTTCAATCTTTCGAAACATTATCTCGTCGCCAACAACAAGACGAGCAGCGCTACTAACGACAGCCTCTGATGAAGCCTTCTATAGGTGAAAGCCGGTTTAGGCTGTAAGGTAAAACTTTACGTTTTTACTTATAAAAAACTTAGTGTTCCGAGTCGTCAATATTATAGTGATATTTACTTATATGAGGATGAGGAGGACCAGGACAACCCATCCTACAGTTCTGGGCATTACTAGTATAACTATTCTTGTAAGTATGCCTACTTTTTGTTCAGCCCTCACCGTTTTCTGCGTTTTCTGAAAATATGCTTTTGACAATTTTGATGTAAGCTGTAGCAAATACTAATAGAGATATCATTACCAAATTTTTTTTTGTATCTTTTTGACAACAATTACTAGTTCCGTACGGAAGGGTTTTACAAAATTTACATCCCAGGCTGAGAAAACAATTTTTAATCAATTGTTTTTCATTAAAATTGTAAGTACTTTTCAAAAAAATTTAAAAAATATTGTTACGACGGTCTACTCGATCGTCGTAGGTACAGTGGAAACAAAATAAGTACAAGACACCAACTAAGTCACTAATCACACCTTTAATTGTTACAGTAAAACAGTTCTAATTAACAACACAGTCTCTACAACAAATCAAATGAAAATTGTACACACGCAATAAAATGTCCACAAATATTAAAACTCAATTGTATTACAATTATACCGTCCGAATATAAAACGCAACACTTCACTACTAACTACTTGCACGTACACAGTAATAACCCGAACCGCTCTGTAAATATATCGCACTAATACTCTCGAACCGCACTATCCAAAATCTTGCATGGAACTGAAAACTAAGGCCGCTACCCGATGTATTTATAGTTACGCTCACACACCAGAAGCTTCCAAACTGCGTCTTATCTCTCGTGAACTACGTAATTACTACGGCCTTGACACAGTCCGAGCGCCCGAGCGAAGCCCGGCACAGTCGAGAAAATTCTCGCAAAATGCGTCTAGTAGCACGTACACCACACGCTTACATCGAGATCCTTCTGGCATATTCGATAAACGCGTAGATTGTTCTGTAGCACTGCCCCCTCCTTAAGCCTGTTCGTCCCGAACTGGCAAAGCGTCTCTAAATTTGTACTTAGCCAGGTGATCTAGGTGGACGACCTTGAACTTTCGCTGTCCTTCCTGTTGAATCCGATAAACAACATCGTTAATTCTTTTTTTCACAGTGTAGGGTCCTTCCCAGTTAGACTGAAGCTTAGGTGAGCGACCACGATGGCGCTTTGGATTGAACAACCAGACCTGATCTCCTTCTTGGAAACCCACACTATTGCTGCGAATGTCATACCGAGTTTTCATTTTATCACTGGCAATCTTCAGCCATCCTCTTACCAAGCGATTCATTTCTCGCAGTTGGTTTTCTAATTGCGAGGAATAGTTCTTTGGCTATTGGGACTGAGTCTGAGGTAATCCAAACATCAAGTCCCCAGGAAGACGAATCTCCCGCCCAAACACCAATTTTGCTGGAGTCATGCCGGTTGTGTCATGTACTGATGACCTATACGCCATAAGGAATAGTGGTATACGTTGGTCCCAGTCTGTTTGGTTCTCGTCAACAACTTTCGAAAGATGCTGCTCAAGTGTCCTGTTGAATCTCTCAACCATCCCGTCCGACTGAGGATGCAGAGGCGTTGTCCTGGTCTTTCGAATTCCAAGTAGATGGCATAATTCTTTAAACACTCCTGATTCGAAATTTCTCCCTTGATCCGTATGGATTTCCATAGGGGCTCCATAACGGCAACAGAAGTTGTGAACTAACTGCTTTGCCACAGTGGTAACCTCCTGATTTGGAATTGCGTAGGCTTCCACCCACTTAGTAAAGTAGTCACCTACAACCATGATGTACCGGTTTCCATCGTCAGTAACTGGGAATGGTCCAGCAATGTCTGTGGCAATTCTCTCGAAAGGTTGTCCAACGTTATACTGTCTCATTTTTCCCCTGCTTCTGGTTTGTGGGCCCTTGCTTGCAGCACATATTTCACACGTCCGAACCCATTCCTCTACGTCGTGGCGAAGATGAAGCCAATAGAATCGCTTCCGTATTTTGTCAAGGGTTTTGTTAACGCCAAGATGGCCTCCAGATGTTCCATCATGCATCTCCTTCAAAACAGACTGCACTTTACTTCGGGGAACTATCAACTGCATGACCACGTCTCGTCCATCTGCACTTTCCCAAGCCCTTTTCAGCAATCCGTTTTCTAAGGTGAGAGATTCCCATTGTCCCCAGTAGCCCTTCAGCACTTCGCAACCATGGCAGATATCTTGCCAATCCGGGCAGCGACCTTCCTCTTTTGCTGTCAAGATCGGTCCAATGTCTTCATCAGTCATCTGTTCTTGTCGACAGTCTTGTGTTGTCCAACCATCAGCCAGGAAATCTACAGTGATGGCTTGAACATGTTCGCTTGAGTTTTGTTCTTCCTTTCTGTGGCAATGTCGGCAGTCTTCCGGGCATGGTCTTCGTGATAAGCCATCTGCATTACCGTGCAGGCGCCCCCGCCGATGTTGTACCTTGAAGTTGTACTCTTGCAGACGTTCGAGCCACCTTGCTAACTGTCCTTCCGGATTTTTAAATCTCAAGAGCCATACAAGTGCAGCATGGTCGGTACGTAGTGAAAACTCTCTCGCATAGAGGTATTTATGGAAGTGCTCCAAAGCTCTGACAATTGCCAACAACTCTCTTCTTGTAACTCAATAATTTCTCTCTGGTTTAGAAAGCGTCTTGCTGTAATACGCTATTACTCGTTCTTCACCGTTCTGCACTTGAGACAAAACTGCTCCTAGACCAGTATTGCTCGCGTCTGTGTCTACGATGTACTTCCCCTCGGAAGCTGGAGAAGCGAGAATTGGCTGCGAACATAATGCAATCTTCAACGTTCTAAATGCTTGTTCACACTCTCTCGACCATTGGAAGTTTCGTTTATTTTCCGTTAGCTCATGTAGTGGTTTAGCAATAGTAGCGAAGCCTTTCACAAAACGTCGGTAATATGAGCATAACCCCAGGAAACTCAGAACTTCGTGTTTATTCTTCGGAACTGGCCAGTCTCTTATGGTGTCTACTTTATTAGGATCCATGCTAACGCCCGCTGCCGAAACCAGATGGCCCAAATACTGTACTTCCTTCTGGAATAGAGAACACTTCTTCGGGCTCAGCTTCAGTTGTGCACCGTGAATTCTAGTTAGAACTTCCTTAAGGTTTTCCAAATGATCTTCGAAAGTCTTCCCGATCACTATGACATCGTCTAAGTAAACAAGGCAAGTTTTCCACATCAGGCCTCGGAGTATCAGGTCCATTAATCTCTCAAATGTTGCCGGTGCATTACAGAGTCCAAATGGCATGACGTTAAATTGGAATAAGCCACATGGGGTCGAGAAAGCGGTCTTTTCCTTGTCTTCTTGATGAAGACCCACTTGCCAATATCCACTCTTCAGGTCCAATGTGGAAAACCACTGTGCTCCGGACAACGTGTCGAGTGTATCGTCAACGTGAGGTAATGGATAGCAGTCTTTCTTTGTAACGTCATTTAACCTCCGGTAGTCTACGCAGAAACGCAATCCACCATCCTTCTTCGCTACCAGCACTACAGGGGAAGACCAAGCACTTGACGAAGGTTCAATTACTCCCTCTGTCAACATGTCCTGTACTAACCGAGACATCTCCTCTTGTTTAGATAATGGAGGCCTTCGAGGAGGTTGGCGTATCGGTGTTGTGTCCCCGGTATTGATGCGATGTTGCACAAGAGAGGTTCTTCCCAGTGACTGTCCCCGAACTGCAAAACAATCTTTGAATTCGTGTAAAAACTGTCCGAGTTCTTTTACCTCACCACTTGAGAGGTCGGTAGAAGATCTGCTCAATAATTCTTGCAGTTCCTCTGGTAATTTAGAAGTATCCGAAGAACTGGGTCTTCGTTGCGTTATTCCGGCTACCCAGGCCACAGGAGTCAATTTACCTAGGAGCGTATTGCTTTGTAAAGTGATAGCTTGATCCAAAATATTCGCCACTCTAATAGGTACATTTCCGGTTTCGTCGGGTTTTACTAAACTTCTGGCAATTAGTATGCCCGGTGTGCTGACTACCTGGGGTTCGAATATAGAGCACTGATTGCCCCTAGTATCTACCGCAGTTCTAACCATGATGATCTTTTCGGAGTTTGGCGGAACAGTTACGGCCACTTGGTTTATGACGTCCATCGATTTTTCTGCTGTCGTCATTGTTGATAGCATTACCTCTTCGCCTCCGATTCTCAAGACATTGTTTTTGAAGTCGACTATAAATCCGTATGCGTTCATAACGTCCACACCAAGAATTGCTTCATCCACAATGTCTGCAACAAATACTTGATGATTAAACTCAAGTCGACCGAGGCGTAGGTGTATCTCCACTTTTCCATACACTTTTACAGGCCGTTCAGTAGCTGTTCGCAAGCTGCAAGAGCACCAGATTGGCTTGAGATCTTTCACCACGTCGGGGCGCACAATAGAAACTGTTGCGCCTGTGTCAACTGTAATCGAGGTTGGCCTTTCTTCAACAAATCCGGTAACTACCAAGCTCCCGCTGTTTTTCTGAAGCGTAGAAATTGCGTATTCTATAGGCGCTTCGTTCCTCCAGTTAGTCAGCACACGCCCCGTTGCACCGACTATTGCTCGTTTCCCTGCTGCTGAATTCTAACCCGACAATCTCGTTGTAGATGTCCAGGTTTCCCACATCGATAACACTTCGGTATTCCATCCTTTCTTATTTTATTCTGTGGCGCCGACCGTCGAGTCTCTGTTCCTTGTTCTTCTTCCTCATCGGCTGTGCCGTCGCGATCTTTTAGCGCGCGCACTTTATGACTTGTCCAACCAGACGCTGATTTGGCGGCCTCAAATTGCAAGGCATGTACCAGGGCGTCCGCACTGTTCTGGTGTCTTGCCATTCGTAACACTTGCTGTAGTTCGTTATCTCGGACACCGGCAGTAAATGTCTGCATCGCAAAACGCGTTCGAAAATCTTCTGGCGCTTCAGGATAGGCCAGTCTAATTAGTCTGTCGATACTTGCTTCAAACTCTTAAGACTTTCCCCGGAATGCTGTCGCCTTGCTCTCAATTGGGTGCAGTACACATCTCGCAAATGTTTATCACCATACCGTAATTCCAGAGCTTTTATCAACTCGGCATAGGTGTTCTGGCTGTCAGGTGGCACTTTCTGTAGTAGTTCTGCCGCGGGTCCTTTTAATGCAAGAACAAGTGAAACAGCCTTGTCTTATTCTGTCCAATTATTTGCGCATGCAGCAGCTTCAAATTGGCGGAGGTACGTTGCCCAGTGACTGCTTCCGTCAAAGGTTGGAGCTTTGACATGAACTGTCCCTACTGCAGGCAAAGTGACTTTCTCTGTTAACTTATTTTCTGTGTCTTTTTCTGTCTTTATCACTGGTACAGTCTGTTCAGAAATTTGTTTTGGTTGAATCTTCATGCACTGTTCAACTTCAATTTTAATTTGTTCTCTTATGTTTGCCATTGAGTTTTCTACTGCAGATATTTTTGTTGACATAACTTCTTCCACAGTCAAGACAGATTTTTCTACTTTAGCTATTTTATTTGACATGGATTCTTCTACGTCAGATATTCTGGTAATCTGATTGTTGAGCTCACCTCGTAATTCACCTACGTCACCACATAGGAGACCCAATTCTGCGGTAGTATGTTCTTGCATCTGCTTTTGTTCATGAATTAATGCTTTGATGTCACCTGCTTCACGCTTACGTTCCTCTTTTTGTCTTTCTTCTGTTTCTAGCATTAGTGCTTTCTGACGTTCCTCAGCTTCTTCTCTTTCTTGTATTCGTTCTTCTTTTTGTCGTCTTTCTGCTTCTTCTCTTTCTTGTATTCGTTCTTCTTTGTGTCGTCTTTCAGCTTCTTCCTGTGTCTGCCGCAGCAGTGTTTGTATAGCTTCCATCATTTGACTGGGATCCATGTTTACTGATTAATTACGAATCACACTCGTCTTGTACAAAGCGTACACTGTTTCCACTGTTAACCGTTCTATCCCAGTTCTGACACCACTGTTACGACGCTCTACTCGATCGTCGTAGGTACAGTGGAAACAAAATAAGTACAAGACACCAATTAAGTCACTAATCACACCTTTAATTGTTACAGTAAAACAGTTCGTAATTAACAACACAGTCTCTACAACAAATCAAATGAAAATTGTACACACGCAAAAAATGTCCACAAATATTAAAACTCAATTGTATTACAATTATACCGCCCGACTATAAAACGCAACACTTCACTAATAACTACTTGCACGTACACAGTAATAACCCGAACCGCTCTGTAAATATATCGCACTAATACTCTCGAACCGCACTATCCAAAATCTCGCATGGAACTGAAAACTAAGGCCGCTACCCGATGTATTTATAGGGTTACGCTCACACACCAGAAGCTTCCAAACTGCGTCTTATCTCTCGTGAACTACTTAATTACTACGGCCTTGACACAGTCCGAGCGCCCGAGCGAAGCCCGGCACAGTCGAGAAAATTCTCGCAAAATGCGTCTAGTAGCACGTACACCACACGCTTACATCGAGATCCTTCTGGCATATTCGATAAACGCGTAGATTGTTCTGTGCTGTCGTAGCAATATATTATTTTTATTTTATTTTGAAACCCCTCCGTACGGTACTAGATAAGGAGCCAACCTTCAAAATAAAAAAAAATTAAGTTGTTACCTCTTATAGTTTTTGAGATATCATACATAAAGTCAACACTGAGTTTATATGCGGGTCGGACTGCCCTTAAAGTTTCACTATTACTCTCCTGAATACCGTCTATTTTACTTTCTAACTTTTTATTGGTACTGTCCAACTTCATTCATCTGTTTTATCAAATTTTCCTTCACACCTTCGTTTTGTTTCTTCGAGTGTTCATTGATACTTTCCTCCATACTGTCTATCTTCTCATTTGTTTGTTTATTTTGTTCCTCCATTCATTTAAAATTTTCATTAGTTAGTTTACTATCTTCTTTAATGCTGTCAAATTTTTCATTCATTTGTTTAAAATTCTCCTCATTTCTGTCCATCTTTTCTAGCATCCGTTCCAGCATTTTTTGCACATTTGGTTCTCCTCTATTTTCCGCCTTATCGCCCGTCTCCACTTCTTCAACCGATGTCGACTCCTTCTGTTCCATGCTGACTTCTTCTCTGGCCTCTGCCGCGCACTGCTTGGACTTGCCTCTTGTGTGCATTTCTGTACTTCTAACAGCTGCCAGCTAAAATCAGGTTACCTGTGATACCATTATAACTTCCTACTATAATAATTTTCCCCTAATTTCAGCCTCACTGGTTGGACGCCATCTTGATCACTTTTGTATGGTCGCCAGCTAGAAATGACAACTATAATTCTATTCTATCTTGGTTTAATTCCCTTTTTCTAGCCCTCAAGTTGGTCGCCAATTTGTAAAAAGTACTCTTATGTTAGAATAAATAATCAACTCCTTATTCATTCTTGTGTTACATTCAATTATTTTTATTTACTCTTTTCGAAACTCATTTCTGTTGTAGAGCATGCAAAATCTCAATCTCAGGGTTCATCTATTAGTCATGGTCAAAGTATAGTACAAATCGTAAACATATCATAAAACATAATATTTATAAATAATGTTTGGTAATTAGTGGTTGTTGATGTATGTTGTGTATCTGTGGGTTCTTTGGATCATACAAAAGAACAAATGAACAATTGAAAAAGAAACTCTTAATACTAACAATTATTTGTGTACAATTAGTATTCACTATTATAAAGTTTTTATTGTTTTTATGATAGTATATCGCTGTAACTCGATCTTTAAATGTTAAAATGTTTTCAAATATCGTGGTTGATCATTGGAGTGATCTCACCAATCTTGGAGTTTTCTTTACAAGCTTATTTCGTGATCCTTCGCTCCTGGACTTCAAGTTTTTTGTGCCATCGATTAAAACATCCTTCTTTTAGTTATTTCCATAGTTTTTCTGTAATATTTCGTCTTGTATCTGCCTTTAATTTGTATAAAATCCATGAGTAAAACTGACATGTTCTGTCTGGTTTCAATATTTTTCCAACAATACCTTCCTTTTTATTAAAACACTAATTCGTTCATTTCAGGTCTTGGCAATGATATGTTTATAGGTCACAGGTTCGATTTCACAATTTATAATTAATATGATTCCATAGAATCTTATTGTATCTTTGTCACTATTATATTATAAGTTTGTAACGGAAGATTCTTTATTTTTTAATTATTTCCCCTTGGTTTTATTTCACTAAATTAGTTGCCTTGTTGTTTCATATAAATTACATGTTTCATACGATGTTCACATTGTAAATATGTTTATTCACTTACACTATACAGTGTTTTTACTTTTTAAAGACTATCACTGTTGTTCTCACCTTTTTACACTGTTACACTATCTGATTTTAATAATTATTGTTCAATATTATTATATTTGTAATTCTATATGACTTACAGTCTGTAGTTCACTTATACAAAATAACTGTTTGAGGTTCGCAGACCTCCTCATAGTTTTAATCTAAGTCTATACTCAATGTCTTATTTCTTACATACTAAGTTGAACATTTGTACATTATATTTACGTCTACTAACAACTATTTACATCTTCTGTCAATTGATCGTCTGTTCTGGGTATTTGTCATCATCAGTTATTGTTTTGTCAGGTTATTTGTACTATTTAAATCCTAAATTTGCATTTTCTATTTCCCAATGATTTATTTATGATAATATTTCCCTTTTGGTTTCGATTTCTCTTTATTCCTTGAAAATATTAATTATCTTTAAGTAATATATTGTCTGACATAGAAAAAGGCTTTTTATTTAATTGGTGGACTCTGTGAGGTGAAATATTCTGACCTCTATTAAAAAATGATTATTTTTGTTAATCTTGTTTCTTTTCAGTTCTTCATGCATTTAAGTTTTTGGTAATTAATGTGGCCTTCACTGTCTTGTTGCTTAGCACGTCTTTATTTAATTCGTGGTTTCGTTGTTAGACTTGTTTATACCTCTCACTTACCATATCTATTGGGTTTATCATGTTACTAAGTTGTCTTCTATACTTTCTTCTTTATCACTACTTATTGTTCTTTGGTTTACTGAGTTAATTACATTAATTGTTTTATTGAGTTCTTGAACCTTATATAATACTTTGTACACAGTTACTCGGTTATCATTCCTTTCTTAGGTGTTCTGGTGTTAGTTTATGAGTGCTTCATTCTTTATCTTTTGCTGTTAACTTTATTGGGAATATATGTACTATTACATATTGCCCCAAAGCTAAATTTGATCATTTCAGCAAATATTGTGCAGGTGTTGATGAAATTATCAACCATTTTATTAGTTTAATCACTTCTTTATTTGAACTTCCTTCTTTGATTTCTTATAATTTTCCCTTTTCTTTTTCATGTAATTCACTATCTCCTTGCTTTATTTAGTATGTTATCTTCCTTCTTTGTGTTTTATCCCTTAAACATTTAATTTCCCTAATTATTTTCCCTATCATGTGCGTTGGCACAAGTCGGGCGGACTCTTTTGTCTCTGATTCACCGCTGTCCATCTTACACCTTCTGAGTTCAGAGGAACGTACCGTCTGCTCAGGTATATGATTGCTGGATCATTCTACAGTCAATCATCAAAAAACTTTAAAGTAGTCTTAGTGCGACTAAAATACAATAAACATTCTGGGATTCTTCACATGATCATTGTATAGATTATATTATATCTTCCTTCATTATTGATTTCCTTTCTCATACTCTCTAGCTCTTTATTGACACAATATTGTTGATGGGCATTATTTGTATTTACTTCTTATTGTTTACATTAAAACTTACTTTTCTTTATCACTCTTCTTTTAACACATTTATAATTCATTATTTGATTCAATGATCATTCTTTTAATTGTTTAATAGTATTTTTTTCATGGATGACTGGTTGTAAGTCCCCCTTTTCCTTTGTGTACTGGGATCCATGATCTCATAGGTATTATTATTATTATTATCCTTCATTACTGTGTAAGGTCCGGTGTATAACAATAATAGTTTTTTCGTTATACCCTCCATTGTATTGGGTAGCTCTCTGTTTTTCAATAAGATTCGATCTCCTACTTGGTATCGTACCAGCTTCGGTTGTAGCCTCTGGTATTTGCTTTTTATTTTCTCAGTTTGTTCTAGTGTTTTGTTATAGAATTTTATCTCATCAAACTTATATTCTTCTCCATTTGGAAATTAGATTAACTCGGTTATCTCTCTGGGTGGTGGTCTTTTTATTTGGAATCGCGTCTTCTTCTTCTAACAGTTCCTCCCTTAAATTTTTTAAATAATTGTTTCGAATAATTGTAATAACTTTTTTCGTATTTTGAACGTGATGTCCAGTGTTAATTAACCCAATAGATTGGTTCAGTGAGGGTCCCTTGGGTGTTTTCACTGCCGCGTGGCGTTTCAAGCCGGCTCAGACTCTTCGTCTCGCCTGCCGTTTTGGTTTACGTGTGTATCATTCACCGTCGGTCTAGGTTCTGGCTGGTGATGGTCATCTTCGTAGTTGTTTCGCCGGTAACCCTCGTGGCTTCGAATTCTACCTCCGTTGGTCCTGGCACCCCTTCTGTTGGCATGGTCGTCTTGGTTCCAGTAGGTGTCCCAGCTGGAACTCTGGCGTCCTTGATAATGTGATCTCCCGTTGCCATTATCCTCTGCTCGCACATAGTTGATCCTTCGGTAGTCCTGGTTTTGATTATTCGGGCTGTGGTTGTTATTGTAGTTTCGGCTGTTGTTGTTCTGTTGGCGGTAGTTCGGGTTGTATGGCCGGTTGTATTGATTAGTTGGGATATTTGGTCGATTGCCACGGTTGCCTCTGTTATTTCCTGGGCTGTTGATGTTTGGTCGGTAATATGCCTCGTTGTTGTTATTTCCGTGGTTGTTGAAATTCGGCCAGTTGTATGCCTCGTTATTGTGATTTGTCCGGTTGTTGAAATTTGGCCGACTGTTTCCGTTGCTATTGTGGTGGTCGTTGCTTGGCACATTCCTGGTTTTGTACCTCTGCCGACTTCTCCTATAATACCCTTCTCATTCATATTCCTCTAACAACGCCGACATGGCTTGTACCGTCTTAATTTGCCCTCTTGTTCGTGCCCTGGACACTCCGTCCCCATAGTAGTAGGCTAACTTGGTGACAAGACTTTCCTCCGGGATTTTTGGCTCCAGGTTTCTCGCCAACCACACTTTTCCAAGAAAGTACGCGGTGAGCGTGGTCCCTCTGCTACCATCATACCTCCCGTGGCAAATGTTATCCCTTACAATGTTCTGTGTGGCCTCCGACCAGTACCTTGCTTTGAACGCCGCTATAAATTCAACATAATTCCGGAGGTAGTGTCTCAAAGCCGTCCACCAGTTATCACTAATTTCTCTGAAGTGCTTGTCTAGGTAACTCCGTATCACTGGCCACCTGTCCTCTCCATTTCTAATCAGCTGTTTGATGACCCGTTCTAAGAACTCCATCGGGTTTCTTCTATAAGTTTTGAAACTGATAGCCTCCCGGTTGTCCATGGGTTGGATGTATGAAATAGAAGTGGGTCGATTATTGACTGTTCGCTGGAGTCCCTCGATCCTCTGTTGGTTGCGTTGTCCCTGTCCACGTACTTCGCTTATGGCCGTATCGATGTCCCGACATTTATCTCCAAAGTCCGTTCTTATTGATTGCATTTGGGCGTGACTATTCTCTTTTACTTGACCTATCTTGGTATCCAAATCTATTCTGACCTGTCCAATGGTTTCCTTGGTGCCTTCTACTTTTTCATTTGTTTCGGCGATTTCTCATTTTCTTTCTTCATTACACTCATCTATTTTTTGTGTAATTGCCTCATTGACATTCTCAATTCTTTCATTTATTTGTTTTAAATTTTCTTCATTTATTTGTCTGAACTCATTCTTCATTTGTTCATTATTTTCCTTTATAGCTTCCCTTAAGGCAGTCCGACCCGGAAAATTTTTTAAATTTAAATTTTGGGGTTTTAATTGATTATTATTCTCTGAAATCTCCTCTTTACAACCATATATAACACTATGAATAAAAAAAATGATTTTCTTTTGAAAAAAATGTTTCTGTAACATATGTTCCGACCTTTTTCCGACAAAATTGAGTGAGTTTTGAAATATTACTGTTCACACATATTAATTTTATCTAAGTTACGAGGGAAATTTCATTCTGTGCAATTTTTAGGTTGGCTACTCTGCTGTAGTGTTTTATAGTCAGCTGTTTGTGTGTTCTGTTTACTTGGTTATGTTTTGAAGTAAGTTGTACAACAGTTGTAGTTACTATTATTTTGTTTAGTTTGAAGTGAAGTGAAGTCAGTGTGTTTTTATACAGTAAAATATTGATTGAAGTGATCATCATGGGAAATAAAAAGAAGATTGGGTCAAGAAATTCTTGTTACAAAGTAAGAAAAGGTGGTGGAAAATTTAAGGCTAGAGAACATAGCACACCATCTCCTGTGTCTACTACCTCCAGACTTCTTCAAGATCCAAAGAAAAGCTTGGTAAGAACTTTTCTTACTATGAGAGCAAAAAGGAAAACTTGGAATACCAAATACTTGATCTAGGCCAATTTGAAACCACACTAAGAGAGGTAGCAGTTTGTAGGTTATGTCATAGTTACCTAAATTTGTCAACCAAAACCTTGGTGGGTCTTGCGACGGAAATTACTATTTCTTGCACAGTATGTGACCAATCTAATAAAAGTTTTATAAACTGTGATAAAGTATGCATGCCAGAAATCAATAATGAAATAGGCCTAAAGCAAGACCAACTTTTTATGATTTAAACCTAAGGTTAGTATATGGTTTACGGACCATTGGCAAAGGCGAAACTCCAGCGCAGTCACTTTGTGGAATATTGAACCTACCTGCTCCTCCGTCGAAGTTCAAAAAGCATGAGGTTTCTTGGGCCGTATTTGTGAAGACCTGTGTAAACAAC
This sequence comes from Magicicada septendecula, assembly GCA_034769895.1. Classification (NCBI taxonomy): domain Eukaryota; kingdom Metazoa; phylum Arthropoda; class Insecta; order Hemiptera; family Cicadidae; genus Magicicada; species Magicicada septendecula. The sequence goes on from CM068367.1 coordinate 12,009,236, forward strand.
AGATGAAAATAGCAGTGGAAGAAGCTGTCAATGAGACTGAGGATCCAGGTAGTAGAAAATTTTGTGTTGCAGTAGACGGCTCATGGCAAAGAAGAGGCCATGTTTCACTGAATGGCATAGTTTTGGTGACTTCTGTCGATACAGGCAAAGTTTTAGATGTACATGTTTTGAGTAAATATTGCCTGTGTCCTGATATGAACAATAAAGTGCATTTAGATTCCTGCAAAGCTAACTATGTAGGAACTAGTGGAGGGATGGAAGTCGATGGTGCCCTAAACATTTTTTACAGGTCGACTTTGCTGTATAATGTGAAATATACAGAGTATTTGGGAGACGGTGACACCAGTGCTTTTTTAACAGTTAGTAATTCTATGCCATATGGCCCAGATGAAGTCATAAAAAAGCTGGAATGTGTAGGACACATCCAGAAAAGAATGGGAACAAGGCTTCATAAATTGAAAGAGAAAAAGAGAGGGGTTGAGTTAGCGGACGTTAAAAAGCTGGGTGGAAAAAATCGTTTGACAGATGCTGCAATTCAAAAATTGCAGATATTTTATGGCTTGGCCATTCGAAGAAACACAAAGAGTGTACAAGATATGAGGACAGCTGTGTGGGCCATTTATTTTCATGTACAATCAACCAATGCCAAACCTACACACAACCTGTGCCCAAAGGATGAAGACACTTGGTGCAAGGTCAACCAGTCTCTCCGAACAAAAGAACACTATGACCACCAAAAACATTTCCACCTGCCAGAAGCTGTGATGTTAGAGATGAAACCCATTTTCAGAGACCTTTCTGAAACTAGCCTCGTAGAAAAATGCCTCTCAGGTAAATCTCAAAATCCAAATGAGTCACTGAATAATGTGATTTGGGCACGTATCTCGAAAAGAACATTTGTTTCTATAGAAACCTTGAAGTTTGGAACATTTGAGGCAGTTTCAACCTACAATGAGGGTTATGTCACTAAAATTAAAATTATGGAACATTTAGGGTTGCCAGCTGGCTCTTACATGGTGAAAGCTATGAAAAGACTTGATATAGCTCGTGTTCGCAAGGCGGAAAAGGCTGCGTTGGACCTTGAAAAAAAAATCCGACAGGCCAGAAGTTTGGGAAAAAGGAAGTTAGAAGACTTATATGAGGATGAGGAGGACCAGGACAACCCATCCTACAGTTCTGGGCATTACTAGTATAACTGTTCTTGTAAGTATGCCTACTTTTTGTTCAGCCCTCACCGTTTTCTGCGTTTTCTGAAAATATGCTTTTGACAATTTTGATGTAAGCTGTAGCAAATACTAATAGAGATATCATTACCAAATTTTTTTTGTATCTTTTTGACAACAATTACTAGTTCCGTACGGAAGGGTTTTACAAAATTTACATCCCAGGCTGAGAAAAAAATTTTTAATCAATTGTTTTTCATTAAAATTGTAAGTACTTTTCAAAAAAATTTAAAAAATATTGTTACGACGGTCTACTCGATCGTCGTAGGTACAGTGGAAACAAAATAAGTACAAGACACCAATTAAGTCACTAATCACACCTTTAATTGTTACAGTAAAACAGTTCGTAATTAACAACACAGTCTCTACAACAAATCAAATGAAAATTGTACACACGCAATAAAATGTCCACAAATATTAAAACTCAATTGTATTACAATTATACCGCCCGACTATAAAACGCAACACTTCACTACTAACTACTTGCACGTACACAGTAATAACCCGAACCGCTCTGTAAATATATCGCACTAATACTCTCGAACCGCACTATCCAAAATCTCGCATGGAACTGAAAACTAAGGCCGCTACCCGATGTATTTATAGCTACGCTCACACACCAGAAGCTTCCAAACTGCGTCTTATCTCTCGTGAACTACTTAATTACTACGGCCTTGACACAGTCCAAGCGCCCGAGCGAAGCCCGGCACAGTCGAGAAAATTCTCGCAAAATGCGTCTAGTAGCACGTACACCACACGCTTACATCGAGATCCTTCTGGCATATTCGATAAACGCGTAGATTGTTCTGTGCTGTCTTAGCAATATATTATTTTTATTTTATTTTGAAACCCTTCCGTACGGTACTAGATAAGGAGCCAACCTTCAAAATAAAAAAAAATTAAGTTGTTACCTCTTATAGTTTTTGAGATATCATACATAAAGTCAACATTGAGTTTATATGCGGGTCGGACTGCCCTTAAAGTTTCACTATTACTCTCCTTAATACCGTCTATTTTACTTTCTAACTTTTTATTGGTACTGTCCAACTTCATTCATCTGTTTTATCAAATTTTCCTTCAAAGCTTCCTTTTGTTTCTTCGAGTGTTCATTGATCCTTTCCTCCATACTGTCTATCTTCTCATTTGTTTGTTTATTTTGTTCCTCCATTCATTTAAAATTTTCATTAGTTAGTTTACTATCTTCTTTAATGCTGTCAAATTTTTCATTCATTTGTTTAAAATTCTCCTCATTCCTGTCGAATTTCTTGTTCATTTGTTTAAAATTCTCATGGGTTTGTTTACTATCTTCTTTAATGCTGTCAAATTTTTCATTCATTTGTTTAAAATTCTCCTCATTTCTGTCCATCTTTTCTAGCATCCGTTCCAGCATTTTTTGCACATTTGGTTCTCCTCTATTTTCCGCTTTATCGCCCGTCTCCACTTCTTCAACCGATGTTGATTCCTTCTCTTCCATGCTGACTTCTTCTCTGGCCTCTGCCGCGCGCTGCTTGGACTTCCCTCTTGTGTGCATTTCTGTACTTCTAACAGCTGCCAGCTAAAATCAGGTTACCTGTGATACAATTATAACTTCCTACTATAATAATTTTCCCCTAATTTCAGCCTCACTGGTTGGACGCCATCTTGTTCACTTTTGTATGATCGCCAGCTAGAAATGACAACTATAATTCTATTCTATCTTGGTTTAATTCCCTTTTTCTAGCCCTCAAGTTGGTCGCCAATTTGTAAAAAGTACTCTTATGTTAGAATAAATAATCAACTCCTTATTCGTTCTTGTGTTACATTCAATTATTTTTATTTACTCTTTTCGAAACTCATTTCTGTTGTAGAGCATGCAAAATCTCAATCTCAGGGTTTATCTATTAGTCATGGTCAAAGTATAGTACAAATGGTAAACATATCATAAAACAATATTTATAAATGATGTTTGGTAATTAGTGTTTGTTGATGTATGTTGTGTATCTGTGGGTTCTTTGGATCATACAAAAGAACAAATGAACAATTGAAAAAGAAACTCTTAATACTAACAATTATTTGTGTACAATTAGTATTCACTATTATAAAGTTTTTATTGTTTTTATGATAGTATATCGCTGTAACTCGATCTTTAAATGTTAAAATGTTTTCAAATATCGTGGTTGATCACTGGAGTGATCTCACCAATCTTGGAGTTTTCTTTACAAGCTTATTTCGTGATCCTTCGCTCCTGGACTTCAATTTTTGTGTGCCATCGATTAAAACATCCTTCTTTTAGTTATTTCCATAGTTTTTCTGTAATATTTCATCTTGTATCTGCCTTTAATTTGTATAAAATCCATGAGTAAAACTAACATGTTCTGTCTGGTTTCAATATTTTTCCAACAATACCTTCCTTTTTATTAAAACACTAATTCATTCATTTCAGGTCTTGGCAATGATACGTTTATAGGTCACAGGTTCGATTTCACAATTTATAATTAATATGATTCCATAGAATCTTATTGTATCTTTGTCACTATTATATTATAAGTTTGTAACGGAAGATTCTTTATTTTTTAATTATTTCCCCTTGGTTTTATTTCACTAAATTAGTTGCGTTGTTGTTTCATATAAATTACATGTTTCATACGATGTTCACATTGTAAATATGTTTATTCACTTACACTATACAGTGTTTTTACTTTTTAAAGCCTATCAATGTTGTTCTCACCTTTTTACACTGTTACACTATCTGATTTTAATAATTATTGTTCAATATTATTATATTTGTAATTCTATATGACTTACAGTCTGTAGTTCACTTATACAAAATAACTGTTTGAGGTTCGCAGACCTCCTCATACGTTATTTTATAACGTGTCGGCTATGTTATAACCCAGGGAACCCGTAATAATTAACTCTGGCCAATTATACAGGCTGCCTACGTTGTAACAAACTGAAAATTAATCACATCACTAAAAATAATTATAAGTACTCAAATAAAAAGAAACAGGGGAGGGAATTTTGCTGATTTATGCACTCAATTTAGTATGTAACAAAGATGACATTCCTTTATTTACGTATGATTGATAATACATTACAAATAAGATTTTTACTTACACTGAAATTGTAAAGGGGTTTTCTGTATAAAAAAAATGATCATACAGATAGTGTATCTACCTCGGATCCGAGTCTCTTTAAACTAGTTAGGAATTTTCAAATTTACTCTACTTCTTTAGTCAATTACATTATTACTTAAAATACCATTTGAAGAATGGCATTATTTAGTTGTGTGATGTTTCAAAGCTACATCACAAAAGTTTTGTTACAATGTATGATTTCTGAAATTACTTGTTACAACATTGTAATTCTTAACGCTTAGAGATTGTCATTTAAAAGTCTTTTCATTTAAAATTACTTATATTTTAAAGATACATTATTCATGGAAGACGAGCTTCCGCGTCACCTCTTGTTAAATGAAATCTGTCCATGTCCTGCCACGTGATTCTTCTGTACTCTCTTAGTAGTGGGTTGTCATCGTGGTAGTCTTTCCAGTGGATGTCCTCGGAGTCAACTAATGATGAAGTGGATGTTACGGTGTCGTCTAGAATGAAGTCGTCCTGTTTCTCAGTGGTAGTGTAAATGCAGTTGAGGTCTTAGTCTTCACTATTCACAGTTATTCACATCACATTTGTAATAGCACAGTAGTATTTGAGTTTACATATTCTTTTCACATTATGATGGAACCCTAAAATTACTTGAACTACATTTTTAATAGGTGATGTCACCTTACACACTTATTTTCTTCTTTCACATCTTTGTGTTAAAACACACTACATCTTATTTACATAGATCTAGATCTCCACACTGTTAGTGGAAGCTAATAACGAAATAAAATAAAAAAATATTTTGTGCAGAGCCCCGCTTGGAGCTGTTTACAGATTGAAAGTCGCATCTCAAGTCCTACATTGTTACAACAGGAAAATTGTAACGACGTGGAGTGAATACTCCGCCATAATATAGTTCCAACTTTTAATTAGTAATACAGTCTTACAGTTCGACAAAATAAACAATCAAGACTTTGCTTGTCTACAGAATTTATTACAACTACTACTAGTGACTTTGAATTATTAATTATTTACAATATAGTTTACAGGTATTTTTATTTAATGCCGGGTCGGTATGCAAGTTGGACCGGTATACACAGGTCATAGCATGATAAATTTAATAAAGGGTTAACAGTTTTATTTTTAACTTTTGCTTTCTCAGTTTTAATTAATTATTTTAGTTAAATTCCCTTTTTAATTCTCATTACTATTATGAGTTAGTTCAGGGGTATTTGGTTTAATAGTGCGATTTAATGGTTTTCACTAACTTCCCATTTTATATTTTTATTATTATTATTTTTTTTATTTTTTTTAAATTTAAATCGTCACACTCATAGTTTTAATCTAAGGCTATACTCAATGTCTTATTTCTTACATACTAAGTTGAACATTTGTACATTATATTTATGTCTACTAACAACTATTTACATCTTCTGTCATTTGATCGTCTCTTCTGGGTATTTGTCATCATCAGTTATTGTTTTGTCAGGTTATTTGTATTATTTAAATCCTAAATTTGCATTTTCTATTTCCCAATGATTTATTTATGATAATATTTCCCTTTTTGTTTCGATTTCTCTTTATTCCTTGAAAATATTAATTATCTTTAAGTAATATATTGTCTGACATAGAAAAAGGCTTTTTATTTAATTGGTGGACTCTGTGAGGTGAAATATTCTGACCTCTATTAAAAAATGATTATTTTTGTTAATCTTGTTTCTTTTCAGTTCTTCATGCATTTAAGTTTGGTAATTAATGTGGCCTTCACTGTCTTGTTGCTTAGCACGTCTTTATTTAATTCGTGGTTTCGTTGTTAGACTTGTTTATACCTCTCACTTACCATATCTATTGGGTTTATCATGTTACTAAGTTGTCTTCTATACTTTCTTCTTTATCACTACTTATTGTTCTTTGGTTTACTGAGTTAATTACATTAATTGTTTTATTGAGTTCTTGAACCTTATATAATACTTTGTACACAGTTACTCGGTTATCATTCCTTTCTTAGGTGTTCTGGTGTTAGTTTATGAGTGCTTCATTCTTTATCTTTTGCTGTTAACTTTATTGGGAATATATGTACTATTACATATTGCCCCAAAGCTAAATTTGATCATTTCAGCAAATATTGTGCAGGTGTTGATGAACTTATCAACCATTTTATTAGTTTAATCACTTCTTTATTTGAACTTCCTTCTTTGATTTCTTATAATTTTCCCTTTTCTTTTTCATGTAATTCACTATCTCCTTGCTTTATTTAGTATGTTATCTTCCTTCTTTGTGTTTTATCCCTTAAACATTTAATTTCCATAATTATTTTCCCTATCATGTGCGTTGGCACCAGTCGGGCGGGCTCTTTTGGCTCTGATTCACCGCTGTCCATCTTACACCTTCTGAGTTCAGAGGAACGTACCGTCTGCTCAGGTATATGATTGCTGGATCATTCTACAGTCAATCATAAAAAAACTTTAAAGTAGTCTTAGTTCGACTAAAATACAATAAACATTCTGGGATTCTTCATATTATCATTGTATAGATTACTCTATATCTTCCTTCATTATTGATTTCCTTTCTCATACTCTCTAGCTCTTTATTGACACAATATTGTTGATGGGCATTATTTGTATTTACTTCTTATTGTTTATATTAAAACTTACTTTTCTTTATCACTCTTCTTTTAACATTATAACTCTTCTTTTAAGTTTTATATAGTGGTGTGCAACAGTGATCATTCTGATTCTTTTCATTGTTTAATAGTATTTTTTCATGGATGACTGGTTGTAAGTCCCGTTTTTCCTCTGTGTACTGGGATCCATGATCTCATACGTATTATTATTATTATCCTTCATTACTGTGTAAGGTCCGGTGTATAACAATAATAGTTTTTTCGCTATATCCTCCATTGTATTGGGTAGCTCTCTGTTTTTCAATAAGATTCGATCTCCTACTTGGTATTGTACCAGCTTCGGTTGTAGCCTCTGGTATTTGCTTTTTATTTTCTCAGTTTGTTCTAGTGTTTTGTTATAGAATTTTATCTCATCAAACTTATATTCTTCTCCATTTGGAAATTGGATTAACTCTGTTATCTTCACTAACTTCCCATTTTATATTATTATTATTATTATTTTTTTAATTTAAATCGTCACATACTCCGCCGCTTAAAGGAGACAAGGGGGGGGACAAGGTGAATTCGAAAGTAAGGTACTGGGGCACACTTCTTGTTGTTACTGTGTGGAGTTTCTCTCCTTCTTCTCCCTTTTTCTTTCATTTATTTATTTGCATGAGTTATACACAACTTATTTCTTCTGAGTATCAAACAATATATATATTTCCTTACAAACTAATTCTTAAATTACATAAAATTCACACTTAATGACTACTTATTAAAACACATAAACTTCTTACTTCTATTACTTAAAACTACTACCGGTTTTTTTCTTTGGGTTTTAGTTACTCTCTTCACAGAGTTACTCTCTAAATAATTTATTACTTAGTGGTCAGGTAGTGGTCAGCTGACTACTCATTTCGCTCATCTTGCGCTGAACAGGATCTAAGGTTGATCAGGCCTCATTCCTAATTCTATGATTAACACCTTGCATGGTTACTCAGGTACAAGACAACTTGTCTACCTAGTATTACCTTCTTCTAGTTTTCGCTCTGCCATTTCCTTTTTTTTTTATACAATTTTATCTGCGAAATATGTGTTCTTCGTACATATTCTTGAGTCGCAGGTTCGTACAGGGCTACTGTAACTGGGGTTAAGTACTTCTGGATTTGGTAAGGACCACACCATCGGTATGATAGTTTAGAGGTGGTCTTATCAATTGCACTACTAGTCGGGTGTGTTTTGTACATTACTAAGTCACCGACTTGGTACCTAACTAAATTGTTATTATTACTTGTCTCGTGATATTTTCGCGATTTCTCTAAGTTCGCTCTTAAATTTGAGCGAGCTTCATTCCAGATTTATATGCTTATCCTTAATTTGCTGAGGTAGCAAGTCATGTATTTTCCATTTTGTGGACAAGGGGTGGTTTGGTTTGTATTTATACAGTAACTCAAACGGGGTAGACTTATGTCCTTCGTGATAAGCTGAATTAAAGGCGTATTGTATCCAGGATAGATTCTGGTCCCAAGACATATGGTCGTTCGCATGGTAGGCTATTAAAGCAGATTTGAGGTTTTGCAAATACCTTTCAGCAATATTGCCTTGCGGACGATACTCCGTAGTGGTAATATGGTCTATCCCTAACTTGAAACACATATTCTTAAATTCCTTAGCCTTAAACTGGGGTCTGTTATCTGACACTAGATGTACAGGTGTACCATAATCTTTAAATAATCTCTCCTGTAATATCTTTACAGTCGTCTACAATAACGCTCGCCGCATGGGATACATCCAAACAAATTTGGTGAACGAATCTACATATATGAGTAGCATAGTATTACCTGATTTGATCGAGGGTAGGGACCTTTAAAGTCTAAATAAAGTTTAGAGAACGGGGTAGTAGGGATTTCTGAAATTAATTGGCTTAGTAACCAACAAGGGTTAAATCTAAAAGCTTTAAAAGAAATTTTTGAGAATGTTTACCAAAGAACTGGCAGCCTAAAATAAACTTAAACTAATGAATAAATAAACAGGGGAGGGGTGTAGGAATAGAGAGAGAGAGAGAGAGAGAGAGAGAGAGAGAGAGAGAGAGAGAGAATATAAAAATTTAAAAAGAAGTGCTGATTTGTGTTTAAAAGAAAGAAATATAATTAATAAATAAGACCAAATCAATAATGGAAAAGATGTAAGGAAATTAATTTTAATGGCATTCATTTCATGAGTTTATAGCTAAATTTGCAATAGTATGTAAGTGCAGGAAAAGAAGTTTTATTTTTTTTGTTATGTACCTTATAGAGTAAATAAACCTTTTGTTCATTGCCAATGTGAATTAAATGAATTATTGCAAATAAACCATTCTGTTCTCCTGTGTTCGCCGAAACGAACCCGAGAAATATGGTAAGTACAATATATTTTTTTCTTGCAGTTGGTAAGGCAAGATGGCGCCCGAAAAAGTTAGACAGTAAAGAATGAATAAAATTAAAATCAATTATATTTCATTAATATCAATAAAAGTAAAAACAACAATTGGCTTGTGAACAGGGACATTTATATAAATAAATTTTATATAAATGCGGCCTACTGGGAGAGCAGAATGGTTGTTTGAAATAAGAAATAAAATTTTTTTCGTGTACGTAAAACAGATGTAGGTGACGAGTGTCACATAAGGTTATGTTACAGTGTCACTGAAGTAGATGTACATAGCCAGAATTACATAAATAACAATGATGAGTACTAATGATGAGGTTAATAATGAAGTCAGCTTCACTGACAGTAATCTAGAAAATCAGTTGACAGAGTCGAGAATAATGGAAAGCGTTGAAAATCAGTCAACGCCAATCCAAAATAAAAAAACTGATAATAATGATATGATGAAATATTTATGTAGCATGGTGTGTATTATGAAAGAAAGTTCAGATAAGCAAAATGCGATGTTAGAGGTAAAATTTAATGAAATAAAGAGTGATTCCAATGTTCAATATGATAAAATAAATGCTAGACTTGATGATAAATTTGACAGACAAAGTAGGGATTTTAATGAGAAATTCGATGTTCAAAAGAATAGTTTCGATGAGTTAAAAAACCAAATTAAAGAAATTAATGAGCATTTAAACCAAACTAATGACATAATAAAAGATAACTTTAACAGATTAGAACAGAGTGTTGAGAAGTTAGGTGACAATGTTATAAGTATGACAAATATTAATAATGACGAAATAGTGGAAGAGGTAGTGTTAAATAGTGAAGATAATGATATTAATTACGAATCTGAGAGTATAGTGGGGGTAAAGAATAAGGGAGAAACATATAATGAGGTAAGTAGGAATGATAATTATGACTATGTAAGTGAAAATATGATGTTAAAAAATAATGGGATAAATATTGATAGTACTGATGAAGTTGTTGAATGTAATAATGGAATGTTAGTGTGTGTTAATGGATTAAAGAGAGTGGGTGAAGAGAGTTATGTTGTGGGTATGAAGCAGAGGGTAAATTTTCCCCATATTTATGGTGAACCAAGGTGTTCACAAATGTTGTTGTTGAAGGGTAAGAGTCCCTTGTTAATGAAAGATTTAAGTTGTCTCCCCTTTTTGTGTGATTTAGTGCCCTCTGTGTGGAGTGATTTCCCCTAGTGTCACCCCCCATTTAATTTCTACTATATACCAATTTCAAGTCAGCTATGGTCAAGGGACTTGGTATTGCTGGCCGCTAGCCAAATCCACGATTAGTGCTGGTAAGGCAGTAATCGCCCGAAAAGTCGGGGAAATCATCTCTTCCTTCAGGCATGTATTCATCATCATTAATTTGCACAGCACGGCAATTTATCAAGTTACAATATAAAATTGTACAAAAGGGTGTGCCGTGCGTTTTCGCCATGTTGGCCTCCGATGGAGGTAACACTCTCTGTTACCCCCAACACTTTCCGCTATCTACTGGGGCACATGCCACCCCAGCAACAGCAACTTAATAGCTAAAATAAACCATATCTACAATTGCTGTCTCTACATTCCATTGTTATATCACATCTATGCGCACCACTCTACCCCCCAAAATTACCCACACATCTTGTATAATACATTACATAACATAATAAACAAATAGACATTAACCTTGATTATTAGCATTGTTACATTCACATCAAACCAACTTCTCTTTTAAATAATTTATACAGAAACATAGAAACATTATAATTTAAAATTTTTATTAACTCTTTTATATCATCATTTCATTATTTATCCTTTGCTGCAATTAGATTTTCAAATTTATTATTAACCTATTTCTTTTAACAATTATGTTATTTCACAAACTAAACAATTTGACATTTATTTATTAATTAATTGTTATTAAATTTAAATCTCATAAAATAATTTAAATTCATTATAAAATTCAAACATATAACATTCAATCACAATATTGAAACATCTCAAATTATTTACTTCAATTGATTATTAAAACACAACATATTTCAATTATTATCAAAATTTACAAATCATTAATTATTGTCTTCATAATTATTTTTATTATTTATTTAGACTGCAAAATATTAATAATATTATTATTATCACAACATTTTCTACTACATATACACATTGTTTACCTAACATTTTACAATACACACAATTGAATTCACTACAAATATATTTACAAACTTTTGTCATTAACTGTTCAATTGTTTCACACTTCATATGTCCAAGTCTGCAAGGTCATTACCAAAATTTACAATATTTAACAATGTCCATACACTCATTTTAATTTCAACCTCCATCATCATATATATAACGAACATATTGATAACATACATCATTGTTATCCACACACAATTTGTTATCATTATTATTATTATAATAATCCATTAACTTTATTTCATTCATTATGCCATTATAATTTATAGGGTTATTCCCCATTAATATTTCATAAACCTTGTCAACATAAGTTATTTTTGTCCAGTCTCCATCAGTATTATTGGTCAACGTCAGGTAAGCTATTTTATCATTTTTATATTCCTCGACTATTATATCAGGTAAGTGTTTATTGTTATAAAAGGTATTATCAAAAGATTCATCTATCTCTCTTTCAACAGGTAAGTATTTTATATTGTTTAGCTTCATCCCTTCTAATCTTTCTCTCAACTCATCATAATTTCTTTTTAACTTATATAATTCTATCTCTCTCTCAATACACAACTCCTTATCTAAATCGCTCTCATCACACCACCATATCACATTTTCTCTCTCACTCCACACAGAGGGCACTAAATCACACAAAAAGGGGAGACAACTTAAATCTTTCATTAACAAGGGACTCTTACCCTTCAACAACAACATTTGTGAACACCTTGGTTCACCATAAATATGGGGAAAATTTACCCTCTGCTTCATACCCACAACATAACTCTCTTCACCCACTCTCTTTAATCCATTAACACACACTAACATTCCATTATTACATTCAACAACTTCATCAGTACTATCAATATTTATCCCATTATTTTTTAACATCATATTTTCACTTACATAGTCATAATTATCATTCCTACTTACCTCATTATATGTTTCTCCCTTATTCTTTACCCCCACTATACTCTCAGATTCGTAATTAATATCATTATCTTCACTATTTAACACTACCTCTTCCACTATTTCGTCATTATTAATATTTGTCATACTTATAACATTGTCACCTAACTTCTCAACACTCTGTTCTAATCTGTTAAAGTTATCTTTTATTATGTCATTAGTTTGGTTTAAATGCTCATTAATTTCTTTAATTTGGTTTTTTAACTCATCGAAACTATTCTTTTGAACATCGAATTTCTCATTAAAATCCCTACTTTGTCTGTCAAATTTATCATCAAGTCTAGCATTTATTTTATCATATTGAACATTGGAATCACTCTTTATTTCATTAAATTTTACCTCTAACATCGCATTTTGCTTATCTGAACTTTCTTTCATACTACACACCATGCTACATAAATATTTCATCATATCATTATTATCAGTTTTTTTATTTTGGATTGGCGTTGACTGATTTTCAACGCTTTCCATTATTCTCGACTCTGTCAACTGATTTTCTAGATTACTGTCAGTGAAGCTGACTTCATTATTAACCTCATCATTAGTATTCATCATTGTTATTTATGTAATTCTGGCTATGTACATCTACTTCAGTGACACTGTAACATAACCTTATGTGACACTCGTCACCTACATCTGTTTTACGTACACGAAAAAAATTTTATTTCTTATTTCAAACAACCATTCTGCTCTCCCAGTAGGCCGCATTTATATAAAATTTATTTATATAAATGTCCCTGTTCACAAGCCAATTGTTGTTTTTACTTTTATTGATATTAATGAAATATAATTGATTTTAATTTTATTCATTCTTTACTGTCTAACTTTTTCGGGCGCCATCTTGCCTTACCAACTGCAAGAAAAAAATATATTGTACTTACCATATTTCTCGGGTTCGTTTCGGCGAACACAGGAGAACAGAATGGTTTATTTGCAATAATTCATTTAATTCACATTGGCAATGAACAAAAGGTTTATTTACTCTATAAGGTACATAACAAAAAAAATAAAACTTCTTTTCCTGCACTTACATACTATTGCAAATTTAGCTATAAACTCATGAAATGAATGCCATTAAAATTAATTTCCTTACATCTTTTCCATTATTGATTTGGTCTTATTTATTAATTATATTTCTTTCTTTTATACACAAATCAGCACTTCTTTTTAAATTTTTATATTCGCTCTCTCTCTCTCTCTCTCTCTCTCTCTCTCTCTCTCTCTCTCTCTCTCTCTCTCTCTCTCTCTCTCTCTCTATTCCTACACCCCTCCCCTGTTTATTTATTCATTAGTTTAAGTTTATTTTAGGCTGCCAGTTCTTTGGTAAACATTCTCAAAAATTTCTTTTAAAGCTTTTAGATTTAACCCTTGTTGGTTACTTACCTGCCAAATTTAAGATCTTGACGAGTCCGTCTCTACCACGCATTTCGTTTCTATTCCGCACATTTTCCTTATTTTATTCGGTCTCCGGAACTGTAACTTTATTAAAACTGTTTACTTTTGATTTAAATTCACATTTTGAAACAAATTGTTACGTACGGGCGCCCATAATTGTTTTCCATCGTTTTATATGTGACCGGCCGGCTCACGGAGTAATTTTATACTGGAACGAAACAAACGGCACTATTTTGTGTTGTCGCCGTGGTTATATGACCAATTCTTATTGTTCAGAGATTCGTATTACTACGCCAGCATACTGTTTTTGTTTCATAACTGCATTCCACAGCGGGGATCGTCTCTGACGTAATATCGTCCGATGCCGTTACATAACTTGTTTACACTGTTTTTGTATGTCATTGGTTGACCTTGGCACAGTTCTGCGGTCTGTTGATTTTGTCGTTTCAATAATTTTCATGTATAATATCACCAACAGTGCTACCACTGACGCTACCAATAAATATACCTTTCGGTTACGTTTTGTCCCAATTATCATAAAAAATGTTATTTGCTCTATTTAAATTACAAATTTCTTTATATTACCTCAGGTAGGCCAAAATGTACCGTTACAGACATAATCAAACAGGTTGGCCTCACCACGTGGCGACACAAATATCGTAATTTGTCAGAAAATGACCACACTAAAGGCCCTTACAGTTACACACAATTAAAAGAGTTATAGTATTTCATTTAAGGGTGGTCTCACAATTTACTTTCAACTGCAATAATTAAAGAAAAAGACACTCTTCCGGTCCAGTGCGTGTTCATACATAACCAACACGATTCAACTCTGTCTATAACGTACTTGCTTTAGTTATAATTTTATACAGCAATTGAAAAAATGATTAACAGTGATTATTGTACAATAATTAAAAGAATTACTGGCTGTATGTACTGAAACATCAATTAATTTTCTTACCATACACACAAACGTCTGATCGCAACACGTGCATTCTACTCTCGCATTCGGCTGAATATATTTGAGTTTAATTATTCCCTTATTATTCAATCATTTTATAGCATACTGTAAATCACTCACCGGGAAGTTTTGAAAAATTAGTCTGCCATCAAGACGAGAAGAAAATTACCCAAGTAGACTGTCCAAGGTAGAGAGCTTGTTGATTCAGTCAAAGTCTGCGTCGAACTAGCTGGTACAGCCACAACGCAACAAACAGCAAACTTCGGCGCGAGATAGCGCGCGCTGTCTAACAGTGCCTTGCCAATATCGTTGTGCTAACCGACTTTACTCGAGTTTATTATTAAAAAAAAATTTATTATACCTTCGATTGCCGGGTTATGCAAACACCGGCACACCGGTAGTCCACAACTAGTCTATGTTTGACGTGACCTTTTGGTACTAAAAATGAGAGTGATGAATACGGTGAAGTAGAGGGTTCGATGACTCCTTGTTCTAATAACTTGTTGACATGGTTCCTCATTACTTCCATTTTGGGTGGCGATAACTTGTATGGGAGAAGGCATATTACTTTGTGGTCACTCAGATTAATCTTGTATTCTATTAGGTTCGTTAGTCCTAGCTTAGAGGTAAGAACGGTGGAAAACTCTTTTATTAGTTTCTGCATTCTCAGCCTATCTCTACTTTCTAGATGAGATAATTCAGACTCATGGTGTACTACATGTGTAGTCGATGATCCAGTATTTTCTTGTTCTTCTGTTTCACAATCAAAATTATACTTCTGTGTATTATAGATTCTGTGTCGAATCTAAAATAATATTTCTTCTCGTGGATGTCAAGAATTATTCCCGTTTTACTGATAAAGTCAGCTCCCAATATTAAGTCGGGTCCTAAATCATCACATACTAACATTGAAAAAAACCACGTTAGATTCTTAATTTTTACCTTAATGGTGATGCTGAGTTTTATCACTATATTTTGTTTATTGGCAGTAGCACATCTTATATTCACAGCTTGACTGCGTTTCACTAGGTTGTGTTCGAATAATTTATCTGCTAACCTCTGACTGATTAAGGTTCTAGTCGATCCAGAATCGATTAATCCGAGGGTGAATGTAACACCTAGGTCAACTTGTATTAAGGGCAATAGACATTTAGTCCAATCACATTTAGTCATCGCGTTACATTTCTCAATAAACCTTCTAACATAGGGATCTATTTTTCTAGTGTTCTTTTCCTTTTTTTTATTATTCTCGTTGATTTCTTTGGGTTTACCGGTTCTCAAGATGCTGCGGAAGACAAAGGATTTCGGGTCTCCCTGCCTTACATGTTTTTTGGATTTGGTTGTTTACGATCATACTGCTTCCGATTACAGTTTCTACTTATGTGTCCATACTTTCCGCAGTTATAACACATTTTTATTACGAGGAGTATAGCTTGCTTCCGTTTTAGGTTTCGTGTCATTTGATTTACCAGGGCTGTGCAAATTGTTCGGTCTATTAAATGGTCGCCTTTCACGCTGAGTTTGCACTTCGGGCACCAGGGCTTGCATTTCATTTCTACTAGGCTCGGTTGATTTCAAAGCATGTCTGTTCTGATCTGAGTACCATACGTTCGACGAGTGAATACTGCATTGTTCGAGATCCGCAAAGGTGTTGGGTCTATTTATTAACGCTAAACGAGATCTTTCTTCTGGAGACAATCCTACTAAAATGGTATCGACCATCTGTCTCTCACTCCAATCTACTTGCAGTAGTCGAGAAGACTCCCTGATGTCAGAGATGTAATGGGCCAGTCTCTCATGAGTTCCTTGTACTCGAAGTACGGTCTTTCTTTTAAGTTCCTCATAAATTCCGGTGGGAATAAAATATTTTATGATAATAGTATGCAGTTCTCCTACTGGAAGTGTAGAGCTTAAAGATTCCAGCACACGATTCTTCAATGGTGCTTTACATTTCGGTAGGACTTGCAAAATTTGCCAGTCATTTAGTTGCTGTAAATACTTTATCTGCACGAGGCATTTGATGAAGTTTAGTAGTTTAGTAACATTCAAACCATCCGTGTATGGAATTTCAGCTAAGAGTTTTTCTACGGGGTGAGTGATTTTTTCGTAGAGGTCAGCATTATAATTTACGTGTGGTATACCTTTAGGAGGACCAGATGCTGCATTAGGGGTAGTCAATTCGTACATCCCGGAGCGATTTTGGGAACCACTGGGAGGTGGGGTTTCAGATATTGCCTGGGTATTTACGTCTCTATTTGGGTTTTGTGCTCGAGTCGGTTGTATTTTCGATACGGTGGGTGATTCCTGATCCGTGTGGGGGGGAGGTAGTTCTAAGGTAGGAGATTGAACTGGGGAGATGTATAGTTTCTTCAAGGATTTTTCAATTTTATCCATTCTGAATGAGTTGGACTTTCTTCGCAATTCTCTTATTATCGCGGGTAATTTCTGTAAAGCCTCATCCGCAAAACTTTGGACTTCGGGAGGGATTACCGTGATGTTGGGCCACTTTAACAAATTTTTCATTCGCCGGGTTAACTGTTCTATCCTTTGAGTTGTCCGCAATATTACCGCAGGAGATTTCTCGTCTTAAAGGGTTTGGGACCATAAGGTCAACTCACTATACTTGGCATAACAAGTTTCTCTCTCGCTCTCATAATCGAGTCCGCTTAAGTTACTTAACTCCGCGGGTGTATCAAATCCACTTTTGCGTATAGACTTGCGCAATTCCACGACTGTTACATTCGCATGGGGTAAACCACGTTAAAGAGCTTCATAGCACAGTTCGTCTTTTAATAGTAAGTCTGGATTAAATAAGGCCATGTTTACCTTATATCTAGCACACTAAAACTTATTCTACTACACTATACAATTATTGCATACACACTTTAGTTCATGGTAAAACATTTGCATTGGTTGTATGAGAATTACTTAGCATCTCAGAGAAAGAGAAAAAATTCACACAGACGTCAACTTTACTATCAACGATCAGCTGTTACGCTGGAATGTGGGTCAAACTAGTTTTCATTTTAAACAATGGCATAGTAGTATGCGTTAGAAGGGGGAGGATCACACTCGAGGGTGAGAATGTTATTGTTCTATTCAACAACAGCTGACGGTTTCCTTTACAGACTTGTACCGGCTTGCTTCAACGAGGGTGGTAAGTGCGATGCGCAACGATATGCGTTTTAAACAAGTTACAGCCCGTTACTAAGCTGAGTTTTAGTTATTATTTGGATTTACGTACTAATTTCAATTTATCTAATTCTGCTACTAGAGAGGAGTAGAATTTCACTTACAATTTATTTACACGTAATTGAACTTGTTTTATTTAGTCAATTGTTTATATGACTCACCGTGGCAATAGAAAGACAAATTACATATTTATGCAGGCATATACAGGAAAACTACAGGTCTTGAATTGTCACAAAATAGACGTGTTAGAGACTGAACATTTTGACAAGTACCTACATGAATTGGTGTACTACAAACTAATATTTTCATGTATATTAAGTAAATCATATACGAATATGTGCGTAATCTCACACAAAATTTACCATTGTAAATTTAATATTGTCACTACTATTCTTTTATGCTACTTAGCCTTTTTCTTTTACATACAATACATTAACTGAGTGCATAGATCTGCAGAGTGCCGCATCTTATATGAGACACTATGTACACTAAAATTTTACATAAAAGCAGAGTGGCGCATTTTATAACGTGTCGGCTACGTTATAACCCAGGGAACCCGTGATAATTGACTCTGGCCAATTATACAGGCTGCCTACGTTGTAACAAACTGAAAATTAATCACATCACTAACAATAATTATAAGTACTCAAATAAAAGGAAACGGGGGAGGGAATTTTGCTGATTTATGCACTCAATTTAGTATGTAACAAAGATGACATCCCTTTATTTACGTATGATTGATAATACATTACAAATAAGATTTTTACTTACACTGAAATTGTAAAGGGGTTTTCTGTATAAAAAAAATTATCATACAGATAGTGTATCTACCTCGGATCCGAGTCTCTTTATACTAGTTAGGAATTTTCGGATTTACTCTACTTCTTTAGTCAATTACATTATTACTTAAAATACCATTTGAAGAATGGCATTATTTAGTTGTGCGATGTTTCAAAGCTACATCACAAGAGTTATGTTACAACGTATGATTTCTGAAATTACTTGTTACAACATTGTAATTCTTAACGTTTAGAGATTGTCATTCAAAATTACTTATATTTTAAAGATACATTATTCACGGAAGACGAGCTTCCGCGTCACCTCTTGTTAAATGTTATCTGTCCATGTCCTGCCACGTGATTCTTCTGTACTCTCTTAGTAGTGGGTTGTCATCGTGGTAGTCTTTCCAGTGGATGTCCTCGGAGTCAACTAATGATGAAGTGGATGTTACGGTGTCGTCTAGAATGAAGTCGTCCTGTTTCTCAGTGGTAATGTAAATGCAGTTGAGGTCTTAGTCTTCACTATTCACAGTTATTCACATCACATTTGTAATAGCACAGTAGTATTTGAGTTTACATATTAGTTTCACATTATGATGGAACTCTAAAATTACTTGAACTATATTTTTAATAGGAGATGTCACCTTACACACTTATTTTCTTCTTTCACATATTTGTGTTAAAACACACTACATCTTATTTACATAGATCTAGATCTCCACACTGTTAGTGGAAGCTAATAACGAAATAAAATAAAAAAATATTTTGTGCAGAGCCCCGCTTGGAGCTGTTTACAGATTGAAAGTCGCATCTCAAGTCCTACATTGTTACAACAGGAAAATTGTAACGACGCGGAGTGAATACTCCACCATAATATAGTACCAACTTTTAATTAGTAATACAGTCTTAAAGTTCGACAAAATAAACAATCAAGACTTTGCTTGTCTACAGAATTTATTACAACAACTACTAGTGACTTTGAATTATTAATTATTTACAATATAGTTTACAGGTATTTTTATTTAATGCCGGGTTCGTATGCAAGTTGGATCCGGTATACACACGTCATAGCATGATAAATTTAATAAAGGGTTAACAGTTTTATTTTTAACTTTTGCTTTCTCAGTTTTAATTAATTATTTTAGTTAAATTCCCTTTTTAATTCTCATTACTATTATGAGTTAGTTCAGGGGTATTTGGTTTAATAGTGCGATTTAATGGTTTTCACTAACCTCCCATTTTATATTTTTATTATTATTATTTTTTTTTTAATTTAAATCGTCACACTCATAGTTTTAATCTAAGGCTATACTCAATGTCTTATTTCTTACATACTAAGTTGAACATTTGTACATTATATTTATGTCTACTAACAACTATTTACATCTTCTGTCATTTAATCGTCTCTTCTGGGTATTTGTCATCATCAGTTATTGTTTTGTCAGGTTATTTGTATTATTTAAATCCTAAATTTGCATTTTCTATTTCCCAATGATTTATTTATGATAATATTTCCCTTTCTGTTTCGATTTCTCTTTATTCCTTGAAAATATTAATTATCTTTAAGTAATATATTGTCTGACATAGAAAAAGGCTTTTTATTTAATTGGTGGACTCTGTGAGGTGAAATATTCTGACCTCTATTAAAAAATGACTATTTTTGTTAATTTTGTTTCTTTTCAGTTCTTCATGCATTTAAGTTTTTGGTAATTAATGTGGCCTTCACTGTCTTGTTGCTTAGCACGTCTTTATTTAATTCATGGTTTCGTTGTTAGACTTGTTTATACCTCTCACTTACCATATCTATTGGGTTTATCACGTTACTAAGTTGTCTTCTATACTTTCTTCTTTATCACTACTTATTGTTCTTTGGTTTACTGAGTTAATTACATTAATTGTTTTATTGAGTTCTTGAACCTTATATAATACTTTGTACACAGTTACTCGGTTATCATTCCTTTCTTAGGTGTTCTGGTGTTAGTTTATGAGTGCTTCATTCTTTATCTTTTGCTGTTAACTTTACTGGAAATATATGTACTATTACATATTGCCCCAACACTAAATTTGATCATTTCAGCAAATATTGTGCAGGTGTTGATGAAATTATCAACCATTTTATTAGTTTAATCACTTCTTTACTTGAACTTCCTTCTTTGATTTCTTATAATTTTCCCTTTTCTTTTTCATGTAATTCACTATCTCCTTGCTTTATTTAGTATGTTATCTTCCTTCTTTGTGTTTTATCCCTTAAACATTTAATTTCCCTAATTATTTTCCCTATCATGTGCGTTGGCACCAGTCGGGCGGGCTCTTTTGGCTCTAATTCACCGCTGTCCATCTTACACCTTCTGAGTTCAGAGGAACGTACCATCTGCTCAGGTATATGATTGCTGGATCATTCTACAGTCAAACATCAAAAAACTTTAAAGTAGTCTTAGTGCGACTAAAATACAATAAACATTCTGGGATTCTTCACATTATCATTGTATAGATTACATTATATCTTCCTTCATTATTGATTTCCTTTCTCATACTCTCTAGCTCTTTATTGACACAATATTGTTGATGGGCATTATTTGTATTTACTTCTTATTGTTTATATTAAAACTTACTTTTCTTTATCACTCTTCTTTTAACACATTTATAATTCATTATTTGATTCAATGATCGTTCTTTTAATTGTTTAACAGTATTTTTTCATGGATGACTGGTTGTAAGTCCCCTTTTTCCTCTGTGTACTGGGATCCATGATCTCATACGTATTATTATTATTATCCTTCATTACTGTGTAAGGTCCGGTGTATAACAATAATAGTTTTTTCGCTATACCCTCCATTGTATTGGGTAGCTCTCTGTTTTTCAATAAGATTCAATCTCCTACTTGGTATCGTACCAGCTTCGGTTGTAGCCTCTGGTATTAGCTTTTTATTTTCTCAGTTTGTTCTAGTGTTTTGTTATAGAATTTTTACTCATCAAACTTATATTCTTCTCCATTTGGAAATTGGATTAACTCGGTTATCTCTCTGGGTTGTCTCTTTATTTGGAATCGCGTCTTCTTCTTCTAACAGTTCCTCCCTTAAATTTTTTAAATAATTGTTTCGAATAATTGTAATAACTTTTTTTGTATTTTGAACGTGATGTCCGGTGTTAATTAACCCAATAGATTGGTTCAGTGAGGGTCCCTTGGGTGTTTTCACTGCCGCGTGGCGTTTAAAGCGGGCTCAGACTCTTCGTCTCACCTGCCGTTTTGGTTTACATGTGTATCATTCACCGTCGGTCTAGGTTCTGGCTGGTGATGGTCATCTTCGTAGTTGTTTCGCCGGTAACCCTCGTGGCTTCGACTTCTACCTCCGTTGGTCCTGGCACCCCTTCTGTTGGCATGGTAGTCTTGGTTCCAGTAGGTGTCCCAGCTGGAACTCTGGCGTCCTTGATAATGTGATCTCCCGTTGCCATTATCCTCTGCTCGCACATAGTTGACCCTTCAGTTGTCCTGGTTTTGATTATTAGGGCTGTGGTTGTTATTGTAGTTTTGGCTGTTGTTGTTCTGTTGGCGGTAGTTCGGGTTGTATGGCCGGTTGTATTGATTAGTTGGGATATTTGGTCGATTGCCGCAGTTGCCTCTGTTATTTCCTGGGCTGTTGTTGTTTGGTCGATAATACACCTCGTTGTTATTTCCACGGTAGTTGAAATTCGGCCTGTTGTACGCCTCGTTATTGTGATTTGTCCGGTTGTTGAAATTTGGCCGATTGTTTCCGTTGCTATTGTGGTGGTCGTTGCTTGGCACATTCCTGGTTTCGTACCTCTGCCGACTTCTCCTATAATACCCTTCTCGTTCGTATTCCTCTAACAACGCCGACATGGCTTGTACCGTCTTAATTTGCCCTCCTGTTCATGCCCTGGACACTCCGTCCTCATAGTAGTAGGCTAACTTGGTGACAAGACTTTCCTCTGGGATTTTTGGCTCCAGGTTTCTTGCCAACCACACTTTTCCAAGAAAGTACCCGGTGAGCGTGATCCCTCTGCTAGCATCATACCTCCCGTGGCAAATGTTATCCCTTACAATGTTCTGTGTGGCCTCCGACCAGTACCTTGCTTTGAACACCGCTTTAAATTCATCATAATTCGGGAGGTCGTGTCTCAAAGCCGTCCACTAGTTATCACTAATTTCTCTGAAGTGCTTGTCTAGATAACTCCGTATCAATGGCCACCTGTCCTCTCCATTTCTAATCAGCTGTTCGTTGACCCGTTCAAAGAACTCCATTGGGTTTCTTCTATAAGTTTAGAAACTGATAGCCTCCCAGTTGTCCATGAGTTGGATGTATGGAATATAAGTGGGTCGATTATCGACTGTTCGCTGGAGTCCCTCGATCCTCTCTTGGTTGCGTTGTCCCTGTCCACGTACTTCGCTTATGGCCGTATCGATGTCCCGACATTTATCTCCAAAGTCCGTTCTTATTGATTGCATTTGGGCGTGACTACTCTCTTTTACTTGACCTATCTTGGTATCCAAATCTATTCTGACCTGTCCAATGGTTTCCTTGGTGCCTTCTACTTTTTCATTTGTTTCGGCGATTTCTCGTTTTCTTTCTTCATTACACTCATCTATTTTTTGTGTAATTGCCCCATTGACATTCTCAATTCTTTCATTTATTTGTTTTAAATTTTCTTCATTTATTTGTCTGAACTCATTCTTCATTTGTTCATTATTTTCCTTTATAGCTTCCCTTAAGGCAGTCCGACCCGGAAAATTTTTTTTAGTTTCAATTTTGGGGTTTTAATTGATTATTATTCTCTGAAATCTCCTCTTTACAATCATATATAACACAAAAAATAAAAAAAATGATTTGCCTTTGAAAAAAAATGATTCTGTAACATATGTTCCGACCTTTTTCCGACAAAATTGAGTGACTTTTGAAATATTACTGTTCACACATATTAATTTTATCTAAGTTACAAGGGAAATTTCATTCTGCGCAATTTTTAGGTTGGCTACTCTGCTGTAGTGTTTTATAGTCAGCTGTTTGTGTGTTCTGTTTACTTGGTTATGTTTTGAAGTAAGTTGTACAACAGTTGTAGTTACTATTATTTTGTTTAGTTTGAAGTGAAGTGAAGTCAGTGTGTTTTTATACAGTAAAATATTGATTGAAGTGATCATCATGGGAAATAAAAAGAAGATTGGGTCAAGAAATTCTTGTTACAAAGTAAGAAAATGTGGTGGAAAATTTGAGGCTAGAGAACATAGCACACCATCTCCTGTGTCTACTACCTATCAGACTTCTTCAAGATCCAAAGAAAAGCTTGTAAGAACTTTTCTTACTATGAGAGCAAAAAGGAAAAGTTGGAATACCAAATACTCGATCTAGGCCAATTTGAAACCACACTAAGAGAGGTAGCAGTTTGTAGGTTATGTCATAGTTACCTAAAGTTGTCAACCAAACCATGGTGGGTCTTGCTACGGAAATAACTATTTCTTGCACAGTATGTGACCAATCTAATAAAAGTTTTATAAACTGTGATAAAGTATGCATGCCAGAAATCAATAATGAAATAGGCCTAAAGCAAGACCAAACTTTTTATTATTTAAACCTAAGGTTAGTATATGGTTTACGGACCATTGGCAAAGGCGAAACTCCAGCGCAGTCACTTTGTGGAATACTGAACCTACCTGCTCCTCCGTCGAAGTTCAAAAAGCATGAGGCTTTCTTTTTGTGAAGACCTGTGTAAACAACAGATGAAAATAGCAGTGGAAGAAGCTGTCAATGAGACTGAGGATCCAGGTAGTAGAAAACTTTGTGTTGCAGTAGACGGCTCATGGCAAAGAAGAGGCCATGTTTCACTGAATGGCATAGTTTCGGTGACTTCTGTCGATACAGGCAAAGTTTTAGATGTACATGTTTTGAGTAAATATTGCCTGTGTCCTGATAAGAACAATAAAGTGCATTTAGATTCCTACAAAGCTAACTATGTAGGAACTAGTGGAGGGATGGAAGTCGATGGTGCCCTAAAAATTTTTCACAGGTCGACTTTGCTGTATAATGTGAAATATACAGAGTATTTGGGAGACGGTGACACCAGTGCTTTTTTAACAGTTAGTAATTCTATGCCATATGGCCCAGATGAAGTCATAAAAAAGCTGGAATGTGTAGGACACATCCAGAAAAGAATGGGAACAAGGCTTCATAAATTGAAAGAGAAAAAAAGAGGGGTTGAGTTAGCGGACGGTAAAAAGCTGGGTGGAAAAAATCGTTTGACAGATGCTGCAATTCAAAAATTGCAGATATTTTATGGCTTGGCCATTCGAAGAAACACAAAGAGTGTACAAGATATGAGGACAGCTGTGTGGGCCATTTATTTTCATGTACAATCAACGAATGCCAAACCTACTCACAACCTGTGCCCAATGGATGAAGACACTTGGTGCAAGGTCAACCAGTCTCTCCGAACAAAAGAACACTATGACCACCAAAAACATTTCCACCTACCAGAAGCTGTGATGTTAGAGATGAAACCCATTTTCAGAGACCTTTCTGAAACTAGCCTCTTAGAAAAATGCCTCTCAGGTAAATCTCAAAATCCAAATGAGTCACTGAATAATGTGATTTGGGCACATATCTCGAAAAGAACATTTGTTTCTATAGAAACCTTGAAGTTTGGAACATTTGAGGCAGTTTCAACCTACAATGAGGGTTATGTCACTAAAATTAAAATTATGGAACATTCAGGGTTGCCAGCTGGCTTTTACATGGTGAAAGCTATGAAAAGACTTGATATAGCTCGTGTTCGAAAGGCGGAAAAAAATCCGACAGGCCAGAAGTTTGGGAAAAAGAAAGAAGACTTATATGAGGATGAGGAGGACCAGCACAACCCATCCTACAGTTCTGGGCATTACTAGTATAACTATTCTTGTAAGTATGCCTACTTTTTGTTCAGCCCTCACCGTTTACTGCATTTTCTGAAAATATGCTTTTTGACAAATTTGATGTAAGCTGTAGCAAATACTAATAGAGATATCATTACCAACTTTTTTTTGTATCTTTTTGACAACAATTACTAGTTCTGTACGGAAGGGTTTTACAAAATTTACATCCCAGGCTGAGAAAAAAATTTTTAATCAATTGTTTTTCATTAAAATTGTAAGTACTTTTTAAAAAAATTTAAAAAATATATTTTTTTTATTTTTTTTGAAACCCATCCGTACGGTACTAGATAAGGAGCCAACCTTCAAAATAAAAAAAAAATTAAGTTGTTACCTCTTATAGTTTTTGAGATATCATACATAAAGTCAACATTGAGTTTATATGCGGGTCGGACTGTCCTTAAAGTTTCACTATTACTCTCCTTAATACCATCTATTTTACTTTCTAACTTTTTATTGGTACTGTCCAACTTCATTCATCTGTTTTATCAAATTTTCCTTCAAAGCTTCGTTTTGTTTCTTCGAGTGTTCATTGATCCTTTCCTCCATACTGTCTATCTTCTCATTTGTTTGTTTATTTTGTTCCTCCATTCATTTAAAATTTTCATTATTCAGTTTACTATCTTCTTTAATGCTGTCAAATTTTTCATTCATTTGTTTAAAATTCTCCTCATTCCTGTCGAATTTCTCGTTCATTTGTTTAAAATTCTCATGAGTTTGTTTACTATCTTCTTTAATGCTGTCAAATTTTTCATTCATTCGTTTAAAATTCTCCTCATTTCTGTCCATCTTTTCTAGCATCCGTTCCAGCATTTTTTGCACATTTGATTCTCCTCTTTTTCCTCCGCCTTATCGCCCGTCTCCACTTCTTCAACCGATGTTGATTCCTTCTCTTCCATGCTGACTTCTTCTCTGGCCTTTGCCGTGCGCTGCTTGGACTTGCCTCTTGTGAGCATTTCTGTACTTCTATCAGCTGCCAGCTAAACTCAGGTTACCTGTGATACAATTATAACTTCCTACGATAATAATTTTTCCCTAATTTCAGCCTCACTGGTTGGACGCCATCTTGTTCACTTTTGTATGATCGCCAGCTAGAAATGACAACTATAATTCTATTCTATCTTGGTTTAATTCCCTTTTTCTAGCCCTCAAGTTGGTCGCCAATTTGTAAAAAGTACTCTTATGTTAGAATAAATAATCAACTCCTTATTCGTTCTTGTGTTACATTCAATTATTTTTATTTACTCTTTTCGAAACTCATTTCTGTTGTAGAGCATGCAAAATCTCAATCTCAGGGTTCATCTATTAGTCATGTCAAAGTATAGTACAAATCGTAAACATATCATAAAACATAATATTTATAAATAATGTTTGGTAATTAGTGGTTGTTGATGTATCTGTGAGTTCTCTGGATCATATAAAAGAACAAATGAACAATTGAAAAAAAAACTCTTAATACTAATAATTATTTGTGTACAATTAGTATTCACTATTATAAATATTATTTGTGTACAATTATTATTCACTATTATAAAGTTTTTATTGTTTTTATGATAGTATATCGCTGTAACTCGATCTTTAAATGTTAAAATGTTTTCAAATATCGTGGTTGATCATTGGAGTAATCTCACCAATCTTGGAGTTTTCTTTACAAGCTTATTTCGTGATCCTTCACTCCTGGACGTCAAGTTTTTTTTGTGCTATCGATTAAAACATCCTTGTTTTAGTTATTTCCATAGTTTTTCTGTATTATTTCGTCTTATATCCGCCTTTAATTTGTATAAAATCCATGAGTAAAACTGACATGTTCTGTCTGGTTTCAATATTTTTCCAACAATACCTTCCTTTTTATTAAAACACTAATTCATTCATTTCAGGTCTTGGCAATGATATGTTTATAGGTCACAGGTTTGATTTCACAATTTATAATGAATATGATTTCATAGAATCTTATTGTATCTTTGTCACTATTATATTATAAGTTTGTAATGGAAGATTCTTTATTTTTTAATTATTTCCCCTTGATTTTATTTCACTAAATTAGTTGCCTTGTTGTTTCATATAAATTACATGTTTCATACAATGTTCATATTGTAAATATGTTTATTCACTTACACTATACAGTGTTTTTACTTTTTAAAGCCTATCACTGTTGTTCTCACCTTTTTACACTGTTACACTATCTGATTTTTATAATTATTGTTCAACATTATTATATTTGTAATTCTATATGACTTACAGTCTGTAGTTCACTTATACAAAATAACTGTTTGAGGTTCGCAGACCTCCTCATAGTTTTAATCTAATGCTATACTGAATGTCTTATTTCTTACATACTAAGTTGAACATTTGTACATTATATTTATGTCTACTAACAACTATTTACATCTTCCGTCATTTGATCGTGTCTTCTGTGTATTTGTCATCATCAGTTATTGTTTTGTCAGGTTATTTGTATTATTTAAATCCTAAATTTCCATTTTCTATTTCCCAATGATTTATTTATGATATTTCCATTTTTTTTTTTCGATTTCTCTTTATTCCTTGAAAATATTAATTATCTTTAAGTAATATATTGTCTGACAGAGAAAAAGGCTTTTTATTTAATTGGTGGACTCTGTGAGGTGAAATATTCTGAGCTCTATTAAAAAATGACTATTTTTGTTAATCTTGTTTCTTTTCAGTTCTTCATGCATTTAAGTTTTTGGTAATTAATGTGGCCTTCACTGTCTTGTTGCTTAGCACATCTTTATCTAATTCGTAGTTTCGTTGTTAGACTTGTTTATAACTCTCACTTACTATATCTATTGGGTTTATCACGTTACTAAGTTGTCTTCTATACTTTCTTCTTCATCACTACTTATTGTTCTTTGGTTTACTGAGTTAATTACATTAATTGTTTTATTGAGTTCTTGAACCTTATATAATACTTTGTACACAGTTACTCGGTTATCATTCCTTTCTTAGGTGTTCTGGTGTTACTTTATGAGTGCTTTATTCTTTATCTTTTGCTGTTAACTTTATTGGGAATATATGTACTATTACAACTTGAATGTTTGGCCATCCCCAGAATGAAAATGAAACGGCTTGTCATCAAGGGGGAGGTTCAATAGCTTTTCCATGTTGAATGGGATGAAATTGAAAGAAGGAGTTAATGTCTTTTGATCTGGGTTTTTTGAAATACTCCTCTGGATTCAGCAATGGATTTTCTTTGAACCGAACATCAGAGTCAACAACGCTCATATATTTAGCAATAGTTTGAGTTGGGAGACATAATTGAACGCTCTGATCACAATCGTCAACGTCAATCAGAGTATTGTCAATTTTTGATGTCTGTACTTTTGTACATGATGACGCGACAGGAACTTCACTGTTGTCCGATATACTGGTTACGATTTCTGAAGTAGGTGGTGTAGCTATGATAAGTGCTTCGTCTTCATCCAATACAGTTTTGTCTGAACTACAAGTTGTTTTTGGCATACAAAAACTTGTGATTTTCGATCAAGACTGGGCAGCTTTTTCCCTCTCTCTAGCCTCTTTCTCTCTTTTGAACTCGAATCCTGATTTTCGTTTTTTCATCGGTCTCTGTTCCATTGTGACCTAAAATAATGATTTGCTTGATTATTTTACAAAATATAAAAATCTTATTCATTATTTACAGAAATAAAAAATTACAGTACAATAATTTTCCAGTTACGGATATTTAATAAAAACAGGGTGATATTATTAAATATCACGTAAATGAAAAACCAGCATGTGGATAAAATGCCGTGAACATTTTGGAATGAGCCTACATGGGCAGATGGCCTGTAGCGCTGGAGGATAAAGAGAGTCAAGTCATCAGTTATTGCGTAACATTTGTACAGCTCGTGATAACATAATCTGCGTGCCAAAATAAGAATAAACACAGTTTTGATGTTTCATAAATATACGGTAGTAAATAATTACTATTCTCTCACCTTAATGGAAATAATCAGCCGAAAATATAAATAACGTGTCAAATAACTTCTGCAATCTGTCAACTCACAACCATTCCTGACATTTGCGTGACACAGAGACTAAATGTGACACCACTAAACTTATTGGAAAAACACTACTGTACTTCCACTTGCACAGCACCTGAGCGGAGGAGGTAGGAAGGGAGTGGGGGTAAGGGCGCAGTGGCGCTGCCATGTTCAGCGTCGAGGTCATTGACGAAACCAAGTCGCACAGCATGGCGGGCATGTAAGGCGCACACCCTCACCACGCAGCGCTCTCTGGCAGACTTGCACTCGCACACGTCATTTTGCGTTGCATACGCTTTCTCTACTGCTACTAATACAGTTAAGTAATTCGTTTTTTAAATACATTTAAAAAAGTTTTTTTTTAATATCTCGGGATATTTGATCCGATTACCAAAAACATATTCTCGTGTAAAAGCGTGACAGCATTTTCAGAGCTGGCTGAGGGCGCAGGTCGGGTTTTATTTGAAAAGGCGGACCGGCCTGCGGGCAAGTCCGGGCCTGGTTATAACACAATATAATTCGCTTTTTCAAAATTTACCAAGTTGGCGACTAGTATAGTATATAATTTATTATAATCTGTATTATATGAAGCCCCGTATTACATATCTGCACAACACACGAGAATAAATGTAACATCAGTATGATTTTCTTTCACTTATTAAAAGCTGCTTCGTTTCGTACTTGTATGGCAATCGGTATATGCGCTGAATCAAGTATTCAGCACTAATAACTGTGATTTTGTACTCGTAGTACTCGTTTATTTGTTAGTTGCGTGGGGGGAGCGCTACTCGGAACCGCTAGGCCACGAGTAATTGGGGTATTTCGACTTTTCAGTTATCGTTGAATCGGAACAGGTATTTCAACTTTTCAGTCACTGTTATATATCCGTCCCAGTAAAATAATCATTCCAAAATACCTGTTATAAGTATATCAGCCCACCTACTCCTAATACTTGTAGTAATCGTTTACTTGTTGTTCCTTGTGTACTGGTGATACGCTAAGTATCTGTAGTATTTGTTTACTTGTTACTTGTGCACTCGTTAGTTGCGTAGGGGCGTCCATTGACTTGGAACAGCGAGGCGAGGTATTTCAACTTTTCAGTAACTGTTACTTCCATTCCAGAAAAATATTCCAAAATACCTGTTACAGGTATATCGGCCCACCTCCAGCCGCTAGGTGCGTGGCTAACACGAACTACTTACTATCCAGTGGTGCGAGCAACTGTAGACAGTAATTCACTTCATTGAGTACATCACATTGGCTGGGTCTTTCGCGAACAGTGAGCTCTAATGTCCGATGATGACTGGTTTTGGTATTGGTGTCGATAATTTTAATGCTGTGTCACCCAAGATTACGTCTCAAGACTGATTTCAAGTAAGCGAATTGGGAGGATGGCGGTAACCAGCAAAAAACCAGTTGAGAGATGTTCTTGAGAATTCATGGTGCTCAGTAGCCAGATGTGATAGTCGGTCCCGATCATCCCAGTTGTGCGTCCGTTCAGTGTTTGCCAAACCCAGCTCAGTATTTCCAGACAGAATGTCCAGTCAGTCACTCTACAACATGACTGGTCACTCTACAATTGACACTTTGTTGTTTGCGGACGATCGGGCTAATCTGTCGGACTCTGAAAACAGGGTATACATTTGTTAAATGGAATCTGCAAAGACTCTCTGGATTGCAGATATCCACAGTTTAAAACCAAGGTGATTTTGTTACAACAAAGGCTTTTTGTGGAACTGATCACGTTTGGGCAAAAATGGTATCAGACTGTACTGTCCAGGAACAAGTTAGCAGTTTTGAATGCCAGTGCTACAGTGTGTCTTATAATGCAAACAACGACATGGTGCATAAGTTGTATAAGTTCAACCTTATGTGCGGGACGAGCAGGCGAACCCTTAAGTCAGCAAGTAAAGGAACACGCCTAAAATTCTACAAGGTGATGGTTCTTCCCACACTTCTTTTTGGGTCTGAGAATTGGACTTTAACGAAAGGCCAGATCAGTCGCATCCAAGCCACTGAAACGAGATTTCTCAGGCACGTAGCAGGGTATTCTCTCCATGATCATAGAAGAAACACATTGTGATGGTACAATTCTGGTACAATCATACTTTTATAAAAATATGGTCCTAAAAACCATAATTATTGTATTTTATTCCCTAACTATTTATTTTGGAATAAATTTTGTAATATTTCATAATCCCTATAAAGTTTTGGTGAATAAACTCTACATATTTTATACAACGCATATTGGAATTAACAGGATTTTGATCGAATTAGTTGAAAAGCTGCAGATATCGCAAAAAACTATGTGTCACCGATAGCGGTAAACAAGCCTAGCCCTGATGACATCAGCCGAAGGAATGCATAATTTTGTAAACAACCCGAGGCTTGGCCATACAAACAAAAGACTGGTGACGTAGTTTTGCCCCACCTACGCAATGTTTAACAAAGACTTTTCGTCATTTTCATCCAGACAGTGAACGGAGCCGACCGGCATATTCACTGAGTGTGGATATTTAACTTTTACACCACCAAAAGTGGTTTAAGAACTATTGTCAAAATACCGGAAATGTCGGTGTGGTAACTGGACTTGAGTAGGTGTCATCGGCCAAGGGATCTTCAATTACGTGCGGCTAAATCTGCCAAAGTGTTATTCGAGGGGGGACACTACAGTGTGGGCCCTACGACGATGTAAAACAACCAGATTTTGCACGGTGGCAGGATCCAAGCAGTACGGTGAGACCTACCCAAAAAACCGGCAGCTAAATATCAGCTGACCGATATTTAATACCTTTCAGTGAATTCATAACTAAAGTAATGTACTAAACTAAAGTATAAAATTTTAAATGACCAAATTTTTGCATTTTATAAACAAAATGAGCTCATACAACAACTAAAAAATTTGTACCAGAGAATGAGAGAGAGAGAGAGAGAGAGAGAGAGAGAGAGAGCGTGAACAAAATAATTTTAACAAGTGCTGGGTTGTGAAAATATTATTTAGTGTTTATTATGTTTATTATACTGTCGTTGTAACACGTTTATTTTGGAGGGTCTAAAAATGTTTAAAGGTGAATATATGTTTACCAGATAAATGGGACTACGCCCCGAGGCATAGTAAAAACGTGCATGTTTGGCACACATTAGAGTCTTTTCAATTATGTAAGTAGGGTTTTTATATGAATAAAGGGTAATGTCATTGGTAAAAAATACAAGCACGAGTGAGTTATTTCAGGTAATACATTTTGCAATTACTGGTTCGCTAACACGAATTCTTGACCGCAAGGTAAGCCTAATATTTATGTTGTTGCACAGTCTTGCAACATGGCGCCCGATAAAATCTCAAAATAATTGCTTTACAAAAATACTTAATTTGTAACAGAGAAAGTAAAGTTACATTGGTAATTTGTATAATCACATTTGTCGCTTTCCGACCAGGGATGTATAATCACATTCGCGCCCGAACAGGGACTCGATATAAAATATAATTTTATGTGGAAAGCAGAATAATTGCCTGAAATAATTTTGTAAGTACATAAACACGTGCGTAAGATAGGGTTAAGTTACGAGGTTATAAACATATATGTGTTAGAGATATAAGAACCAAAATGAGTACCAATGACAATAAAACATTAGAAATCAGTACAACTGATGAAAATTTGACTAGTGAGATGGATGTTCCATTAACACAAATTAGTCAGATTGGCGAGTCGAGTACGACTGCATTTGTACAATCAGAGACAGTAACAATAACCTCCATCTCAAGTAGTCAGGAAAATAAACCAGATGAGATTAGTGCAATGATGCAATTATTGTTAAAGTTAGACGAGAAGTTTGATGAACAGAATGAAAATTTTAATAATTTCAAAACTGAAATAAAAAATGAAATTACAACACAAAACGTTCAAATTAAAAGTAATTTCAATGAGAAGTTTGACGAAATAAAAAGAGAAATTAAAAAACGTAACAATAATCTTAATAAGCAATGTGATACAGTAATTAAAAAATTGGATGAGCAGTTAATCCAAATAGAGAATCAGAAGGTGAGTAACAGTGACAATTTGAATAATGAGTTTACAGGTAGTAAGAATGATATGGTGTTAGAAAATGATAATGATAATATTGGTAGTGATAATGAGGTGTTTGAGTGTGTTGAGTCAGAGAGAGAGCTGAGAGAAAGTACATTTGTTAAAGGGGTGCAGGGGGTAGAATTTTCCTTTGATGTTGTGTTAGGGGGTGAAGTCAAGTCTTCACGTATTTTTAATAAGGACGAGAGTTCCTTAAATTTATATTTGGGAGACGAAAGGTCTACAAATAGAGTTCCTTGGTGTTTTTGTGTACCTCATAGGTGGTACAGTAATTTTGAGTTAGTGACCCCTGCATATTTGGAGAGAGAGAGAGTGTAGTTTGGTGTTATGGAAAGAAATATATTAAGAGAGAAAGTGTAGAGAGGTATTGTGAGAGATATGGTGAGAGAAAGAGAGTAATAGAGATTTTTAAAGTAAATAGAAAGTATAGAGAAATGGTAGAAAGTTAGGAGTAGAGATGGTGGATGAAAATAATGAATACTTACCTTATAGTAAGATTGAAATTAAAACAATAATAATTAATGAGAGTAATGATAACAATCACTTACCTTGGGAAGTAACAGGTGTAGTAGTAGAAAATTATGATAATAATTATGATGACTATACGACTAAAAAGATTATAACATATCATACTGATGTAGACAGAACTATACCCGATCGTGACATGGCACGATTTTATTTTAATTTTATGATAAATTAATAGGAAGTACATCTATTAATGTAAACGAAATTGTGAGTGAATATAAAATATTTGATGAATATTATAATGAGTATAATTATATAATTCATTTACTAAACAATAAGATAAATAGACCTAAGATTAGAATGTTATTCAACGATGGAGGATAGATTGTTTTATTATAATAATAATAATAATATTTATTACCAATTTTCCTTTACATATAATAAAAATTATACAATAAAGGACCTATAGAGGGCATAAATGCCCGTACATAGGTTGGTCCTTAGAATTAATATTTATATACTTAATACTAATTGTGAGTTTTACCTCACCGATCATAGTAAATATTAAAAATAAATTATTTTTCAATTTTAACAAAATTTTAGTTTGTACTATAACACAATTCAATAAATAAATGAAAAAAAAGAGAAAAAAGGTCCATATCATAATAGACTGTTTTTTTGATTATTCAATAACAATGTTCCTAATTTTTTCTTTGATTTTTTTTTAAGCACTTTTATATTTACACTTAGATTTTTCAGTTCATTAGGTAATTCATTAAAATATTTTAATTTTTGTGTAATGAACATTTAATATATGTGAAAAGTGATTTTGAATTGGACTGCTATGGACTGATTTTGATTAATGGCAAAATAACGAGTTTGGATTGTATATTTTTCCTTGTTTTATATGTGTTAATGTCAATGTATTTATGTATTTTGATGTTGTGTATTACAGGTAAATTTTATGTACACCATGTATGTTTTAATAATTGTTTTAATAATTAACAATTAACATGTTTTTGTTTAATTAAACAGTGAAAATTTTAAATAATTGAATTATAATTAAAGAGTAATTGCTGAATTAATATGGTACAAAAGAAAGTTGTACTAACTTTGTAACTGAAGTTGTAAATTATTAATTGTAATAGAAAGTCTCTAATGAAGTTAAATGATTTTATGAAATTTATGAAATCAAGATGCTATAATGAATAATAAATGATTAAGTAAAAATATATATATGAGAAGATTAAGATGTATTGTTATGAGTAGGTGAGAGATATATTTTATAATGCAATTGTAAATGATCACAGTAAGTGTTTAAAAGGGGGTAGAGCCTGGGTGTATTAATAAATAGAGGCAGGTGAGTTATTTAATTAAAGTTAGTGGGCGTAGATAGATAAGAATTTTAAAGAAAATAATACAAGGAGAGTATTAGATATTTAGGGACACAGTAGTTAGTGATTATATGTAGAGGTGTGAGTAGAGTAAAGGTTAAACATTTATTTGTTGCGGATGATATTTTGTAGTGGGGGTGAGGTGATAAGGAGTAGCCAACGTATAGCGTTGTGGCAGGTGATAGCGTAGTTTAAGGGAGTGTTTGCCAAATTTTTTGGAAGGGCAAAATATTATGAATGTATATAGCCAGGTAGGGAACACCCATTTCTGTACAAAGACGCGCGATGCTATAGGATTTATCGTCGGAATGAAATTAGTGAAAGGTGTTTATAATTGAGAAATTGGTGTCATGATAGGTAAATTTTGTTGTTAGTTAGAAGAAATGTGAGTAAGAGTATAATAATAAGTAAAAAAGCATAGTGAATAAAGGAGTCACCCAGACTAAACAATGATTAGAATGTGAAAGGTTAGGTAGTTAGGTAGGTAGAAAGTTCAGAGTAGAAAGCAAATAGGAAATGAAATGAAATAATATAATGTAGAATATTAATAATAAATTTGACATAAATTTTATAATTATAATAAATAATTGATGGCTAATTAATGAAAGTTTAGAATTATTAATTAATTAATTGAAATTGTAATTTTTATAATTTAAATGCAAACTTAAATAGGTAGAATGTGTAAATTCTGATCAAAATTAAATATGAATTGACTATTTCAATGTATTACTGTATTAATATAATGATAATGTGTATTATTATGTATTATGTTTCATGTATTAGCATAGAAATTTTAACATGATGTATAGGAAATAGTGTGTGTGGAGTAGAAAGAGGGGTAAATATTATTAACAGCGCCAGTTATTATCTGTTAATAATAATAATAATAATAATAGTAATTTCAATAAGATTTTATTAATTATTTTTCTTTCTATAAAAGGTTTTTCTCCATGTTTGAGTAATATTTGGGAGATTTAGGTAATATTTGGGATTTATATGTGGATTTCCATGTATTTTATTTAAATATTTGTTTCTTTTATAATTACATTAATTATCAAACAGAAAGAGTTAATTATTATCGATGGGAATCGAAACGATTTTTACAATTAAAGGGTAGTCCATGAAGAGAATGGCAATTCTATATAATTCTTGTATTTTATATTTTTTGTATTTCAAGCAAACTCATTGCTTATTAACGCAAACCAGCACATAGCTAAGGGAAAACAGATCAGTTAAGGATAGAGTAATATACCAAGCCACTATTTTGATATTTTTAATTTATTGTTCCAGTGTTTGGTGATGTTATGACAGCGGTCCTGAGCTGGCCAGCGCATCAGAGCAGGAACGTTACGCGCCTGATTGGCCTTATGGTGTTGGGATCTCGAAGGAGAAGTCCAGTAAGGTCATGCAGGTACTGTCATCATCATCGGACCACGGGTGAGTTATTGTATTTCTTTTTATATAAATTGTAAGGGGGTTGTGGCGACATATCCTGGCTGATCCCTTTAGGAAGTACGAATGTGTCAATGAAAGTTTTTATGCTTCGGCACAAAATCTTTCATTGAGGGGTTTTGTGATGGTACAATTCTGGTACAATTCTGGTACAATCATACTTTTATAAAAATATGGTCCTAAAAACCATAATTATTGTATTTTATTCCCTAACTATTTATTTTGGAATAAATTTTGTAATATTTCATAATCCCTATAACGTTTTGGTGAATAAACTCTACATATTTTATACAACGCATACTGGAATTAACAGGATTTCGATCAAATTAGTTGAAAAGCTGCAGATATCGCAAAAAACTGTGTCACCGATAGCGGTAAACAAGCCTAGCCCTGATGACATCAGCCGAAGGAATGCATAATTTTGTAAACAACCCGAGGCTTGGCCGTACAAACAAAAGACTGGTGACGTAGTTTTGCCCCACCTACGCAATGTTTAACAAAGACTTTTCATCATTTTCGTCCAGACAGTGAACGGAGCCGACCGGCATATTCACTGAGTGTGGATATTTAACTTTTACACCACCAAAAGTGGTTTAAGAACTATTGTCAAAATATCGGAAATGTCGGTGCGGTAACCGGACTTGAGTAGGTGTCATCGGCCAAAGGATCTTCAATTACGTGCGGCTAAATCTGCCAAAGTGTTATTCGAGGGGGGACACTACGGTGTGGGCCCTATGACGATGTAAAACAACCAGATTTTGCACGGTGGCAGGATCCAAGCAGTACGGTGATACCTACCCAAAAAACCGGCAGCTAAATATCAGCTGACCGATATTTAATACCTTTCAGTAAAGTCATAACTAAAGTAATGTACTAAACTAAAGTATAAAATTTTAAATGACCAAATTTTTGCATTTTATAAACAAAATGAGCTCATACAACAACTAAAAAATTTGTACCAGAGAGAGAGAGAGAGAGAGAGCGTGAACAAAATAATTTTAACAAGTGCTGGGTTGTGAAAATATTATTTAGTGTTTATTATGTTTATTATACTGTCGTTGTAACACATATTTATTTTGGAGGGTATAAATATGTTTAAAGGTGAATATATGTTTACCAGATAAATGGGACTACACCCCGAGGCATAGTAAAAACGTGCATGTTTGGCACACATTAGAGTCTTTTCAATTATGTAAGTAGGGTTTTTATATGAATAAAGGGTAATGTCATTGGTAAAAAATACAAGCACGAGTGAGTTATTTCAGGTAATACATTTTGCAATTACTGGTTCGCTAACACGAATTCTGGACCGCAAGGTAAGCCTAATATTTATGTTGTTGCACAGTCTTGCAACATGGCGCCCGATAAAATCTCAAAATAATTGCTTTACAAAAATACTTAATTTGTAACAGAGAAAGTAAAGTTACATTGGTAATTTGTATAATCACATTTGTCGCTTTCCGAACAGGGATGTATAATCACATTTGGCGCCCGAACAGGGACTCAATATAAAATATAATTTTATGTGGAGTATACTCGACAGGAACACCCAGTATCGGCTGAATTGGTGGGAACATCTTTGCCGAATGGATGACTGCCGCATTCCCAAACAACTATGGAACTGTAAGCCAGGGGACGGAGAGGTGTGGGACATCCGAGGAAGCACGGAAGTGACCAGCTGTAATATTTGCCTATTTGAGACCGGAACAAACCATTCTTGGTTGAAACCTTAAGGATGATGATGATGATGATGAAAATC
Source organism: Magicicada septendecula (assembly GCA_034769895.1). Lineage (NCBI taxonomy): Eukaryota > Metazoa > Arthropoda > Insecta > Hemiptera > Cicadidae > Magicicada > Magicicada septendecula. The sequence continues at coordinate 12,048,125 of CM068367.1, forward strand.
TAGTCAGTTTGATATAAATCCAGCAACCTATAATATTTCATGCTTGTAATCGCAGCTGTGGCGATACTATTTGGGGGGGCTTCCAGGAGGGGATCACCCCCACCCAATTTAATAAAAATTTCATCGAAACTACGTAACCCATTCTACGTACATCAAGTTTTACGCCAGTTGCAAATGTTAAAATAAAGCCTATAAACAATTGTAGAAAAAAAAGAATTACAATATTTGTAAATTAATAAAATAAAGTTTTCTTTAGTAACGACAATCTTTAACATTTAGCGTAACGTAACATAACATATTTTCAGCCTTAAAAAGACAATTGCGCATGCGCTAGAAAATGAAGGCAGAGCCTATTAATTGGCGTTTATATTTTTGTTCACATCTTCGTTACAGATTTGTGTCTGTGTTACAACTCCTCTAGTCTAATATCTCTATGGTTTGAACCACAATTTTACACAGCGAAACTAGCGGTTTTTTTTGACATATTAATGTCTTTTAGCTTGACATCGTTTGAAACTTTCTGTAACATGTAATGCTGTATGACGTCATCATTGCGTGACGCTTCCACACTTTCGATTCCTCAGTCTAGAAATTTGATATGTAAACGCACCAAGACAGAAATAATCGCTGCTTACATTGAGTTTTGCAAACGTTTTAGTGAGAATACATTTGGTTTTACATGCTCTTTTGTCTGTACTGCATCATTTGAAACTTTCTATAACATGTAACGCTGTATAACGTCATCATTGCATGACGTCATTGGGATTGTTGTAAATAAAGGTTTGTTTTGATACGTCACAATATGTAAATAAAAGTTTGTTTTGTGTTGTGGTGAAATACACTGCTACTGATATATAGTAACCAAACGTGGCGACTGACTAAAAACCAGCGTTCGACAATGGATAGCATCGACGAGAAGGCTCAGATCAAGAAACGACAAAATGCCGAGCGAGTAAGAAAGTGTTGGGAACGAAATAAGCTTGAGAGGAACAGCAACGAGCGGCTGCTGACGCCGGTGAAGCTTCGGTACCAGCGGCACCATCGCAACAAAAATGAAAGGAAGATGACTTGATGAGCGAATAATTGAACGAGTACTTAATAAATACACCGTTCGCGTTGACGATGACTGAGCAGGAGAAAATCGATGCATTCTACAACATGAAACTGGCAGAGAAGCGAAGGGAAACCAACGAACGAGTAAAACGTTGTAGATTGAAGAAGAAAATTGAGATGGCAACTAAACGAGCGAATGAAGCAACTGAATTCGAACAGGCAATCGCTGCGGTATCGCCAAAACGCTTGAAAACTGAAGATAGCAGCAGATGCGGAATTCACAAAACGATTCGATGACGACTGCGGTTATGCCTGTTCCGTGTGCGATCGCTTATGGTTCGAGAGAGATTTGTGACCACCGCCGCAAAAGAGTCAACACATACTGGCTGCTGAGTTCCCCAACGACCATGTAGCTACCTTCAAAGTGTGCGAAACGTGTTACAGATCCCTAGCACTCGAGAATATACCCAACTTGTCAAGATCCAATTGCTTCGTGTACCCCGATCATTTGCCACCACATGATTGTATAACTGAATGTCTGGTCTCACCACGTCTACCGTTCATGCAGATACGACGCCTGCGGTTCGTCCACGGCAGTCAAAGTATTATAGGACAAATAATAAACGTGCCGGTTGATATAAACACGATGGTTGGAGTGTTGCCTCGTAGCTTGGATGACGATAGAGCATTCAACGTGCACATTAAACAACATCTCTTTGCGCAAAAATGACATTAAACTAACATTTGTGCAAAAGAAACAATCAGTCAGTTAGTAACCATAATAATGTTGTGTTTAGCTGGCGGCTCAAAGACATTATCATGCTCTTAAGCTTTTACCATTTGGTAAACGGTACTGTATCTTTTTTTCTTCAATTTGGAAAATAATTTATTTCAGGATTTTACATTAAAGTAAGGTACTTTAACAAGAACTACTTGAGTTGTTAAAACATTCTTGGTACATCATCAAAGTGAGAAGACGTAGTAATGTCGGGTATTTTAAAAATATCGTAAGTAAAATTCATTTTCACAAGATTCAATAAGAACACAAATTTAGAATTAGTGACTTCTGATGGCATGAGATTGATTACCTTTACCTTCATAGGATTGAATAAGAACAGAAATTTAGAATCAACGTGATTCCTAATGACATGAGACCTAATACATTTATGATAATTAACCACAATAGAATATTTTGAAATCAGGGTTGAAATATTTTCCATATTTTGTCAACCTTTATACTTCTCTAATATTTTGAGACTCTTAAGAAATCTATAAAGTGCATTTACATGGAAGAATCCTGAATTTCTAATTTATGCTGATGACATGGGGTATCCGAACTTTAAGCTAGTCTCATTACCCTCCCACCCGAAAACTACTTTCATTCACAGTCCATAGCAGCTCCGAGTTACTATTCCGTTTACATGAATACCATTCAAATCAGGGCGAAAACACATCTGTTATGACATGATTTTAGCTAGTCCGACTCACACCGACACCAACGGTTACATTATTAAACCGATTAGTTCAAAAATTTAGATTTTGTACCATTGTAATGGGACAAAAGGGGGTCTTTATTTTTTTTATTAAATTTATTTAAATTTGTTTGCTATCCGCGCAGCAAGTCCCACGTAAAAAAGGTTCAATTCAAACAATGAACGCTGGAATAAACTTTCGGGCAGAGTGTACCTGAAGAATGCCAGACTGTTTTGTTAAATCAAGTGTTTTGTCACGCACTAGTACGCACAACAGCAGCATGTGCGCAGATGCGACGCACATCAGTCCGAAGGGACGCTACAGAAAATGGCGAAGTAGCGAAATTATATCACAATGTGCTCTGATGCTGAAGGAAATTAAATAGAGGTCACGCCTACCTGTGCCTCCCGTATCATCACCGTTGAATATCGTCAACCTCGTGGGCCCATTGACAAACCACACTACATCTGGGAAGATGAACAATTTGTCACATGACGGCTGTGTTTCCGTCTGCTTAACAGAGCTTTGGTGGGGTGCATTAGACAGAGTTGCCGCGCAGTCGACACCATACTACAGACCACACGTGGTTAACAAAATACTTCGCTCGAGTAAAATTAGGGTCGGCAGACCGTTTAAAGTGTTTATTAAAATGTGTATAACCGTAAAAAACAGGTAAATTAACCGTACCAGTAAAATCAATAGTGAGGACAGAATTTCGGACTTTTGAATGAATCTCCAGAGTGCAACCCATGGGCGAACGAGGGAGCAGAGAAGTAGCAGGGCAACCTTTTCTTAATTTTCTAATTGTATTAAATTTTCAAAAGCGCTAAATCTAAAATAATGGGGATGTAAAATGGTATGAGTGAGTGAATGCAGCAAGCTGGGTGGCCTTACTTAGATTTAAGGAATTAGAATAAATATAACATATTGGAGAAAAAGTGTGGTAATAAATGTTTTTATGTTTTAATAAATGTTTTATTAACAATTGAGAAAAGACGGCTAGTAAAGAATTTTAAAGGAATATAAAAAAAAAATGAAATACAATGTGAATTCTATTGCACAAATGAGAGTAGTGTACGTTACTGATACGACCTTGAAATCATGTTTATATTCACAGTTCGTGTGACGGACCTGGGCTAAATCAAGGTAAGTGGGAGATAAATATTATTTTATAAATGTGTTAAATAATAACAGCACAAATGACGCCCGAGAATAGGGACAAATTTAAATAATGTAATAATGTATTAATTTGACTTAGCACAAAATGGCGCCGGAACAGGGAGAAGTTTATAAATTAAATTTTATACATGAACCGCACCTACAGTGAATATGAGTGTGAGTTGGAGGTTGGGTGATATGCGTACTAACGAGTATAAAAGATAATAAGTTAGAGCTATACTATGTTACCTATGTTATATATGTTATACTATATGAATAATACTGTGTATATTTAAGATTGAATTTTATATAGAGGAAAATATAATAAGTTATATAAAAAATGGATACTAACAAAAATAATAATGAAGACGTCAGCTTAACTGACGTTGAAACAGAGAGCTCAGTAAAAGTTGATGTAAACGATTCAGGAATGGAGACAACTCCAAGCCTAATAGACGAATCTGTAATAAGGAGTAAAGCAAAAGCAGAATCTACCCCAATAATAACTAAAGAAAAAGAGTTGTCAATGAATGACCTGTTTAGATAGTAATGATGAAAAATTCGATCGTCGCTTTGACGTTCAAAATAGTAATTTTAATGCTAGATTTGATGAGCAGAATGATAAAATTACAAATAATTTTAATGAAAAGTTGAATGAGATCAGAGATGAAATTAAACAACAGAATTTTGAGCTTAGCAAACATATCAATGAGGTAAAAATTAAGTGTGAGAGTAATTTTAACGAATTAAAACGAGAAATTGAGAAAGTGGTAGAGTCAGTAGAGGAACAAATTAAGAGTAAGGTAAATCAGATAGTTAATACAACGGTAAGTAACAGTGGTAGTAATATGACAAAAATTAGTGAAGAAATAATTAATAAGGTGAGTAATAACGATAATTCTAAAAATGAATTAATAAATAGTAGTGATAATATAGTGGAAAACAAGATACTTAAAGGTGATATAATGAAAATAGATAGTGATGATATAGAGATAGTTAGTGACAGTGAGAGAGTAATGGGTTGTAAAGGGGTAGAAACACATGTTTATCAGTTAGAGAGAGAGTGTATGAAGAGAGTGTGCAGGTAGAGGGATGGCAGAGGGTAAAATTTTTCCGTGGTGTTGTGGGGGGTGAAGAAAGGTCTTCACGAAGATATTGGGTAGATAAGTGTTCTACTAATAATTGTTTTTTGAATTTTTGTGTTGTTCCTGGAGGAATCATGAAATGTTTTAATGTAGCAGTACCCTCTGTATGGGATGGTAGAGAAAATGTAATATGGGGTTGGGGTGAGAGATATCTAGAGAGAGTTGTGTGTAGATAGGGAGATAGAATTATATCAGTTAAAGAGAAATTATAAAGAGTTGATAGAGAGGTTAGAAGTGGAAAAGATAAACAATATGAAATGCTTGCCTTATGAAATGAAGATTGATGATTATTTTGATAATACCGTTGTAAATGATAAAAACTTACCTTATGTTGTGATTGATATAGTAAATGAATATGATAATACAAATGACATGGGAATAACAAATAATATTAATGGAGACTGGACAAAAATAACTAATGCAGACAAGGTTTATGAAATAATAAAAAGGAATAATCCTATAAATTATACTGGTATAATAAATGACATAAAAGTAATGGGTTATTATCTAAATGGTCATAAAGTGATGTATGTCAACAAAAATGATTTATGTTATAAATACACCAGACTAATACATGATGATGGGGGTTAGATAACAACTCAGTGAATGGACATTTTAAATATTTTAGTTCATGGTAATGACCTAGCTAGATTATGAAATGAGGTGTGGTAAACAGAAATGATATGACGAAGAACTGTAAATAAATTTGTAGTGAAATTAATCATGTTGTTGTAAAATGTATTTAATATAAACAATGTGTATATGTGGTAGAAATTGATGTAATAATAATAATAATAATATTTTGGCAGACTAAATAAATAACAAGAATAATTATGAAGGTAATAAATGAATTGTAATTGTTTTGGAATAAGGTAATTAAAATATGTTGTGTTTCAATAATTGATGGAATTATAATAATTTGAGATGAAGTAATTGATTAATTTAAAATGTTGGATAAAGAAATTTTGATAATGAACTTAAATGATTTAGGAGATTGAAACTTGATAATAAATAATAAATGAATAAATGTAAAATGTATTTAGTTGTGGAATCATATGGTTGTTAAAATGTTTCAGAAGATAAATGGAGTTATGTACATGATTTGGTGGTAACAATTGTTTATATTTTTGTGTCTATGACAGTATATGAGTGATGTAATGTAAGTATGAATTTTTTAATGCAATTTAAAGAAAGTGAAATGTTTGATGTTTAAAAGTTAGAGGTGTAGATGAGTCTAAGAGATGTTAAACATGACAATTTAAATAATAATAGAACCAAACATATAAGAATTTACCCTCTGTGAACTGTAGTAGCAGTATAAGTGTGAACCTTATATGTCTTTTGGTATTTTCCCCACATTTCGGGCGGTCACGGCTTCACCGAACCCTGACCGTGGATTTATGTAAGTATATTCTAAATTGGTGAACATAGAAATTGACCGGAGGGTAACTTAGGGGAACAACATAACTATGGAACAGCAGCTATCATCGAAGGTGGTGATAGTGCCGTAATAAGGGTGTGTGTGAATCATTATAGTAGGATTACTGGTGTCCTCGGACATCAGTAATGCCGAATTTTTATATAACGCTGAACCAAGAACGGTATAGGCAGCGTCTATACCATATATATATAAACTTCAGTTCTTGGGGATGCAAATGGGCACTACAGTCCACCCTCAGGAAACAATAGTGTGTGTGGAAAAGGAGCTGGCCGTTACAAGCCAGGGGCACAGATAACGCATCTGTGCATAAGGCAAACGCTCAATCCAGTTTATCCGGCGGGTGGTTACCTAATTGTAACTGGGTATAAGGGGGGAATTTAAGAAAATTGATGTAGTAGGAGGGTAACTGAAAAATCAGTGAGAGGGTGACGACATCTGTAAACAGCGGGCTATCAATTTCACTTCCTCTATAGAGAGAGTTGGTGGTTGACGACCCAGTTCCTGTTCAGTAACAGTTGCTATAACTATGACTCGATGATTAGTGATGTATTTCCCTTATGAGAGCAAACAATTTTAAGTACTAGATACAATTGTAATGATTTCAGATGACATTTTATGATGATAACTATATAATTTTGTGTATTTGTCTTATTTGTAGGCAGTAGGTTAGGGGTAAGGATTATAAACATGTGTACTTTGTAGAATTTTTTACATGTATCTGGAGAATGGTCATTCACATGACAGTGAGACATCAGCTGATTACTGGTGTTAGATATGTATCATGTCACTTATAATTGATGTGCAGATTTTGTTTAGCAATATAATTAAATGTTTCAATAATAGATTTTCAATGTGTTTAAAATGTTTTAAGTTAAAGTATGAAATTAATTTGAGATAGTTTTGAATATTCAATGGGTAATAAAAGTTAGAATTTGGGTGATAAATATTTAAATAAGGCATTTGAAGTAGTCGGAGTTAATTGTAAACGGGTATTAAACAGAATAAGATTTTGGGAATAACAGGAAGATAGCAACTGAATATTAGTAGACACAGTAGCGATAGGGAGTATCTGTAGAATAATGAGAGGAATATAATTGGAGAGTAATTAAATGATAGAGGACTTTTGTAAAGGGGTTGGTGTGATAAGGAGTCCTCAACGAAAAGCATTGTGGCGGGAGGTGAATAGTTTAAATGGGGTTTGCGGGGTTACCTAGGGAGGGACCAGGAACCAATAAGGGAATGAGCATTGGGAAGGGAACACACATCCTAAGTACAAAGAGGGTAGAGGGTATTTTGTTATAAGGGTAGAATGATTCGAAATGAGTTGGAGTAGTAAGTTAGAGGAGATAAATATTTTGAGAGAGTGGTGTCAGACTAAGTAAATCTGTTAGTGAGTGTTAGAGTCAGAAGGGAGATGAGGTTGTATTTAAACACCCATAAGTAAATCTAATTATTATGAATAACTAAGAGTCACCCAAACTAATGGAGAATGAAAATGTTAAAGAGAGAATCATAGTTAAAATATAATAATAATTGAAACAAGTGAAAGATTTGTAACCCCTCTTTCTAGTGTTATGCTTTATAAAAAAAAAACTTTTTTTTTTTTTTGAAAGAGGGGCCACTAGTTATTTAAAACTAGGCCGAGGGCCTAGAGAAGCCAAAATGTGCTGGTTCCAGTGGGATGGGACTTGCAATTAAACTCGATGGTTAAACAGCAATAACAATTTTTATTAGCAATTTCAAGTAACTTTAAATAACTCTAAGTATTCAATATAACTTTCATAGAATCAGAAAAATTTCATTACAACTTCTACTGCCCTCCCTGGCATTACAACATTCTGAAAATATACACATGTAACATCATATAATTATAATATATGTAAACATCATCATAATAATTTCTCATAAATACAACATCAATCAATATAGTTATATGAATACACATAGCACACATATATACATATACATCTACCACACACACATGTTCACCTGGCAGGCAGCCTCTATATATATTTCACCATACCTCAGGAGAATATAAACCCCCAGTATCCGTGACCAAGACCCCCATCCCAAACTACTGTAAACGGATAAAGTGCCCAGCCTGCATTAAAAACTTTTCATTTAAAAAAAACAAATCCATTAACACGTCAGATTATGACAGGGTTACGACAAATGAAATTCTTACAAGTATACAAAATTTAGGAATGTTCCCCCAAATAGTAATGTGCCATCGCAAGGTCAACATGACTGCACGGTCTTATAAAATGTATAATAAAATTTATAACTGAAAAGTAAGAACCGGTAGTGTGCTCATATTAACTCAACAATTAATCCACTGGCTATGACAGTAAAAGGAATGATGAAAATTTACTTATTACTGAATTATTACACGGTTAACATAAATTTTATAAAATATATAATAAATTTATAATTGAAAAGTAAGAACCAATAGTGTGCTCATATTAACAACTCAACAATTAATACACTGGCTATGGCAGTAAAAGAAAATGATGAAAATTTACTTATTACTGAATTATTAAAAGGTTAACATAAATTTTATAAAATATACAATAAATTTATAATTGAAAAGTAAGAACCAATAGTGTGCTCATATTAACAACTCAACAATTAATACACTGGCTATGGCAGTAAAAGAAAATGATGAAAATTTACTTATTACTGATTTATTAAAAGGTTAACATAAATTTTATAAAATATATAATAAATTTATAATTGAAAAGTAAGAACCAATAGTGTGCTCATATTAACAACTCCATTAATACACTGGCTATGGCAGTAAAAGAAAATGATGAAAATTTACTTATTACTGAATTATTAAAAGGCTAACATAAATTTTATAAAATGTCTAATAACAATTTTAATTAAACATTTTTTAACATAAAACCCTAATAAAACACATTTGAGGTGTTCATACCAAATTGGGTTGACCTCAGGCAAGGCCATGCTCCGAACCAGATGTAACAAAATTTAACAAGTCAGAAACCTGTGGATGACCGCACCGACAGGTGATGATGACAGGTCAAGACACCCCCAAACCTTTAAAGAATCTAAAAAAAGCAAAACCCATATAGATCTATGAATACCATCAAGAAAATGCCCAATCAAGTACCCCGGCACCCATGCAAGCATAATTAACAGCCCTACAAATCAGTAACATTACGTTACGCACACTTTTGCAATAAGAGAAAATTTAGCAGCAAAATTCGGTGACGCATGACCCCGTCTGGGTTTACACTTACTTTGGGGGCGAAAGCGATTGTAAAATAAAACTGACAAAATTTATAAGCACTAACTGTCCCGCTGGACTTATGCACCAACAAAACTTTAGCTGGAGCTGTTCCAGGAATAGTATCACATGCTCTACATTGTAGCGGTCAAAAATATTTATTAAAGGCTTAAATGTCACCTGGTTATAGTCCGTCACAAAACCTGAGGTAATTGCAGCGTGTTGTCCATCTCGTCCTCCCGGCGGCGGCTAACACGGAAAGTCACTAGTTTAATGTCATGGGTGGCGGATGATCGGCCACCAGCTGGAGTGAATCAGGAGATCGACTTAATTCAGGAACCCGGAGAGTCACGGAGTGATTATCTAAGCATAGTAGATATTAAAATACAAAATCCAAACTGAAAGCCGCCGGGAGAATGGAAGATCAGTTGAGGGCGGCTGCTTGACGAGAACTGCCAAGAGCTGCTACTGAAAAAACGTTACGTAGCGCTCACCACAGAGCGCGCGCGGATTGGCATAGCAGGCGTGTTGATAACGGATAGCAGGCACCGCTAAGCTATTTAATTAACATGTACGGCAATGCCCGTCACATCATTAACAAGAAAATAGCCGAGTTTTTCCAAAACTCGGCACAGATTTTAATAGAATTTGAAAATAAAATAAAGCTGTAAAGTGTGTAAATTTTGGTCAACTTAAATGTGAATTGTTTATTGTAAAGTAATAACAACAATGTTAATGATAAGTGTTCTATGTTTTATTATGTCATACTGTTTGAATGAAAAATTTATAAACAGGTGATGTATTTTACCTTGTATAAATTTTAAGCAATATCTAGAGCAAGGTCATTCACCTGACCCAGAGAGATCAGCTGATGGCTGATGTTAGAGACAGGACAGGTTTCTAGTAATTGATTCATGAAATTTTGTTACTTAATTAAATTAAATAATTTTAGTTTTTCTTGATATTGATAAAAGAAATATTTTGGGAAATTAAAATTTTTTGAAAAAAAAAAATTTTGCTTGAAGTATAGCTTGTGTTTTGGTGTACAGAATATATTGTTGATTATATGTTAATGTGTTAACTGATTTATATTATTCATATTATATGTGTTATAAACAAATGTAATGATGAGTGAATTTATGATTTAATAAGATGTTCAGTTTATTTGTTTTTATGTCTGTTAGTAGTTAGTGAAGAAGAATAGTAGATTCATGTAAACGATTTTTGGGGTTTTGCTGAAATTAATGGTAATATAATATTTTGATATCAGAATTAGATTAATTTCTTGGGGTTAACAGAATTTCAATGATTTAAGTGGATATGTTTAATTTATTTTGTATCTGTAACGTCTAATCGATGAAATATTAAGAGAAGTAATTAAAGTTCAAGTATGACATATTGTTATAAAGTTTAAATCAACAAAGTAGTATCTGGATATTATATGCAGTAATAATGAGTATGTGTACGCACCCAGTACTTGCTAAAGGCAACCCAGTATTCATGTAAGGGGAAACATATCGGTTGAGGATCTGGTATGGTATAAGGCCAGTGTTTTGATTTTGGGTGGAATGATAGAAGGTTAGGCGTACCATGGTGAGTATCTGTCCGATTTTATGGTGTTGGGATCTCGAACTGAGAAGTCCAGTAATCTCGTTCAGGTGCAGCCATAGTCGCCGAGCTAGGGGGTAGTTTACCCATGAAGTGTTTTAAAGAATTAACGGGGGGTTGTGGGCGCCATATCCTCACCGATCCTCTTAGGGGTTAACAATGAGAGTTTTTATGCTCTAGGGCATACAACCTCTCATTGGGGGGGTATTTTAATGGGACAAAGGGGGTCTTTATTTTTTTATTAAATTTATTTAAATTTGTTTGCTATCCGCGCAGCAAATCCCACGTAAAAAAGGTTCAATTCAAACAATGAACACTGGAATAAACTTTCGGGCAGAGTGTACCTGAAGAATGCCAGACTGTTTTGTTAAATCAAGTGTTTTGTCACGGACTAGTATGCGCAACACCAGCAAGTGCGCAGATCGAAACATCAGTCTGAAGGGACACTACAGAAAATGGTGAAGTAGCGAAATTATATCACAATGTGCTCTGACGCTGAAGGAAATTAAATAGAGGTCACGCCTACCTGTGCCTCCCATGGCCTTACTTAGATTTAAGGAATTAGAATAAATATAACATATTGCAGTAAAGGTGTGGTAATAAATGTTTTATTATTTTGTAACAATAAAAAAGAGGCCTAAATATATAAAATACATAAAATACCCTACCAGGACTTACCTGCACGCAATTACAACACTTACCTGTTATTGAAATTTTACCAGAAGACCAAGGTCGCCACGATTATTTTTTATAGGATAAAATATCGAAAACCTTTACACTCCACCCTAAATAAAACGGACAATTTAGCAATCTGACCCACCCAATTAATAACTCAGAAAGATTCCGGAACGTTAGACGAATTTTTAACACAGAAATGAGAATATGGTAATGACGAAATAACTTAGACTAACACATTTTGTTATGAAAGAAACACTTTACTTACTTAAACAGCTCCTCCTTACTCCACGACACACAAGAACAAAACAGGTATTGATAAGGTTAAATACATCTTACATTGATAATATACCTCTTATATTTATAAGGTAGCCCAGCTTTTGCTCGCACACGCATTCACACAATATACACACAAAAACCCCCATAAAAGATTATATTCAAATAACACCATAGTTAATCATTGCGCATTTCGTTTTAGTTTTAAGGGGATACGCACTACCGACCGAACACGTGCTTTGTTACGATTCCATTCATTGTTATTAATGTTATCAGACCATCACTGCAATGCAACAATTCACAAAGTCGTTAATTCTTCGGGTCCCGGTCGGTATTAACGATATGATTGAGTTAGACGTATTTAGAACACCACCGACCGGGGCCTAAACCAAACTGTTAGCGTCTATCAAGAGAGTCGACTTCTAGTTGACTGTATGGCGTCGACCGTGTCTCTGTGAACGTAACAGGTACATCTACCTGTTCCTGCATGGAAGTTGTTCTTCAATGCCACGATGTTTTCGTCGTCGCTCCTTGTTCTTTTGCTATCGTGTAACCATTTTATATAGGGAATGGAGCTGACATATGTGGATGACCAGAGCTTAATATTGGGCTTGGCTCTGCTGATGTTATTTAAGTGGGCGTGGTCTAAACGACACTTCCGTAGTGAAACCAAATGAACGATGAAAATTTCACTCTCTGGCCATCTTGGTTTTTTGTCAGAGCGTCACTTGGAGCGTGATTGAGCAGTTGCGTATGTGCGCTGCCACACACAGGTACAAAGTTCTCAGAATTTTGTGGAGGTGCAAATGCTCCGCCGCATTCCTCAACAACAACTGCGTCTTCTAGCGTTGTTTCACTGTTCTGTTACACTGACTGTTATACTGACACATACGTTGCACAATGACAATTCGCCCAAAATGAACTGAATAAAAATATAATTATCCCAAACGGTAAAAATAAAAACACCCAAAATTTGACCCGCTACAATACCCCCTCGATGAGAATTCTGCTGTCCACGACAGAAGAAATCTCATCGATAACCCCGAAGAGGATCGGTGAGGAACTGGTGCCAACAACCCCCTGGTTCTTAATCTGCACGGGTACACGACCCCCCCTGGGTCAGTGACCATGGACTCATCTGAACGAGATCACTGGACTTCTCCGTAAGAGATCCCAACACCGAGAAATCGATCAGATTCGCACCACAGCCCACCTTGCCTTCTAACATGCTACCCCCAAAAATCCTCAATCCCTGGCTAAAATCGTTCCAGCTCCTCCGCCGATGTGGATCCTCTTTTTGCAAACTGGGCTGCCTTTGGCAAATACTGGGCTCACACACTCTAACATTACATATTACCATAACACATAAGAATAAAACTTTCTTTTAAAATTTATCAAAAATTTAAAAAATTCAAAATTCAAAAAATAATCGTTTATCAAAAAATTCTCTTCCTGTTTTTTCTAACTTTTTGCTTCACATGACTTAACCTAGACATTTCTACTAATATAAACATTTCTATTCTAACATGGAGAATCACTTATAGTCTACCAATATAAAGCAATACAATAAAAGAAACATGGTTAATACACACATAATAAAAGAATAATTATCTAACATATTCATTCGCTGGCAGGCGAAAAATCCAAGTTTTTTTTTTTTCCCAATAAAAAATTAAAATTTTCAAAATTTTAAAATTCAAAAAAAAATTTAAATTTATTCATTAAAAAATTTTATTAAATTTATTTATTCAATAATGTTTATTAAAATTATTCAAATATTGGTTTGCATTAATTAAACAAACAAATCACAATTGGCTTCCTACTATACACAAGCTTAGTAGGTGTATGAACTCATCAGCTGATCATAACTAGGTCAAGTCCAAAACCCTTGACCTACATAGGTTATGTAGGATTTCTGAAAACACCTTAAACATCTGTAATATCCTAACTTGAAATACAAAACATAATAACATAAAATATTTAAAACAAACAAAATATTAATACAAATAATAAACAGATTGACATTTACATTATTTAAAACAAACAATTCTTGACTTTACATTATTTTCACTTCTATCAAAATTCTGTCACTGGTTGAAAAAACAATTGTACATTCTTTATTATAAATTCCTCTCCTTAGTTAACAGTTAATTCTACCTTACTGGGGGTGATGTAAATTATTTACTCTCAATTACCGTATTAGATCTCTATACATATATAAACTTTCTCCCTCTGACTCTAATATTTATCAACTGCAACTCCCATGACACCCATCTCTACCAAAATCTCTACTAATCAGAACACTCTAAACCCCAACTTATCATTTAACACAAAACGCCACCTTCTCTACATATATGAAAAAATACTCTCTAACCCTTTGTACATAGGATACGTGTTTCCTTCCCAAAACTCATTCCCTTATGTTGGTCCCTGGACTCCCCCTAGGTAACCCTTTCCGGCGCCAATCGGTCCCTATCCCGTCCCAACCCTTGTTGCGGACTCCTACATTACACTACCCTCTAATACAAAATTGCCATCCCCAAAAAATCTCAATCTCATTACATTACTACAAATACACAAAATAACCTCATTAACTATAAAAACAACAATATATCATTCAAAATCTACATAAAGTCTCCATTACCACTGTGTCAACATCTATATTTCACAAAATCCTGTTATATCACATCAACTCAAAAACAGCATTACATTATATTCATCTCCATCATTTCACATTCAACTTTTAATTCAACTTGGACAGGTCTACATGTCCCATAAAACACTTATCACCCATGAATTATCTTTTATTAATTTGCATACTCTTTTTATCTTTACTTCAAAATATCTGTAGTACACTAAACATTAATTACTTGTAACATTTATAAACCAATATACCAGTGACATGGTATTGTTGATCAGCTGATATCCTAACATAATTAAAACACCATGGATACCTTTCAAAATTGAACAGTTACATGTAATACATTATCAACACTTACTTCTATTATGTTGATTGCCTGCCAGGCGTCTAATGATTGGCTTAGAAAAAAATTACACACATAATGAAAATACATTTTATCAACAACTATATCTAACACACAACAATAAAATGATTGCACAAATAGCAATAAACCTGGATTATTAGCATACATCAAACAAACAATTCTCTTTTAAATAATTTATATAAAAATTTATAAACATTATTATTTAAAATTTTTTATTAACTCTTTTTATTTATCATCATGATGAATTTATCCTGTGTTGTAATCAGATTTTCAAAAATTCTAAATTTATTACTAATATATGTTTTTAACCATTATTTTTATTTAGCACAATTATTTCAAAATATTTCATTACTGAATTAACATATCAATCACTCCTGTAAACATTTTTGTTATACATTATTCATATTGTAAAATTTCAATACTTACAGCCCATTTCTCAAAACATATACAACATACCACAATACTCTCACCTCACCACTGAAACATTTCACAACATATTAGTTCACCTCAAATAATTCAGCCATCTATTATCAAAATGATCTAAATTCCTTAAAAAGTTAATTATACAATATTGAAATAGTCAAACAAAATATTTAACATGTATTAAATTGTTTAATTAAATTAATTATTAACAATATAGAATTCATTACCATCCAAACAATTACAATTCTCTGATTACTTGTTTTTCAAATTAATTTGGTTTATTTATTTAAATTGCAAGTATTTCAATATTATTCTTACAACAATTAATTACCTACATACACTGTTCACTTAACCACAACACATACCATTGGCTTTACTACATATTTATTTACAAATTTACTTCAGTATTTACTCAGTTATCACATCTCAATTTCCAAATCAGCCAAGTCAAATAGCTTAAAACAAAATATTTAACTGTCTTTTCTGTTTTATATTTTAGCCACCATCGTCAAAAATATACCTCACATATTTGTATACTAAATGATTTTTATTTACATCCAGTTTATTATTATTATTTTTATCATAGACCATTACCTCTATGTCATTCATTTCCCCTTTTATTATTCCATAAGACTTGTCACTATTATTTGTTTTTATCCCGCCTCCGTGAATATTTGTTGTTACACCCAGGTAATTTATTTTCTCATCATATTCCTCCACTACAAGTACACTAATTCTTCCTACAGGTACACATTTATCATCAATATAATCATTGTCTACTACTACACAAGGTATGTCTACATTATTTATCATAACTCTCTTTATATCCATCTTCTCTATCAGCTCTACATAACCTCTATTTACCTTGAACCACTCTAACTCTTTCTCTCTCTCATAATCACTTTCATCACAATACCTGTCACCACACCACTGACCTACTTCACTCCATGCAAAGGGCACAACAAACTTACTATACCATTTCCTGGCTTTTCCAGGTTTACAAAAATTTAGGGGACTGCTTGAAGACACCTTGTCTTCCACATAATTAACGGAGGAAACTCTGTCCTCAAAATTCACTACTAGCGGAGTCCTTACTCCACTTATATCACGGGGAAAATTTGCCCTTTGCCACCCTAACCTTTCATCACACTCTCTCTCAATTTCATCAACACTCGCTAACATTTTGTTGTTAAATTCTACTTCACCACAAACTTCATCATCACCATTTGTTTTCACTACATCATTCTTAAATAGCTCGTTTTCAACTATTTTATCACTATTATTTATTAATTCAGTTTTACAACTGTAACTTACCTTGTTAATTATTTCTTCACTATTATCAGAGACATTATTACCACTTACCTGTGTTAACTCAACTTTTAATTGACATCTATCTTCCTCCCACCTCTCGTCTGGTTTATCAATAGCATTTTTTATTGTATTACAACCCTTACTCATTATTTCCTTTGTTTTGTTTAATTCTATATGCAACTCATCAAAACCCTTAATCATATTATCAAAATGCTTATCCCTACTTTCCTGTAATTCATCAAAACCCTTATTCATATTATCATACACTGTTCTCAAAAGATTCATCACATCCTCCAATGTATGCTCCTTTTTTTCTACCCCCACTCTGTCGTTATCATTATCATTAGGCCTATTCACTGTCTTATTTTCTACCAGTTTTACTTCAGCTATCTTACCTTTAACATTGGTCATCTCACTATGTTTATTAATTTCTGCGAATATTCCTTCTTCTTGTTCTTCCATTCGGGTTAACCTATCGTCTAAATTACCCCATTCCTCGTTTGTCATCTCCCCCACAACACCTCGAAATTCATTCTCCCACTCGTCCCATGCAAAATCACTATCATTACTTTGTATTATAGACATTTTTAAAGTTCGTTTGTATAACACTCAGATATAAAACTACTATTTTTCTATACTCAAAACGCCTAATCACTACTGTGAATATGTGTAATACAATTTTTATACATTCGTCATTACCACATCCTATTTTCTGTGTATTAAAATAGGTCTATCTCGTATAAAATTATAATTAAACGAAAATCCTGGCAGCGCGTCGACATTTGTAACATTAAAAAATAGGCCTAAATATATAAAATAAATAAAATACCCTACCAGGACTTACCTGCACGCAATTACAACACTTACCTGTTATTGAAATTTTACCAGAAGACCAAGGTCGCCACGATTATTTTTTATAGGATAAAATATCGAAAACCTTTACACTCCACCCTAAATAAAATGGACAATTTAGCAATCTGACCCACCCAATTAATAACTCAGAAAGATTCCGGAACGTTAGACGAATTTTTAACACACAAATGAGAATATGGTAATGACGAAATAACTTAGACTAACACATTTTGTTATGAAAGAAACACTTTACTTACTTAAACAGCTCCTCCTTACTCCACGACACACAAGAACAAAACAGGTATTGATAAGGTTAAATACATCTTACATTGATAATATACCTCTTATATTTATAAGGTAGCCCAGCTTTTGCTCGCACACGCATTCACACAATATACACACAAAAACCCCCATAAAAGATTATATTCAAATAACACCATAGTTAATCATTGCGCATTTCGTTTTAGTTTTAAGGGGATACGCACTACCGACCGAACACGTGCTTTGTTACGATTCCATTCATTGTTATTAATGTTATCAGACCATCACTGCAATGCAACAATTCACAAAGTCGTTAATTCTTCGGGTCCCAGTCGGTATTAACGATATGATTGAGTTAGACGTATTTAGAACACCACCGACCGGGGCCTAAACCAAACTGTTAGCGTCTATCGAGAGAGTCGACTTCTAGTTGACTGTATGGCGTCGACCGTGTCTCTGTGAACGTAACAGGTACATCTACCTGTTCCTGCATGGAAGTTGTTCTTCAATGCCACGATGTTTTCGTCGTCGCTCCTTGTTCTTTTGCTATCGTGTAACCATTTTATATAGGGAATGGAGCTGACATATGTGGATGACCAGAGCTTAATATTGGGCTTGGCTCTGCTGATGTCATTTAAGTGGGCGTGGTCTAAACGACACTTCCGTAGTGAAACCAAATGAACGATGAAAATTTCACTCTCTGGCCATCTTGGTTTTTTGTCAGAGCGTCACTTGGAGCGTGATTGAGCAGTTGCGTATGTGCGCTGCCACACACAGGTACAAAGTTCTCAGAATTTTGTGGAGGTGCAAATGCTCCGCCGCATTCCTCAACAACAACTGCGTCTTCTAGCGTTGTTTCACTGTTCTGTTACACTGACTGTTATACTGACACATACGTTGCACAATGACAATCCGCCCAAAATGGACTGAATAAAAATATAATTATCCCAAACGGTAAAAATAAAAACACCCAAAATTTGACCCGCTACAATTTTGTTTTTATGTTTTAATAAATGTTTTATTAACAATTGAGAAAAGACGGATAGTAAAGAATTTTAAAGGAATATAAAAAAAATGAAATAAAATGTGAGTTCTATTGCACAAATGAGAGTAGTGTACGTTACTGATACAACCTTGAAATCACGTTTATATTCACAGTTCGTGTGACGGACCTGGGCTAAATCAAGGTAAGTGGGAGATACATATTATTTTATAAATGTGTTAAATAACAGCACAAATGATGCCCGAGAACAGGGACAAATTTAAATATTGTAATAATGTATTAATTTGACTTAGCACACCATTAAAGAATATGATAATATGAAGTAAATAAATTTTTGTCTTGTTGGCGAACGCGCCCTGATCTTATTTTGAGGACAGGCTAGCCAGCATTTAGGGCATTGTATTTCATATCGACTGTACTGTTTTAGTTTAGGTGATTTTTCTCATAATTTTTTATTATGTTTTTGATGCAGTTTCTGTGTTGTATTTGTGTATATTTTACCGATTTTGTATGGCACAGACTCCTTTTTGCTATGGAAATCCATGTGGTAGCGGACTTCAAAACTGTCTTGCTTTAATTGTGTTTCATTGTATTATGTTCTTTAATGTTCTGTTTTGTAGGTTACATTTGCACTTATAGCTATGAACCTTTTTTTTTTTATTTTCTGTGTCGTGTAATTTTCAGTTTCTGTTCCTGTCTTGTGTGTTAATCAAAATACTTTGAATGATGCGTTGTCTCATTTTAGTAATAAATGTTTTGTTTTGTTTCAGGGTGTCAGGGACAGCATCTTTGATTTCTGCACATCAGACTTCGCTACTGTTGTGACGACAACCACATTTGTCGACAAGACAATGATGTTTTCGATGCGACTGATGCTGCCTTTCTTCTGATAACTGCTCCGCCGCGGTCTGGCAAGTCCACCAACTTGGACATGGTCAGACGATTTCTGGAAATCCAAGTTGATGGCTATGGCAACAGACAGACAATGGCACAGACAGACAATTATAAACTGTTTACTGAGAACGATTTAGCAATATCCAAATTGGGTGAGTTTTTCACAAGACACTTCGGCAAATATCCTGTACTGTACATGGATTGGAAACCACTTGGCGAAGCGTACGATTATAGTAGCATGATCGAGATATTCAGAACAATTACTATGGAGATGTTTAAACTGCACAGATATTTTCTGAATGTAGATAACGTTTGGACTGATGATATAAAGATCAACGATTTTATAAAGCAGAGTTTTTCAATTTGTAAGTCATGCAATGGAGATACTGAAATAATGTTTAGCCCCAAATACTTGTCCAAACTTTTGTGTAGACATTTTGAGACTAAGGTTTATGTCCTAATCAACAACTGTGATGCGTTTGTTGCCAGCGACCTGTTCAGGAAGAACTCTGTAGACAGGGACAAAATGCTGTGCTTCATACAAACAGTCATTGATAGTTTACTAAAGAATAATCAGTGTGTTGGG
This sequence comes from Magicicada septendecula, assembly GCA_034769895.1. Taxonomy (NCBI): domain Eukaryota; kingdom Metazoa; phylum Arthropoda; class Insecta; order Hemiptera; family Cicadidae; genus Magicicada; species Magicicada septendecula. The sequence continues at coordinate 12,068,536 of CM068367.1, forward strand.
CGAGCTCTGCTAACTGGCATACTTCCTCTGACAGACGACAGGTTTCCCTTCAGTAGCGACAAAATACGATGTTATTCTTTTATGGACTCCGGGCCTTTTTATACATATTACAGTTTGACAGTAGAGAAATTGGACGGAGTTCTTGAAAAACTTGAAACTGACGAACACAAAAGAAATGAAACGAAAAGAAAAATGAAATCTTTCTTTAATATTTATAGGCTTCCCTTTAATCAAGGGAGTGAAAATGTCTATAATATTTTGTCAGTTTTGAAGTATTTACTCATTAAACAGTTTTCCGTTACCAATAACTACTGTATACCAAACTTCAGTGTAGTTTACAAACGCATTGATATATTCGACAGGCTGAAGATTTATCATGCATTGGTCTGACAGTCAATATAAATACAACTTACAAGTTGTGAAATGCCAAGCTACATTACCTTAGGGGACATACCCACACAAATCATTTTGCCAATCAATAACACAGATGTGTTAAGACCCCAGGACTCTGTCATCATGAAGGTTGTAGCAGCCAGACAAAAATCTTGTGTGAGAAGACTAATCTATGTTTGGCAAGAAACAAAGACTTTCAAATTATTTCAACTCAACATACATATATCACTGTAACTCATGCAGTGATAAATTTAATTAGAGGATAAATGTGTATTAATAATGCACACAAAATTACAATGAATAACTTAATGATTTTAATATGTAAGGTAAAATTTTGTTACAAATTGCACTAATTTTGCAGTGCCAAATATCGTACACATATTACATATTTGCATCGGCAATATTACAGCATATATTAATTTATTTGTATAATTATGCTTGTTTAAGGGTTTCTGTTTAAAAACATTATATTGATAAGTTTTATTACATTGCTAAAACTTCTTGGGCAATAGAAATTATTCTCACATACCACACAGTAATGGTTCATAATAGTATAATGGATTAATTTACACACAAATGTACAAACAGAAAATTTTGTTACAAACATCACTATTATTATTTTATGCCAGCATGTTACTTATAACACAACAGGCTATACCAAATTAAATACTTTTGTAGAAACAACTCACTGGTACTTCTTACTGCCAGAAAGTATTAAACTGTTTTTACAGACTGTCTGATGTAGTAAATGATTCTGAACAAACATGACGCTAGTACTTCTTAATGCCAGAATGTATTAACTTGTGTTTTGTCAAATTGCATGACTTAGTAAATGATTCTGAACAAACATCGCACAGGAATTTCTTAATGCCAGAATGTATTAACTTGTGAGTTGACAAATTGCCTGAATGAGTAAATGATTTTGAACAAACATCACACTGGAATTTCTTAATGCCAGACTGTATTAACTTGTGAGTTGACAAATTGTGTGAATGAGTAAATGATTTTTAACAAATATCGCACTGGTATTCTTAATGCCAGAATGTATTTACTTCTGTCCTGACAAACTGCCTGAGTAAATGATTTTGAACAAACATCGCACTGGAATTTCTTAATGCCAGAATGTATTAAGTTGTGAGTTGTCAAATTGTGTGAATTAGTAAATGATTTTGATCAAATATCGCACTGGAATTTCTTAATGCCAGAATGTATTAACTTGTGTTTTGACAAATTGCCTGAATGAGTAAATGATTTCGAACAAACATCACACTGGAATTTCTTAATGCCAGAATGTATTAACTTGTGAGTTGTCAAACTGCCTGACTGAGTAAATGATTTTGAACAAACATCGCACTGGAATTTCTTAATGCCAGAATGTATTAGCTTGTGAGTTGACAAACTGCGTGCATGAGTAAATGGTTTTGAACAAAAAACGCACTGGAATTTCTTAATGCCAGAATGTATTAACTTGTGATATGTCAAACTGCATGGCTGAGTAAATGATTTTGAACAAACATCGCACTGGAATTTCTTAATGCCAGAATGTGTTAACTTGTGAGTTGACAAATTGCCTGAATGAGTAAATGATTTTGAACAAACGTCGCACTGGAATTTCTTAATGCCAGAATGTATTAGCTTGTGAGTTGTCAAATTGCATGACTGAGTAAATGATTTTGAACAAACATCGCACTGGAATTTCTTAATGCCAGAATGTGTTAACTTGTGAGTTGACAAAGTGTGTGAATGAGTAAATGATTTCGAACATACATCGCACTGGAAATTCTTAATGCCAGAATGTATTAACTTGTGAGTTGTCATATTGCATGACTGAGTAAATGATTTCGAACAAATATCACACTGGAATTTCTTAATGCCAGAATGTATTAACTTGTGATATGTCAAACTGCGTGAATGAGTAAATGATTTTGAACAAACATCGCACTGGAATTTTTTAATGCCAGAATGTATTAACTTGTGTTTTGACAAATCGCCTGACCGCGTAAATGATTTTGAACAAACATCGCACTGGAATTTCTTAATGCCAGAATGTATTAACTTGTGTCTTGACAAATTGCCTGACTCTGTAAATGATTTTGAACAAACATCGCACTGGAATTTCTTAATGCCAGAATGTATTAACTTGTGAGATGACAAATTGCCTGAATGAGTAAATGATTTTGAACAAACATCACACTGGAATTTCTTAATGCCAGAATGTATTACCTTGTGATATGTCAAACTGCGTGAATGAGTAAATGATTTTGAACAAACATCGCACTGGAAATTTTTAATGCCAGAATGTAGTAACTTGTGTTTTGACAAATCGCCTGACTGAGTAAATGATTTTGAACAAACATCGCACTGGAATTTCTTAATGCCAGAATGTATTAACTTCTGTCTTGACAAATTGGGTGAATTAGTAAATGATTTTGAACAAATATCGCACTGGAATTTCTTAATGCCAGAATGTATTAACTTGTGAGTTATCAAATTGCATGACTGAGTAAATGATTTTGAACAAACATCGCACTGGAATTTCTTAATGCCAGAATGTATTAACTTGTGTGGTGAGAGATGGTCTCCCAGGGTATTCTGAACTGACTTTCCCCTATATAGTTCACAATCCAGAGTAGAATCCTCTTCTTCACAGATATTATTGATGGGTGTAAATAAGTAACACTGGAACAAATGAATACACAACTGTACTAATTCATAATTGGAACACTGAAGCAGTAGAAAATAGTATTAAAAATCATGTTCTATCTGTGAGGTAGCTTTCGGCTTGCAAAAATTAACCTTACCCAATGTCTGATTACAGTATTGCATTACTCTTCATAGGAAGAATAGTAGATTTTTATAAGTAAATGTATATATATATATACATATAATTGAATGGTGAATGGCGCACATGCACACACACATACACACATTTGCATATTTAACCACACTAGAATTTTTGTAAATAATATAGAGCAGTTGTCAAAAATAATTTAAGTAGTGCTATGTGTATGTGCAGGGAAAGCTCACAAGCTGTAGCTTGTCAAAGTGAACACACGTTGATTTTAAGCTATATGTGTGTGTGATTTTAAGTCAGTAAAAGGGTATTTGAAAACATAAGGAAGACACAGGTGTTAGAAGTCTGAACTACTCATTGGAAACTGCCATCATCTACCAAAACCACAAAGGACTATCCAAGTCAAATAAATACGTTCTACAATGATTTACACATTGAAGTAGAAAATCTTAGAATGTAAATAAAGAGAAGACTGGTTCAAATGATTGTGTATCCTACAGTACGGAAGAGAGGACTAATTTAATATTCAAGAATTGAAAAACAATCAAACTGAATTCCATCTGAATAGTGAACAAGAAATGGAATCGATAGGTGATAATATAATTGACAGAGAAGCTTGCTTAGTAAATAAACATTTTCAAGATTCTGCTGCCACATGATTGAGCAAGTAAACTATTTGTGAACAACATTAAGACTTGTTTGAATGCTGCTGCTATTGGAATATTGATACAGAAAGACAGGTAAGATTCCAATTGTGGTAGATATTAAACACATGGAAAACTTACCCTTAAAGAGAACATCACTCAGCCAGTTGAAAGGAGTAAACAAATCAAAATTCACTGAATACAAGTTAGTGTTAAAATTAGCATACCAATTGAACTGAAATATAAGATTAGGAATACATATGTAAATATACATACAAGGAATTAAAACGATTGAAGAATTATTAAATTTGCTCACAGATTACAAAAATAAAAGCAATTCTCTAGAGGTGATATGTGATGGCAACCAAAAGGAACTGCAAGAAAGAAGAGAGGAGAGTATAAGAGAAAACGTTGGGCAGAAAGAGAAGGAATCGCTATGAAGAGAGAAATGCAAGCAAGGTTGGAGAAGAGCAAAACGATATGAACAACGAAGTGAGAGAAGGCAAAGAGAAATTATTTCCCACAATGAGAGAGAGAGAGAGAGAGAGAGAGAGAGAGAGAGAGAGAGAGAGAGAGAGAGAGAGAGAGAGAGAGAGAGAGACCAAGGGTGAACACAGTACGAGTCTCACACTAAACAGCACGTTATTAGAGAAACAGGTAGAAATAGCACCATGTAAAGAAAGGTATAAAAATCATTGTTATATAGCCTCTTCCTACAAAGCACGTTAACGTGATACAGGATATCGTCAACGGAGAACAATACGTCCAAAGAAAGGTGGCAGAATGTTGTATCCCTCCATGGCAGTATTTACTATGTTCGATTAATTAAATCTTTTTTTTTACGTATGTGAAATGTAAATAAAATACGAATACCATTCAAATCCAATAACACCTAGGGAATATATGCAACAACACATATATTTGCATATTTAACAATGGCAGTATTGTTGTAAATAATTCATAGAGAGAAGTTGTTAGAAATAATTTCAAGTAGTGTATGTACAGGCAAAGATTACAAGCTCTAGCCTGTCAAACGTGATCACCTGTCGATTTTATGCAGTGTGTGTGTATGTGTGGTCTACCAGCAGAAACAGGTATTGTGCTGCAAATGGGGACTATCTCTGTGTACGCATGTATTTTGCTTGGTTAGAGAACTCCTGTCCATACATGAATGAATTAATGACAATAATTAATCACCGTATTTAATCAAATTTGAAGTCTACAAAACACACTTTGCAATTCAGACAATACCATAAGAAGAAATGTACTTTCTTTCCACTGCCACCGGAAGACGCAAATGACTTACTCATGGGGCCACTCTTGAGGTTTTATTAGCGACAGGAAATCTGCATCGGCAACATCATCACCATCATCATTGTTGTCGTTGTCTCATACATCCAGAAGCTGCGCGCGCGTGCGTGCACACACACACACACAGAAGTAAAAAATAAAACAATTATTTTGTTCAAAACAAAGAAACAACTCACAAAGAACTGAAGTATGAGTTAATGAAACGAAAATGTAAATAGTTGAAGTAAAATAAGTAATATGGAATTTTAAGTTTTATTAGAAATAATTTTTCCAATCAATTTAGAATGGGTGCTGTCTTGTAAACAATAATTGTTTACTTAAAGTGAATATTATTTTATTAAAATATTAATAAACTTACAATTTGATTTAACAAAAAATATAATACTATATTTGCAGATTATTTGCTAAGATTTAAAATTTTAATAATGACTCAAAGTTTATATTCCTGTCAGACACCCGAGAAATTTACAGGACTTTTACAATTGTTTCTTAATGTCTTTTCTTTTGATGTTATAGATTATTATTGTTGTGTCTTACATATAAGAGGGATTAATAGTATGTCAGTGTATCTTCTTGAAAAGGGAATATTCTGAATTCACATTTCAAATTTTTGATATTTAATTTTTTTAATGTAATCGTTAATAAATGGATGATTTATTATTTTTCAGTATTGTAATTAGTTATTTTATGCCATCAATGTCTCACTCCTCTATTAAAAAATTGACTGTGCAACAATTATACTTAACACAATGAACAAGCAAATTCATATGACCCAGCTTGTGGTTTACACAATACAGTTAGGTTGGGTATAAACACAGAATTGTATTCATTAATATTATTTTTAACACTGCATAATAAATATTACTGCTGCCAATAAGTGACACAAGAATTAGTACATTGTTCTATTATTATTAGTATTTTATATTTTAATGTATTCAAAGATGGTATTATAATTTTATTATTGCTGTGTATTTCATAACTGGCGCTCTGCAAAATTTAAAGAGAAAAATTGTTGTTATGAGATAATTATAATAACAAAAACAGTTAAGTAGATAATATTAAATAAAAAACAAATGGAGTCAAGGTTTACAAAGAATCAGTACACATAAAACCACGAATTTAAATTTATTTATACTAAAACAAAAATGGCTGAACTTATCAAACGATGTATATATGTATACGTATTGTGATGTACAGGTGTCACATAGAATAACTAGTCCGAGATTGGCCTATGTTTCAAGTGGATGCTATTAATAATGATGCTATTATTTTTGACAATCTCCTGAGATTTTAATAGTTTATAAAAAAAAAAATAAATATCTCTGTGTTGACCTTTGTAATACAAAATAAAAGATTCCCTTTATACACAATGAAGTAAAGTAATATTTAACATTCTTTTGTCTTGTTTACCATAAAGTCTTTACTGATGTGATAATCATTCTTTTAAATTATATTTTTAATTGTGCGTAAATAATATAAGTTTGCTTCCCTTTTATGTAGACTTCAGATGATGGGTTGTTCCTGGATTGTGGATTGATATACTCTGTCCAGCTGCAGGGTCACTTTCAGGCGTGTAGTTATTTCTCATGGGCATGGTTACATACTTTCACGGCAAACTAATACTGATTACTAAAATGGTGTGTTATGCTAACACCCCTTTTCCAGTCAGCTTAAAGCATCTATATACCTAATAGGATATCATGCACTTTCACAGAATAGCACTACTATATTTCTCGCAGCAACTGTAGTAATTTTCTAACTTGTATGTGTGGTGATTGGGAGGTCAATGATCATGTACCAAGTGGCAATTACATGTTATCGATTGCAAAGAGAGACTGATCAATCGGTTAAAAATAATTTTCAACTGGATTCCCATAATCAGATTGGTTCTTAGGTAACCCCTACTCATGATTTTCTACAGATAATAAAAAGTTCTTGTCAAAGGAGGCTTCTGAACAGAACAATTCATGTTCAAAAAACCTGAATATTTTTACAATCAAATTTATGGCCATAAACCCTTTTTACTTAAAAAACATACATTTAGTTACTAATTTTTAAAATGATTACCGTCATTAATTAGGTTGAACCTTTTTATTTTGAACAGTCTGATATAAGTCCCATCTCAAAAATTTACATATCACAAAAATTATTTAAATTAACATGCTTTTTATATATATATCCAATAAAATAATTTTGTACCCTCATACATGCATACTACAAACATGGCTACAAATCCTTACATACCATTCCACTACAATTAACATTTTGAGTGCGATCACCTTACGAACAGTTCCACACCGAGGAATGGACTACTTTTTTGTAAAACTGCTTGTTTTTTGAAAATTATTAAAAATTTTAATTTTAATGTAACTGCCGCACATTGTTACATTCAAAGCGGCAGTTTGAATGTAATAGTAACCCCAATTACACAGATTTTGCTACAAATCTTATACCCATACATGTTTGCAAGTAAGGCCGGTACGTGAGTGCTGCCGAGGAGTTTGAAGTGTATAAGGCGTATAAATTGTATCCCAAGCATTTGTTAAACGAACAGCTGAATTTTCATTCCAATACATTGTATGATACAGCATTGCAATTCTCTGAACGCCTAAGCCCCCATCACACATAGCGCACAGACAACAATGACAACAGATGGCAGTACGGATATTTACACCGTACGGTGTGCACCGTGAACTTTGTGCACTATTATTAATTAGTTTTTTGTGTTTAAATATGTGTTGTGTCTTAATGTGTTGACAACCTCCAATGAGTGAAACGCACCTGATGATGGAACATAAGTTCTGAAACACGTTTTTACATCTTTAAAATTTATATAAGGAAGCCACAGGATGGACTAAGAAGGTAATACTTATTCATTTAGTTCATTAAAAGTATCCAGGCTTAGATATAATGACAAAAAGAAGAACATCAGCAAGAAACAGAACACATAAAAGAACTGATATAGGAACAAGGGAATTTGCACGAGCATACTGCTGCAGAGTTGTGTTCTACTATGTGGAGGTGTGGGTGAATTACATGGTGATCTCAGTGGACAAGAGGTAAGATTATCTGTAGTAGAGAAGTGGACTGCAAATGTAAAATAACAGATTAAAACAGAAGCTGAACAGTCAATGAAAAAACAACCCTGTGTCTCAAATCAAATGGCTCACTAGATTGTTCCAAAAAAGGTAAAGTCCAAAAAAAAATACAGAAAATAAGGTAACAGAGAGAGTTACTTTGACTGCAGTCATGCCTATTCATATCAAGGGCCCAACACTTGATGGAAGCACTACTGGACAACATATCTTCGGCAATTTGAAGTCGCAAGCACATACTATTGGTTTCACTTATTCTTGCTTTCAAGTATCTGCCTTAGAGCTACTACAGAAAGTATCACCTTACAGCCAGAACTCTTATGCAGAACAGTTTGAAGCAAGTATTGACTTGCTAGTTAGACTGGCCTATCATAGAGCACCAGAGAATTTCTGAATGCCATTGGAGATAGATATTTACTGATGGTGTCGGAGATAGTGAACTACAACAACTGTTACAATGGCAATACACCAGAATAGAGTGGATGCCCTTGTCTATGCTGTACACTTTGAGGCTGCCAAGTCAGTGTCTGGTTGGGCGAATCATAAAGTGCGAACACTAACAGATTGTGACGATACAAATGATTAAGAGGAAGAATAAGAGACAGAGTCATAAAAGTTCGGCACCACAGTACGAAGGTAGAAAGTAAGGAAGACCGAAGCGTTTTAGATATGGGGAACCTGGGCGTCTACAAAGAGATTGTCGGTCCATTGTTAAGCAGTAGGGAAATGGGCAGTAGTCAGTACAACTAATTGGAGGAACGCAGCATCCAGACAATACACAAGTTATACACTTTACAAAAACAGTAGGAACTCAGTATATTATCTGACATGAAGTACGACAAATAAAATGGTCGCAATCAATTCATTTTGTTATAGTGCTCACAAGTGCTTAAAAGAGACAGAAACAAAATATAGGGAGATAAAAAAGAATAAAAAAGATAAAGGGAATTGTAAAAACAATAAGTATAACACCAACATAGTGGATAAAGTTATGGAAAGTATTAACATGCAAAAAACTAAAAATGAAACAAAACAAAAGAATTATGCACGGTCACTGACATATGTAGGATCACACACCAGAAAAATTATATGTTTTAAAAAATACTAGTAGATATAGCAATTAAAAAACGTGAAACAGTATTTGGTAAGATAAGAAATAAACATAGAAAAATCCCAATCTTACAGAGAAGCGGAGTTTATAAATTAAAATGTAAATAATGCAACAAAGTGTACCTAGGTGAGACAGGATGGAAATTCGAATGCAGGTTATCTAACCAGAAACGTGGGAAAGGTACTAGAACAAAAAATTTGTTATATCCAAGACACTTCATAGAAGAGAACCATAAGTTTATTAATCCTTTAGAAGACTGGGAAATTTTGAAAGTAGTGAGTAACACAGTTAAAAGAAGGCTTAGAGAGGCATTAGAAATATTGAAAGAAAGAGAGAAAGGGTTAGAAAATTTAATGAATACTAAAACTAAATGAGAAAGGATTTAAAACGTTAGGTATTAAAAAGAATGTACACAAAAAACACAAACACACACACACAACACACAGAATATACTAGAAAGAAATGTAAAATTACCAACATGGCTGACTGAACTCACTAGTTAATAATAGCCAGAAAGGACTTAACTTAGCTTGTTTATGAAAATGTGATGCTAGCGGTAGGGCAAGTGGGTATAAAAAAGTTGTCTAGTCCTATTATTGTTATTTCCGATCTGACGAAGACCTGTAAAGCTTGAAAGCTCTAATCGGAATAATTTTTCTATAGTGGTGTGCAACAGTGTTAATTCTGTTCAAAACAATATGGTAATCAGGATTTTCTGCTAATCGAAAATGATGTAATATAAAAGTTCATTCAGTAATAAATGTACTTTGTTCAAAGTAGTGAGCAAGTTCTGCAGCTCAGGAAGCATATTAGTGTTGTTGCATGTCCCATCGGTGTCTCTCACATGTCTAAACAGGTTTTATAATTGTTTTGTATATAAAGAGTGGCTCACATAGAGTTGACTGTCTGGCAGCCATTATGGTTTTTAGTCATGTGATAGCTCATTTTGTTGATTGTAGCAAACTATACACACAGCAGAAATGCCACTACATATAAGGATTTGACAGCATATCATTTCAAACAGGTTTATCTGTCTTCATTTCAGCTAATATACTGAGCTCCAACTGTTTTTGTGATGCGTATAACTTCTGCATTGTCTACGCGCTTCATTCCTCCAATTAGTTGTACTAATGCCCATTTCACTGCTGCTTAACAATGGACCAACAATAGTGATTATAACACAACTTTCTTAATTAAAAAAACCCTATTTTTTGTTCAGAAATGTAACAACTGTATAGTAAGCACACAATACAGGCTAACAATTTTAAATATCTAATTTGTGTTAAAATATTCTTTAGTCTGACCACGGCCGGATTTCAATACTTTCTTATTCCATTCTAGGCTGCTGTGTTAAAAATTTGCATTCCAAAATATTGAAATTTCTAAAGCTCACCACTACATTCATATTTTAGTTAATATTCCCTTTGATATCCCACATGCCATATGCCCAATAATCCCTTTGAACTTTTGCTATTTTATCAGAATTTTCCCTCACTTTTTGGCCCCTGGCATCCCAAAATTTTGAGATTTTTAAAAATGAAGATAAATTCATAATGGTTAAAGTTCTCTTTAATTCGATATTCCACACAGACTTTTGTGATTTTTTTCCAACTTTTCACCCTCACACATTTTTACCACTCTCCCACCTACATTTTGCGGGATCAGTGTCAAAAACAATAGGGTTCTGTAGGGTAGAGTTACAGACACACAGACCAAGGTTTACAAAAATCATTTGATGTGTTGAAAAGTAATCATGAGACATACCCCAATAGACAGAAAGACAAATGCCAAAAAAAGGTCGAGTAAAAACAAAATTCGATTCATTCATTCAATTATTGATGTACTTACAATGTATTCATATTACATGTTGATAACAATCATCAACCTACCCATTGCTCACAAGGAACAAAAGTGTAGAAGACAACATTCAAGTGTTTCACTGGTATAGGAAATTCAATGTTATTGTATAAACTAACAACTGAAATTGAATCACCAACCCCAAACAACTAGCACTCAACTTGTTGGGTGACAGCACCAATGCAAGACATCTCAGGTGTCTCCATCTTTTAACCTTTTTGCTGCCAACACGTGTGAGTGGTTATGCTTTGCCCGTGTGCGATATTTTTAGCAGCAGTGTGTGTATATACGCGTGGAGCACTCTACCATTTACAAAATGGGCCGCAATAACAATTTTATTATACATGTCATTTACTGCAAAGATTACACAATCTCAAAACACTCAACTGTCAATTAGCAAATATAGATAAAAAATAAACTCGTCACAACAACAATTACATTTATTGCTAACGGCAAAGATTACACAACCTGAGCAACACTCAACTATCAATTGCAGATGTAACTAAAAGGAACACGCCACAACAACAAATATACGTATCACTTAATGGCAGCATTTACAAAAACTCATCTGCAAATTATCTCAATTTCTACATGACACCAGACACTCTGAATGAACTGTCTTTGTTTCAACAGCTGACTCATAACTAAAGACAATTCATTGACCTTGTACGCACAATGCTTGTTCCGTGTGTCACAGCCATAGGTGTACTAAACCGTTCTGAGCACTTTACCAATTTAAAACGACGTGTGACTTACCACATCCAGAGCATCATATTGACATAAAAAAAATCGTGTGTATACACACCCAGAGCACGGGAAAGGCTAAGACAGTATCTAATTTTCAACTATAAATGTTCAACTTCAAGAATATTTTGTTAATAAAGTGACTGCCTTCAATGGAAGACTGATCTACCATAAATCTCACTTGTCTCACCTACTTGTAGATGGAAGACTGATTGTATATTAAAAAAAAAATACTTTACCTCTTGTGTATTCATTTCTTTTTCCACTTCTTCTAAAAGAATTTCATCCTTTATAACTGTAGTGATGTCTTCCAAATTCTGTAACAAAATAAATATAAATACAATAGACTCCTGACTATCTGGCCTAATGTGGCGGTAAGGGCAGGCCGGATAACAAAAAAGCCGGATAGGCCAGAGTTCTATAATTACTCACTTCCTGCCCCACCCATACCATTAAAATCACAGTTTTTATACCAAAACCCGTTCTTATTCATATTTTCTGACGTCTTAGTACAGTCCTTTACTTTATAAATGTTTGTTATGTACTGTACTGTACGTTTTAAAAATTTATTACAGAAAAAGGAAGTCCAAGAATAAAAATATTGTATACACATTTTAAGATAAATTTATTAATGTCTAACTTAATTGCAGGAAACATAAAATGATGTACACTATACAGTATGAATACATTCAATTTTAAAATAAACAAAACATTAACGTAAAATGTAGGCTTAATTCTTAAAAAATTATTTAAACTTATTTTACTGTTCATTGATAAATGATTACACATATGCGTAAAATCCTAAGATAAATGAGTGAAAACTTAGTTTTTTTGTTTTTGAAAAAGCCGTTGATAGACTGCTTATCTGATTTAGCCCTCTTCCGCGATGCAATGTCCCTCCACTTAAGCAACCAGATGATATCAGCTGGTGTCGCTTCCTCCTGCTGACTAATGTACTCCAGCGCTGCCTCAATCGTCTTGAACCCTTCCGAATGTGGGATGAGATTTTTCCTGTCATATAAAGATGCCTCCTTTTCCTCTTCTTCTATTTTGTCTCCCAGTGTCAAAATTTGCACACTGCCTTTATCTGTTATTTCATCAACTTCGTTTGCCATCCATTCTCTAATGTCCTCTGCATTGACATCATCACACCCCGGTACTTTTTCTAGCAACGAAACAAGTTTATTGTTTTCATCTTCCACTTCGGTTTCACACACGGGTTCAAGGTTGAAATGTCCACCTTCATGGTTCAAAAGAATTTTCCAAGACCTTACAAGTGATATGTTTGGAAAATCTCTTCCCATGTTTCGGCCAACCACCTTATGGCATCTAAGTAGAAGAGTGGGGGAGTGAATCCGCGCTTTTCGTGTTGCAACTTGTGTTTTGCACATGGCACGTAGGTTCAAAAATAGGCCGGATAGTACAGGGAGGCCAGATAGTCGAGTCTACTGTATAAATAAATATCTGCCCTAAAATAAAAAATAAATTATTTTTCCAAATGAAATGCGGCCGTTTTAACAAACTGAAACATTTACTGCAACTTAAATTATTCCTTAGGCTTTCACGGCCGGTGTCATTTGAATTATGCAAGATATCCGGGCTGTTTGGCCGTGGTCCCTGGTTTAAAACAAAACCAAACGTTTCAGCACCTCCACTGGCTGCCATCATCAGTGGTATAAAATTTCTGCAAATCTCTATTGTGATTGGTTGATGGTGTCATTTTTACCTGTATGTGGGACTTTGCTGAATTTATATGTACAGGTAGCATGGCAGGACAGCTTTAGTCTATACCACAGTACTGTGGGCCTGCACGTAGACACCTAAAGTGCAGAAATTTTATACCACTGATGATGGCAGCCAGTGGAGCTGCTGAAACATTTGGTTTTGTTTTAAACCAGGGACCACGGCCAAACAGCCCGGATATCTTGCATAATTCAAATTTACTGCAACTGTTCAAATTGGTCACACGTGCGCGCGTACACACACACACACACACATTTCAAACACTTTTTGCTACAGTCTATTTCTTGATGCATATATAATTTATTTAATATTTATAATTTCTTTACCTCAAGATGTTATAGCCTATTTATAAATATACAAACACAAAACTAAACAAACTAATACACAAATCAATACAAAACATGACACAATTTTCTAAGTACTCAACATCGAAAACACTCAAAAAGTTAATATATACACAACAATCACACACAATAATTTATTTATTATCAAAATACCCTTATACCATATTGGTGTCGGGTTACATCAATATTGATAAGTACATCAACTACACTCTATATACAAATTTTTTCCATCTTATTCTATCCATTGACAATGTCTTCGTTTCCCTCCAGCCCAAGCCTCTTTCTATCAAAACGTTTCCCATCATTCCATCCCAAGTCAGTCGCCGTCTTCCTCTCTTCTTTCTACCCCGATTTTGCCTCCCAAAACTGTTTTACCATTCTATCACTATCCATTCTCTGCATGTGTCCCCACCAGCATAGTTGTCTCTGTTCAGTAAACTCCAGAATCGATATCACTTCCAGATCCTCTCTTATTTGTGTATTCCTAACTCTGTTCTTCTTTGTTACTCCTACTACTCTCCTAAGATATTTCATTTCTGCTGCCTGGATTTTACTTTTTTGGCTTTTGGATAGCACCCACGTCTCACAGCCGTATGTTAAAACCGGTCTATACACTGTTTTATACACACTCATTTTTGTTTTTCTTGATACCTCCTTCTTATTTATAAATCTATTGTTTAATGCATAGTAAACTTTTATTGCCTTTTCAATTCTTTCATTTAATGCAGCTTCTTGTTTTCCATTACTGTCTATTATAACCCCTAGATATTTGAATTGTTTGACCTGTTCTATCTTCACTCCTCCAATCTCTATATTTATTATTTTCTCCCCCATTACCATTACCTTTGTTTTGGTCTTATTTATTTTCATCCCTTTTTCCTGGAGAACTTCATTCCATATATTCAAATTACCCTATAATACCCTTTCACTTGTACCTATTAGCACTACATCATCCGCAAAAACCCCTTCTGCTACTTCTATACTTCGCAAGTTCCTGTATCCAACATGCATTTTCTTAACCTTCAGTGAACACTTCTTAATAATGTCGTCCATATACAAGTTGAATAATGTCGGACTCAGTCCACCTCCTTGTCTTAATCCATAGTTTGTTGTAAATCCTAATGACCTCATATTTTTACCAATTACACAATTAACATTATTTTTGAATAACCTCTGTACTACCTTAATTATTTTACTCCTTATTCCACTATTTTTTTAAACTTTCCCATATTTTTGCTCTAGGCACACTATCGAAAGCCTTCTCAAGATCAATAAAAGCCAAACATACCAATTTATCTTGTTGTATCGACTTCTCAGCTATTTGTTGCAGAGTAAAAATGCGATCCTGCCCACTTCCTGATCTAAAGCCAGTCTGCGATTCCTCCAAACTATTTTCTAAAATTGGGACCAATGTATTATTAATTATCTGCTCATAAACCTTAACAATTGTATTTAACAGATTGATACCCCTATAATTATTACAATCTCTTGCGTTACATTTCTTAAAAATAGAAACTATCAATGCTTCCTCCCATTCTCTTGGTATGTCTACACTTGTCCACGCTTTATTGATAATTTCTAAAAGTGTTTCTTTCCCCTTTTTCCCCATATTCTTTATCATTTCTGCTGTAATTTTATCTGTTCCAGGTGACCTCCCACTTTTAAGCCCTTTAATCACTACTTCTAATTCATGCATCGTTATTTTTCCTTCTGCAACTTCACCATCCTCTCTATCTTCTTCTTCATTAATATTGACTTTATGATCACCTTTGTTGATTTCCTTACCACCTAGTAATCCTTGAAAGTATTCTTTCCATCTATTCATTATATCGTTTCTTTTTATCAGTATTTTCCCATTAGCATTATATATATATATATATCATTCTCGGTTTTTTCTTTTCTAAAAGATTTCAATACTCTGAAGAAAAGCTTTTCATTTTCCCACCTATCTCTTTCCAATTTTTCTCCAAAATCTTTCCATGCACTCTCTTTCGCTTTTCCAACTAATTCTTTAACAATTTTTCTTTGTTGCTTATATGCTTCATAATTATCCACAGTTCTATTAGCTGTATACTTTTTCTATTCCCTTTTCTTCCTTTTAATCTGCTCCTTTATTTCATTATTCCACCATACCGTCTGTTTTCTTTTATTATTCATTTTAGTAACACCACAAACCTCCACTGCTGTATCTATAATTATATCTTTCATTATTCTCCAGCCTTGGTGTATATTAGCATGCCTTATATTTTCACTTACCTTTTGTAATTTTTGCTCGATCACATCTTTAAACCTATTACTTACATCCCTACTTTTCAGTTTATACGATCTGATAGATTTATATTCTATTATTCCTTCTCTGTTGTATATCTGTCTTTTATCTAATTGTTCTTTACATTTGGTCATTATTAAATAATGGTCGCTATATATTTCTGCACCTCTCCAGACTCTAGTGTCCATTATCATTTACCTATTGGTCCTTTCAACTAGTATATAGTCAATTATCGACTTCTCTCCTCTATTTGGTTGTTCCCTTGTGAATTTATGTATATCTCTGTGCTGATAAAAAGTGTTCGTCACAATAAGATCATGTAATAAGAACAAATCCAACATTCTCCTACCATTATTCTTTCTCATTTCTTCTCCATATATTCCTATTACTCTTTTATATATCTCATCTCTTTTACCCACTCTACTGTTAAAGTCACCGATAATATATTTATTTCCTTTGGCTTCCTCTGTTACTTCCGATAGTTCTTTCCAGAATTTATCTTTTACTTCTACCTTCTCATCCTTGTTTGCTCCATATACTACTATAATTGTAAAATATTTTCCCTTTTGACTCTCCAGCTCCACCAGTAGTAATCTTTTTGATACTGCTTCCCATTTCCATATCTGTCGTACTAAATCCCTGTGAATTAAGCATCCCACCCCCGCTGCAGCTCTCTTATCTTCATCTACTCCACTATATATAAGTACGTGATCGCCATTCATAATAATCTTACCCCTTCCTTTTTTTTTAGTTTCGCTTAATGCTAAAATTTCTAATCTATATCCTACCAATTCTTTAATTATTTCCTCCTCCTTATTATATAAACTTCTGATGTTCCATCTTCCTAAATTCCATTTACGTCTATTTACTTCATGTGCTCTCCCCATTATCCAATCCAGTTTCTCTGCTCTGTCCGTTCCCTTTATGTCCGTCCTCTCATTACTACTCAGTTTTTTGGTTTAGCTATGTCCAACTTCCCTTTACTCTTATTCCATCTCCATTCTATTCCATCTATAATTACTTTGTTGTACTCTTTTTTAACTTCCCATCCTTTTTCCCTCTCCTCCTTTACCATCTCTCTTAACTGTCTTTGTATTTCTCTTTCCTGCTTCGTTAAATCGTTATTAATGTATATTCCTTCAGTACCTGTATCCTTTCTTAATTTATATTTATTTTCTAGAATTTTCATCTTATCTTCCTCCTTTTCTAATCTAACTACCCACATTTTTTCCCCTATTTTATACACTTCGCTGGTCTGCACTTTACCTCCGGATACTGTCCTATAAAATTCTCTATGTTCTTTTTAATCTCCGTTTTGTTATCTGCAACTATTTTTAAACCACTTATGATCACATTATTTTCCTTTTATCTTTCCCCAAATATTCCACTGTATTTCTAACCTCAGCCAACTCCTTCTTAATGTCCATATTTTCTTTCCTGAGCGCTTCGTTTTCATCTTTTAGGTTTTCCATTTCTTCCACATATTTCCTTTGGTCTTCTCTTACTTGTTTAATTTCTTCAGTTAACTCATTTTTCATTTCTTGTATAGTTTTCAATATTATATCTAACTTGTCTTCACTTGCACTAGGCGTCTCATCTGGTGATCTCATCGTTTTTTTACTTCTTCTAAATGCTTCCTCGTTACCTGATCCAACTGTTCTTTTTTTTTGTCCAATCGTCTGTACTATACTCATCACTATCCATTTTTAACAACCTTCTTACAGCTGTGGGCCGCGCAAAAAGCAGGACCCCAGTTGACCCGTCGGAAGTCCACACTTCTATCAGCCAACCCGCCTTCCCAATTAATAAATACAATAGATTCATTTTTAAATACAATACAATAAAATTATAGTGATATAATATACAATAACATACCATAACAATACAATACAATAATACTATATAACAACTCGTCTACACCATTAAATAATACAATAAGTTAATTTCAAATACAATATAATAATATAAAAAACAAATATCACAAACAAGTTCCACTATAATTTAAAAGACAAAAACAACAAAATCCCAAATAAAAATTTTAAATTCCTCAGTCGGAATCGAACCCCCAAAACTCCAAACTGAAATCTGCCACGCTACCTATGTCACTATTTATCTTGATTATACTGTAAGCCACCCTTTCTACATATTACTTTTTATCATCACTTATCATAACAAAACAACCTTATTTGTTGTACTTAATTTTTGCCCTACTTCTTAAGTTTATTTCAATTAAATTCTACTTCTTACTTATTGCCTTAAACATACCACACCTATTAACTATATATATTTTTAACTGTTTTGATTGTTCATCATCTTTTTTCACAGCAATAAACTTTATAGAATATTGAAACTTTCAACTTGTGAAACTTACTTGTCTTTTCTTCTTGTATGCGTTTCGGCGTGGTGTTCGCCTTCGTCAGCTTTGAGACAGACTGCCATTAACTTGTAATGGTTTTTATTTTCAAAGGTATAGTGGGGGTGGTATGTGGAGGAAGGGGATTGGCGCGGGGATCCAAATTATTGTTAGTTTTATATATAATTGTGTCAAAAAGTGTGTGTGATTTATACTGTAATTGGTCGTTAAGTATGTTGTTTGGTTGTGTTGTGTGGTGTTTGTATATTTCATATTGTTCTGGTGTGTTAAGTTTTCGACCTTTGGGTAAGTAGTGTAATATTTCAATATTAGTATCTATGTTGGTGTAGCTGTGGTTTTTTGTGTGTATGTGTGTGGCAAACACGGAATGTATATTGTTGCTGGGTAAAGCTTTTAGGTGTTCAGAGTAACGAGATGAAAAAGATCTTCCCGTCTGGCCTATGTAGAAACTATTGCAGTCATTACAATTTAATTTGTAAACACCTGTTTTGTTGTATTTGTCTATGTCCATGTTTGTATCATTGATGTATTTTTTTATGGTACTGTTTGTTCTGTATGCTATTTTGTACTTGTGTTTTCTGAATGTGTTGGCGAGTTTGTAGTGTTTTGTTGTTTTTGTTTATGATGTGTTTGTGTAGTTTGTTTACTAAATTAGGGTTGTATTCGTTTTTTATTGCTATGTATTTGATTGTGTTGAGTTCGTCATTATAGTCCTGTTTGCTTAATGGTATTTTAGTTAGTCTATGGAGCATATGGTTGAAGGCCGCATGTTTATGTTGTGTTGGGTGGTTTGATGTGTTGTGTATAACCATGTCGGTTGTGGTTGGTTTTCTGTATATTTTATACGTGTGTGTATTGTTAGTTTTGTTAATTGTTAGGTCCAGAAAATTTATACTATTGTTTTGTTCAATTTCCAGTGTAAATTTTAGTTTGTGGTGTATTGTGTTTACGTATTTGTGGAAGTTTTCAACCTGTCTTGTGTTGCCATTGAATAAAGGTAATATATCATCTACATACCTGTGCCAATAAATGATTTTGTTGGTGTATTTGTTGTTGTTTATTATCTGGTTCTGTTCTATGTTGTGTATATATATTTCAGCCAATATTCCTGATATGGGGGATCCCATCGGGAGACTGTCTGTTTGTGTGTATATCTTGTTGTTGTATGTAAAGTAGTTTTCCTCAGTTATTATTTTGGTGAGCGTGATGATCTCATGTATGTGTGTTTTGGGCGTGTTGTTTTGTCTGAGTAAATGTTCTAGTGTTTGTATGGTTTCTTGAATTGGTACATTGGTGTATACATTGGTTATATCAAAAGATGCTAATGTTGAATTGTGTGGGATGTGGATGTGGTCGGTTTTCTTGACTAGTTCGATGTTATTTTTGATAGAAGTATTGTTACTGAGATTAATGTTTTTTCTGATTATTTTGTCTAGGTGTTTTGCGATTTTGTGGGAGGGAGCTTGTGTGTTGTTTATTAATGGTCTGATGGAAATGTTAGGTTTGTGTATTTTCGGTAATGCATTTAGTTTTGGGGGTTATGTTTGATTTGTTTAAGGTATTTGGTGCTTTCTGGTTTGATTATGTGTTTTGTGTTATTTATAAATTTGTTAATCTGTTTTTGAAATTTTAGTGTGGGGTCTTAATTTATTTTCATTCAAGAAATTCTCAAGTTTAGTGTTTAGTTCATGTTTTTCCATTATGACGTTTATGTTCCCTTTATCAGCTTTTATTATTGTTATGTTGTGTTCAAGTAACTTTTGTTTTACATTATTAAGCATTTTTATTTCGTTGTTGTGTCTTTTTGGTTGTATATGTGTGCACTGGAGTTTTCGTTTTATGTCGTGACGTATTGGGTCTTGATCATTAATGTGCGTGTTTGGTACAGCTGTTTCTGTGTCTATGATTATGTCATGTATATGTCTATTGTGGTTTTTGTTGTTAGTTGTACTGTTTTTCAAATTATGTTTTAGTCCTTTGTTTAATAAATCCATTTCATCAGTTGTGAAATTAACGTCAGTTGTGTTTATTGTGCATGTGTGAAATTTGTGTGTCGGTTCAGGTATTGTTTCTATTGTGCGTGTTGTGAGGTTTGTTATTTTTTTTGTGTCGATCTTGTATTATCGATTTCAGTTTTTCTATATTGTCTTGTGTGTGTTGTATTACATTTTCAAGTTCTGTGTGGTGTAATATTTGTGTAACTTTTATATGTAAGTTGTATGCCTGTCTGTTAAGTGTTTTTTTTATGGTATAAATAATTGATTATGTTATTTAGGTGTATTTGTTCTACTTTTCGTTTGGTTTGAAGTGCAGCATGTGTGTTTTGTTTTATTGTAACTTGTGCGTGTGTTGGTATGATGTTGTGTTTTCGGCATGTTTTATTGAAGGCTATGTGTAAGGAAGTTTTCGTTACTTGTTTTTTGGCGTTTCTGTATTTGTTTATGAAATACGCTTTGTCCACGGTATTGTAGTTGTTTTGATTGTTCATCATCTTTTTTCACAGCACTAAACTTTATAGAATATTGAAACTTTCAACTAGAAAAACTCAAATCGATAATACAAGATCGACACAACAAAAAAACAAGTAACGAAAACTTCCTTACACATAGCCTTCAATAAAACATGGCGAAAACACAACATCATACCAACACATGCACAAGTTACAATAAAACAAAACACACATGCTGCACTTCAAACCAAATGAAAAGTAGAACAAATGCACCTAAATAACATAATCAACTATTTATATCATAAAAAAGACACACTTAACAGACAGGCATACAACTTAACATATAAAACTTACACAAATATTACACCACACAGAACTTGAAAATGTAATACAACACACACAAGACAACATAGAAAAACTCAAATCGATAATACAAGATCGACACACAAAAAAAATAAACCTCACAACACACACAATAGAAACAATCCCTGAACCGACACACAAATTCCACACACCCACAGTAAACACAACTGACGTTAATTTCACAACTGATGAAATGGATTTATTAAACAAAGGACTAAAACATAATTTGAAAAACAGTACAACTAACAACAAAAACCACAATAGACATATACGTGACATAATCATAGACACAGAAACAGCTGTACAAAACACGCACCGTAACGATCAAGACCCAATACGTCACGACATAAAACGAAAACTCCAATGCACACATATACAACCAAAAAGACACAACAACGAAATAAAAACGCTTAATAATGTAAAACAAAAGTTACTTGAACACAACATAACAATAATAAAAGCTGATAAAGGGAACATAAACGTCATAATGGAAAAACATGAACTAAACACTAAACTTGAGAATTTCTTGAATGAAAATAAATTAAGACCCCACACTAAAATTTCAAAAACAGATTAACAAATTTATAAATAACACAAAACACATAATCAAACCAGAAAGCACCAAATACCATAAACAAATCAAACCTAACCCCCAAAACTAAATGCATTACCGAAAATACACAAACCTAACATTCCCATCAGACCATTAATAAACAACACACAAGCTCCCTCCCACAAAATCGCAAAACACCTAGACAAAATAATCAGAAAAAACATTAATCTCAGTAACAATACTTCTATCAAAAATAACATCGAACTAGTCAAGAAAACCGACCACATCCACATCCCACACAATTCAACATTAGCATCTTTTGATATAACCAATTTATACACCAATGTACCAATTCAAGAAACCATACAAACACTAGAACATTTACTCAGACAAAACAACACGCCCAAAACACACATACATGAGATCATCACACTCACCAAAATAATAACTGAGCAAAACTACTTTACATACAACAACAAGATATACACACAAACAGACGGTCTCCTGATGGGATCCCCCATATCAGGAATACTGGCTGAAATATATATACACAACATAGAACAGAACCACATAATAAACAACAACAAATACACCAACAAAATCATTTATTGGCACAGGTATGTAGATGATATATTACTTTTATTCAATGGCAACACAAGACAGGTTGAAAACTTCCACAAATACATAAACACAATACACCACAAACTAAAATTTACACTGGAAATTGAACAAAACAATAGTATAAATTTTCTGGACCTAACAATTAACAAAACTAACAATACACACACGTATAAAATATACAGAAAAACAACCACAACCGACATGGTTATACACAACACATCAAACCACCCAACACAACATAAACATGCGGCCTTCAACCATATACTCCATAGGCTAACTAAAATACCATTAAGCAAACAGGACTATAATGATGAACTCAACACAATCAAATACATAGCAATAAAAAACGGATACAACCCTAATTTAATAAAGAAACTACACAAACACATCATAAACAAAAACAACAAAACACAAAATACCAACAACACACTACAAACTAAATACATCACACTCACATACCATAACTCTAACACACACAAACTCGACAACACATTCAGAAAACACAAGTACAAAATAGCATACAGAACAAACAATACCATCAAAAAACACATCAATGACAAAAAACACGGACATAGACAAATACAACAAAACAGGTGTTTACAAATTAAATTGTAATGACTGCAATAGTTTCTACATAGGCCAGATGGGAAGATCTTTTTCATCTCGTTACTCTGAACACCTAAAAACATTATCCAGCAACAATATACATTCCGCGTTTGCCACACACATTGTAACGTGACATTTTGGCCTACCTGGGATAAAATAACTAAATTTGTATTTAATAAAGCGAATAACATTCTTACGATAATTGGGACAGAAGGTAAACAAAAAGGTAAATTTTATTGGTAAAACAGTGGTAGCACTGATTGTGAAAATTATTCAGTAATATTTTATCAAATGAGTTAAACAACCGACAAAACTGTGCCAAGGGCAGCTTCAAGGACTTCAAACTGTAAACAAGTGATGTAACAGCATCACGCGATGTTACGTCAGCGCCTTACATAACGCTAGAATGTGGGTATAGCAGCGCTAGCAGTTTTTCGTTGCACTGACAGAACAAAGACAGTCGGCGAAAAACAACCAACATCTACGGACGCATATAACCGTCGCGTCCGCCGGCTGGCCGGTTTAGGCGAAGTTTTAGTCGCCCGCACCTAAAATGTAAATACCGCAGTTCAAAATGTGTTTTAAAACTCCAAATGATTTACATACGAATAATATAAACAGACTGTGTGGTGACAAACAAAAATGTAAAAACTGTTCGGCAATAAGAACCGTGTAAAACAAAAAGTGCGAGATGACAATACGGAGGGGACGATTCCAGATCAACTCTTCGAACAGCTAAGTATTCTGCGGAATACTACCATTTATTTGAAATCCAATATTTAAAAAATTACTAAAATACTCTAAATCATAAAATGAGATCTCTAAAGGTGTAAGTAACTGTATGTGTGTGTGTGTGTGTGTGTGTGTGAAAGCGCTGGTTTCCGTTACATTATAGTTAGTCGTAAGTTTATAAATATATTCAAATTCATAAATCTTGATAGTATGGCTAGGTGAATCAAATATTGTTCGGAATGTTATTTTGGCATATTTTAGTAAATTTAAACCGAAAGGTAAACAGAAAAATTGTCATGCTATAAAAAATAAAGTACCATTTATTTGTGCTTGCAAAATAGGTGTTTGTCATTCCATTGCCTGTCGTTTTTCTCTGCCTAAGTACATCAGACGACACCCTGGTAAATAATTCGAATATACTTAGTAAAGGTAAGTGATCTGGAATTTCATTTATTTTAAACAACAATAAACATGTGTAACCTCAGTTGGTACCCTAAAAATGGGACAAAATTCAATATTTCAATAACTTAATGAAACTAGTAACGTTTTAATGGCGCCCGTCTAACAGGAACTTTGTAAATTAAGTTAAATTAATTTACAAACTGATCGAAAATGGCAGAGAAAAGCAAGAGTGCAAATTTATGTGAAGATATTGTAGAGGGGTCAATTTTAAATGTTACTCAAGACGATTTAATTTCAACAAACGAAAGTAATGATGAGAATGTACAATTAGAAATAACAAATGTAATTGAAACGGTAAATGTTGAATGTAGTAATAGGAGCGATAACGTAAATATATTTAACCAATTAGCGTTAATAATGGAGGTGATGTCAGGAATGAAAACTGAAATCAAACCAGAAATAAATGCTAGTAACATAGAATTGAAAACAGAAATAAACAAACAAGACCAAAAATTAAGAGAGATAGACAATAAGTTAGAAGAACAGAATAAGACTATTGTTGGAATGAGAGATGAACTGACTAGTGTTATAAATAAGATACAAAACGAAATGAAAAACGATATAAAAATAATTAACGAAAACCAAAAAGAGAAAATGTTAGAGACAAATACAAAATTTGACACATTGACAAGTAAATTTAATGATAAAGTTAAAAAGCAAAATGACAAAATTGACTGTAATGTTCAATGTATAATTAATGAGTGTGAGCAAATCAAACGAGCAAGTGAAATACAAGAAAATATAAATGATGAATTCAGAAGTAACTTTGAACAAGTTGATGCAATTAAGATTAATGTAACTAGTTTAAAAATAAACAAGCAGAACATGAGCGTGAAATAATTAAAGTCAGAAAAGACTTGAATGTAACCATTAATCAGAAATTAACTAATGTGAGTGAGAGAGATTTAGATAGAGAGTTGTGTGCAGATAGAGAAATAGAATTATATAAGTTAAAGAGAAATTATAATGAGTTGAGAGAAAGATTAGAAGGTGTGAAGATAAACCATATAAAATACTTACCTGTTGAAAGAGAGATAGAGAATTATTTTGATAATATCTTTATAAACGATAATGACTTACATGATGTAATAGTAGAGGAATATAAAAATGATAAAATAGCTTACCTGACGTTGACCAATAATACTGATGGAGACTGGACAATAATAACTTATGTTGACAAGTTTTATGAAATATTAATAGGGAATAACCCTATAAATTATAATGGTATAATGAATGAAATAAAGTTAATGGATTGTTATAATAATAATAATAATAATAATACCAGATTGTGTGTTGATAACAATGGTGCATGTTATAAATATATTCGTTATATATATGATGATGGAGGTTGAAATTAAAAAAAATCAGTGTATGGACAATTTTAATATTGTAATTTATGGTAATGACCTTGCAGACTTGGACAATGAAGTGTGAAAAAATGGAACAGTTAATGACAAAAGTTTGTAAATATATTTGTAGTGAATTCAATTGTGTGTATTGTAAAATGTTAAGTAAACCATGTGTATATGTAGTAGAAAATGTTGTGATAATAATAATAATATTATTAATATTTTGCAGTCTGAATAAATAATAAAAATAATTATGAAGACAATAATTAATGATTTGTAAATTTTTGATGATAATTGAAATATGTTGTGTTTTAATAATTAGTTGAAGTAAAAGATTTGAGATGTTTAAAATATTGTGATTTAAAATGTTATATAATTGAATTTTTATGAGGAAATTAAATTATTTTATGAGATTTCAATTTAATAATAATTAATAAACAAATAAATGTCAAATTGTTTAGTTTGTGGAATTCCTAGGCGTGTAAATAAATAATTTTAGTGAGGCAGTGTGTTCAAACAAAATTTACTCTTACGTAATAGAATCTATTATGCAGTAATAGAATGTAACAAGGTCACGAGTAAATAGAATTTGAAAATAAAATTAAAAGTGTAAGTTATGTAATTTTCGTAAATCTAAAAAGTGAATTGTTTATCTTTATGTAATGACAACATCATTAAGTGACTAAGTAAATATTTTGTTGTACTTATTATTTTATGTTAATGAAGATCAAGGTAGGGAAAGTTAAGAAAGAAATGTATGAGGTTAAAACACCACCAAGACTAGAAATGTCATGTAATGTAAATTGTTAATTTTAATTTAAAAAAAAAAATATTATACTTGTGATTCCCCAACTTTTCGGGCGGTCACGGCCTCACCGAACCCTGACCGTGGAATTGGTTTAGCTTTAACAGCTATGGTTGGGGCTCACTGCGTCACGTTCTGCCTTAACTGGCCATAGCTGTTATCGTTGTAAAGGTGAATTTTGAAATTGACAGGGGGGTAATTTAGGGGAATCTCCAAACTATGAAACAAAGGCTGCCACTCTGTCCGAGGAGGGACAGCAAAGCCAGGTGGTAGACCTGCATTAGGGGCGTGTAATATGTACGTTTAGATATTAGGATATCTAGTTTTATTAAAATGTAATGCAGAAGCAAGGACACGGAGATGTCAAAATTCCTCCAAAATTTCAGTCCTTGTGGACGCAACTGGACGCCACAGTCCAGGGGGGTCATAGTGTGTGTGGCAGGGGGGTTATCCAGGGGGGTAACGAATTAAAATTTGTTGTGTTTTGATAATGATGACTCGCTACTGAGATAACTAAATAATTTTGTTTTAATTTGCAGAATGGATGCACTAGATGTACCCTATATTGAATTTATTATGTCTTATTGTGTTAATTGCATGTAGTATGTTAGAATTAAGGATTATAAAAGTATAATAATATTTTATAGAATAAGTTTTCAGTGTGTTTAACGATTTTAAATAAAATGAAATAAATTGGTGATAGTTAAAATTTTCAATGGGTTGTAAGGGATAGAAGTTGGGTGATAGTAATTGTTTGAGTAAAACGTTTGAGTCAGTCCAAGTTGAATATTGGGGTGTCATATTAGATAAAGATATTGTAAGGGAGTATTAGAGTAATAAAAGGGGTAAGGTTATGGGTAAATGCCAAGTTGATAAAGTAAATTATAATAAATAACTGAGAATCACCCAAGTTTAAAAAAAAAAAAATTTATTTTTTGGGAAATGAATTAATAAAAGTTAAATTGAGATTAAAAGGTAACTTTATGATCTGATATGCAAATTTAATGATGTAAAGTGTGTAAAATTTTAAATACAAATTGTTTATTTGAATGTAATAATAACAATGTGAATTATGAATGTACTATGCTTTCTTATGTTATATTGTATTTGTTAGTGTAAGAGAATTTTATGAATTTAAATATTTTAAATGCAAATTGGGGATAAGAGACATGTAATATGGTAATGGGAAATGTTTATTTAAATTCTGATGGGAATCAGGGCAATAATTTTGAATTTTGGAATCAAAGTTAACAAGAGAAAGTACACAGAATTAGATTATGGAATTTTAAATATGTTATGATATGTCTTCATATATATGTTAGAAGTAAGCGAAAAACAAAACCAGTGCTTCTTAGCGCAAACCAGCACCGCTAGGGGGAAACAGATCAGTTGGGGATATGGTGTTGTATAAGGCCACTAGTTGATATTTTAATTTGTTGTTACAGAGTTTGGTGATGCTGTGGCGGCGGACCTGAGCTGGCCAGCGCGTCAGAGCAGGGGCGTTAAGTATCTGTCTGACTTTATGGTGTTGGGATCTCGAGAGAGAAGTCCAGTAATGTCATTCAGGTGCGGTCACAGTCACCGGACCAAGGGTGAGTTAATTATAAAATTTTTTGGTAAACCATGAAGGGGGTTGTGGCAACATATCCTGGCTGATCCCTTTAGCAAGTATGAATGTGTCAATGAGATGTTTTATGCTTCGGCATAAAATCTCTCATTGAGGGGGTATTGTAACGTGACATTTTGGCCTACCTGGGATAAAATAACTAAATTTGTATTTAATAAAGCGAATAACATTCTTACGATAATTGGGACAGAACGTAAACAAAAAGGTAAATTTTATTGGTAAAACAGTGGTAGCACTGATTGTGAAAATTATTCAGTAATATTTTATCAAACGAGTTAAACAACCGACAAAACTGTGCCAAGGGCAGCTTCAAGGACTTCAAACTGTAAACAAGTGATGTAACAGCATCACGCGATGTTATGTCAGCGCCTTACATAACGCTAGAATGTGGGTGTAGCAGCGCTAGCAGTTTTTCGTTGCACTGACAGAACAAAGACAGTCGGCGAAAAACAACCAACATCTATGGACGCATATAACCGTCGCGTCCGCCGGCTGGCCGGTTTAGGCGAAGTTTTAGTCGCCCGCACCTAAAATGTAAATACCGCAGTTCAAAATGTGTTTTAAAACTCCAAATGATTTACATACGAATAATATAAACAGACTGTGTGGTGACAAACAAAAATGTAAAAACTGTTCGGCAATAAGAACCGTGTAAAACAAAAAGTGCGAGATGACAATACGGAGGGGACGATTCCAGATCAACTCTTCGAACAGCTAAGTATTCTGTGGAATACTACCATTTATTTGAAATCCAATATTTAAAAAATTACTAAAATACTCTAAATCATAAAATGAGATCTCTCAAGGCGTAAGTAACTGTATGTGTGAGTATGTGAAAGCGCTGGTTTCCGTTACATTATAGTTAGTCGTAAGTTTATATATATATTCAAATTAATAAATCTTTATAGTATGGCTAGGTGAATCAAATATTGTTCGGAATGTTATTTTGGCATATTTTAGTAAATTTAAACCGAAAGGTAAACAGAAAAATTGTCATGCTATAAAAAATAAAGTACAATTTATTTGTGCTTGCAAAATAGGTGTTTGTCATTGCATTGCCTGTCGTTTTTCTCTGCCTAAGTACATCAGACGACACCCTGGTAAATAATTCGAATATACTTAGTAAAAGTAAGTGATGTGGAATTTCATTTATTTTAAACAACAATAAACATGTGTAACCTCAGTTGGTACCCTAAAAATGGGACAAAATTCAATATTTCAATAACTTAATGAAACTAGTAACGTTTTAACATACACACAAAGAACCACAGCTACACCAACATAGATACTAATCTTGAAATATTATACTACTTACCCAAAGGTCGAAAACTTAACACAGCAGAACAATATGAAATATACAAACACCACACAACACAACCAAACAACATACTTAACGACCAATTACAGTATAAATCACACACACTTTTTGGCACAATTATACATAAAACTAACAATAATTTGGATCCCCGCACCAATCCCCTTCCACCAAACACCACCACCACAATACCTTTCAAAATAAAAACCGTTACAAGTTAATGGCAGTCTGTCTCAAAGCTGACGAAGGCGAACACCACACCGAAACGTGTACGAGAAGAAAAGACAAGTAAGTTTCACAAGTTGAAAGTTTCAATATTCTATAACATATTTTTAACACTTAAATAACGTACACTCCCTATACCAATTAACCAACAAATCTTGCAAACTCATTAATATCTCTAATCATGGCACATAACCTACATTCTGAATTATATCGCTATACCCATTCACAAAACTTTCTTTTCTTCCAATAGATTGTAACACTAACATTCACCCTTCACCATTTATCTCTATACCGTCGTTTATTATCCTTATCTTGCTAATAATTCAAACTTTTAAACAAATATAACAACAAAACTATCACTACGAAGGCAGGCCGACTTGTCGGTATCTACCTGTCGCTACCTCTCCTCACACACAATAATACCAGTATAAAATACCAAAAACCAACAGGAAAGCATAACAACAACAAGGCTGAGGATGGGAACAATAGGATTCCCGAAACATGTTCCAAATACAGGAAAATACATCTTGAGGTAAAGAAATTAAAAATATTCAATAAATTTCTCTAGGTACAATAGAGAAATTTTGGTCAGATGTCCAAGTCCAAACAGTGCTATGAAGAAGTACGGAATTAACAACTATGAATCTACTTGCTGCAAAGGGACTTCTATAGGGCAGTTTCACAATAATTATGGAGTCAATTTATTTAATGGAAATTATATAATCAATGAGAGTGAAGGACATAATATTAGACCAAAGGATGTTCATTAACAAAGATATGTGGACATTTGGCTATTATAGCAAGCGTGACGGTATATTTATATGGTAACTTATACATTTATACGGTATTTATAAATGTATAAGGTACATTTGGACCTTAAAGCAAGCATGACGGTATGCACACATGCTGTAAACTCGATTAAAAAAAAACATTCAAAGCCAGTCACAACAAGGTTCTGCATAGCTTTAACTTGGAAACAATCCGTAACAGGGACGTGTTAAAATATGAGTTAAACTGTTAGCATAGAAAAATCACTGATTTACTGACATTCTTGATACACCATCATCATCTTCACAACAAGGCATAGGCAAGGTGCTGCCTGTCCATCTTAAAAATCCTCCAGCCATCTCTTCCTGCGTCTACCCACACACCTGTGTCCTATAGGTTTGAATTTCCAGACTTGTTTGGTCAGTCTGGAATCTGTCATTCTTTCTATGTGTTCTTTCCACTGTTGTTTGTAATCTTTTAATTTTTCATTCAAGTTAAAAACTTTTAACTCTTCTCTTAATCCCTTATTTCTTATAAGGTCAAGTTTAGAACACCTTTTAACTACTCTTGAGAATGCCATTTCCGAGGTCTGTTATTTACCGTCTTTTTTCGTTGTTGCCCATAATTAACACCCATAATGTGTCCCTTTACATAGTACAGGGACTCCCATAACTTTGTAAAACTTTAATTTTGCATCTCAATCTACCTTGCTTCTAAAAATACGGTTGATTGTTCCACAGATCATTTGGCACTTACGTAACTTGTTGCGCACTTGTTACGGTGCAGTGGAGGAGGAAGTGATCTGCCATATGATCACTTGTACTCGAGAAATGGAGCAGTGCGGACAGTATTTCGAAGCTTGATTGCACACTTACTACATCGTTCAACATCATGTGAACATGAAATTTTACATTTGTTTTTCTATAAGGTAAGCCCTAGTAATTTTCTATATATTAATTCTACAGCGGTTTCATTTGTAACTCTATTTCCACACGTTGACGTCTGTTATAGATTCACTGCTAATGTTAAAACCATCTGACAATTCTACAGGTACTTTAAGCATGTGTGTGTTCTTATTGCATTATGTAATGCTTACCTGCGTACATTTATTGAACTATTCTTGATGGTGTAATTATACTTATACACATGATTGATGTCGTGTTTTATTTCACACATACTGTTTCGCACTGTGAGCGAGGAGAATGATTGTTTTCATTAGGTTACAACAATACACAAAATCTATGTGCACACATAGACATCAAGGTGCTTTTATGAAAGCCTACCCAACCCACACACATTTTATCTCTACACAGACAGACAACATGCCCATATACACATTTCGCTTTCCTCAACACTCATTAATCATTTGTGTGAAGGTTAACCTTACTTTTGAACACTGAAAAAAACCTGTGACAACAAAGACAAGAAGAGCAGTCAAGACACAGTGTTTTACTTCACACACACACACACACACACACACACACACACACACACACACACACAAATGTGCATGAATGTTAACCTTATTTATGAACATAGAAAAAACAAGACAAGAAGAAGAAACCAGGAACTGGCCACTTTATTTTCTTTCATACACATGTATACATTAAGTTACACAATTTTATGCCTCACACGACATCGCCCTATTAAATCAAGACAAGCAGATGACAACATGGCAACGGACACGCTGGATACACTTGTTAAGGGAACATAAATCCATTCCCGCCATGACACAGACACACTGGTGGTAGTGGCAATGCTAAATTTTCCCTCACACATCCTTCTTTAACCTATTTCCCTTCTAGAGGGAATTTTCTTCTCCCTTATCACATGTTGTAATGGGGCAAACGAAGGGTTTTTTTAATTGCATAAATTTCATGTTAACAATCTGTAGCAAACCATGCTAGGCAACACTTTAAAATCACCAAAGGTGTGACTTTTGTGAACACCTGGTAATCAGTTCGGTACCATGCTGTGCATAAAGAAATCATAAGGTACAAAAAAAATTATAACGTAATGTGTAAGAGCGCGCGTGTGCCGTACATGGTCTCCTCACCGCATTCCACGAGATGTCGAGAAAGGCATGGGACATTCACCAGCCAATCAGGGAGCAAGTTGATGGCATCGGAAGGTCCACCAAGCATATTCTCGCCATTTTGGAAGCTTTCAGTTGGCCAAAATTCTTCAGACTGCATGGTCATATGAAAAGTGCTCGAGCAAAATTTTAAAGTCGGCTGACAAATAAAAAGTGAATTCAATGTAAAAACAACTGGAAAGAATATCAGAGTGAACCAGTAACAATAGTCTTACAAATTTAACTGTTCAAAACTTATTTTTGGAGTGTTAAACAAAAAAGTGAATCAACAATAGTGGTGAAACCACGTGGAGAGGACTACAACAGGGATGAGTACCTAAAATAATAAACTAACTAACCTACACAGCATTTACCATTTTAAATGGGTGATCAATAAGATAAATTAGTTCAGAGAGCTCTATAAAAAGGGGGTTTTAAAATGTAAATCAGTAGAGGTATGAGAGCGTGTGTGTCATGAAAGCACTGGTTTGTCTATAAAAAGAAAATATCTAAAAAGCTAGTTACGTAAGATTGTGTTTATAACTATCGTTAGGGGAAGAAATTGTAAATTTAAAGGTTTGGAGTGACGCAACATCACGTTGCCCAATCGCTTGTAAAGTAATCAAAACGGAAAGTTAAAACAACAGAAAGAAGTTAAAATTTGTAAACAAATAAAAATGAGCTTGGTTTATCAGAAAAATGTGTTAGTAATTATTAACCAGCAAAACCCAGTAACCACTTTTACAGGTCACGAGTTCGAATATAGAATCCTGGACTAACGTGTGAAGGTAAGAGCTAAAATTAAATATTGGAAGTTGTGTTTTTTTTTATCTTTTCAAAGATTAATTATTAAAAGAAAAGTTACAATGGCACCTGAACAGGGACAGTCTGTATAAATTTATTTTGTACAGGCTGTACCTACTTGTGGATGTAAAAGGAGGTTACTTGGGGTTAGAGCATTTTACGGATAAGTATGTAGAAGAACGTGAGGAGAGGTTATGTGTTTGATAGACTAGTAAAATAATATTGAGTTAAGTGGTAGATTTTTATTGTATATGCAAATTAGAGAATCATTTAATTGAAAATATGTAAATTTGTAAATGATGGAAGAAAATAATGAAATTGAGGTAAATATAACTGACGTAACCATCATTGATGAATCTGAAAGTAAGTCAATTTTTGTAAACAAAGAAAATGTGTCAACCGAGTCAGCTGATACGAATGATTTGGGGTTGGAGACGACTCCAACCGTGGTAAGCGAAAATAGTGTAACTGACTCAATTGTAATTAGTAACGCGGGAGCGAAATCTACGCCCGTGGCAACTAGAATAAAAGAAAGAGAGCTGTCAATAAATGACCTATTTAACCTTATCAATAAACGTTTTGACATAAATGACATTACGTTTAACGAACAAAGTGAAAAGTTAGAGAGTAAGTTCAATGAGTTAAAGAGTGATATCCATGAACAAAAAATAAAATGTGAAAGTAGTTTTAATGAAGTAAAGAGTCGTTTTGACATAAATGATATTAAGTTTAATGAACAAGATGTTAAAAGTGAAAGTAGATTCGATAAAATAAAGAGCAATTTTAAGTAAAACTTAACGAATTAAATAATCGCTTTGACGTTAATGATATTAAATTTAACGAGTTAAGGGGTGACATGAATGAAATAAAAGCACAGCAAAATGTAAAATTTAATGAGATAAATAGTAGTTTAGTAAAGCAGTTTGAGAAGCGTTTTGATGAGATTAGTGAATCACAAAAACAATTGGATGAGCATATAAACGCCATCGATGAGCAAATAGATAATTGCAATAGCGATGTAAATACACAAATGTCAAATAAAGTGAAAGAACAAGTTAATGAACAACTGACAGAAATAAAAAATAATATAAATAAATAAATAGTCAAATAAATAAATATAATGCTGATACTGAATCTAAATTTAATTGTGCTATTGATAAAATTGAAGAGAATATTGTAATGGGACAAACTGAAGGGGATTTTATAATTTAATGAATTTCATGTTAAATTCTCTGTAGACAACCTTTGAGGTAATCTTTTTATTCACCTAGAGTGTATTTTTGGTCACCGACTATAGCTCCGTGACAGGTATGGCAAAGCACCGGAATGTTAATTGTCAGAAGGGTGCGTATTTGTGCGTACACGTGTGTGCCACCTTTTGCGACGTAGAAATGACACGTGGGAAAGTAAAAGAATTCCATGGTCGAATATGCGATTAAAACAACCAATCACAGAACGAGTTGATACCGCGCGGCCAACGCCTAACGCATAGCAGGCATGCAACCAAGCGCACATGAGGTCCGGGCAGTTGGTCACCACTCATCAAACAGCATAGTCGGTAGTACAACAGTCTCAGTAAATTAGCGACAGGAGCAAGTAGTGTAAGTACGCGCAGCCTGTCCAAAACATTATGTAAAGAAGAATATGTAAGTGAGAGTGTGAATTAATAAAAAATGAATTCGTAAAATAGAACGTATAAAGCAGTGCAGGTATAATGAATAAATAACTGTATTGGCCAATAATTTTAACAAATACAAATGTAATGCCCTTCTGATCTAAGGGCATTACATGATCAAAATTAATTAAGGGTAACTATCACGGTTTCGATGTATATCTTTAAAACATCGTGGCGACCCTTTTAGGGAGTTTGGAATCTTCTGGGGAGTTTTTATCAAAAAGGTAAGTGTAACAGAATCAGGGTAAGTAAATTTATGGCGTGGAAAAAGGTAAAAAAGTTTGTTTCTCCACAATATTAACAAGAATATGGATGTGTATAAAATTAATACTAACACTAAAATAAATGAAATAGAAAATACTTGTAAAGCAAACATACAGTCATTACAGGATACAGTCAATGAGACAACAAAAGTAGTATTCAGTCCGAATGTATCCATAATAATAAATTCATGTCAAATTGAACAGAGTATAATAAATGTAAAAGATGAACTGAGTATGGCAATCAGCCAAAAAGTAAATAATGTTACAGAACGAGTGATTATGACTCGCGATGTAAGTAATGAAACTGAACTAGAACAATTTAGTTGCGACAATCGGAGTGTGCATCCTACACATTTTTTGAATTGAGTATGGGAATTTAACCGATTTAATAACAGTAGCTGGGAAGTACAACTACTAAAGATTAGTACATGCTTTAAGGGGAGTTCCGCGATCTGGGCGGAGGTTCATAAAAACAAATGGGAGAGTTAAGAGAAGTTTGAACGAGCTTTCCGAGAAAAATATTGGTCGGAAGAGGATCAGGAGGTGTTGAGAAGTAAGATAATGGGAACGGGGAATTTTGGGATGTATAGTGACAACGTGACCATCTATGTGATGAAGATTTTTAATGAAGCTAAATACCTTGAACCTCCACTACCATTTAGATTGTTCGTGAGACACATTAGCAAACATTTACCCCGTGAGGTACAGATATTGTTGATGACCTGAGAAATAGCAGAGATAAGTGAATTGGAAACAATTTTGGACATTTTCCAAAATATAAGAGACCGTGAGATAGGTAGGCGTCTGAACCCACCGGGGACCCAAAATAACGGAAACCATAATCAAACAAGGGGGTCACCACACGTACATCGAGATGCGAGGGGAGAAAATAATAGTCGAAACAAATATTGGACATGTCAGGGGTCTAAATTTGAAAATTTTGCCCAACGCATATTCTGTTATAGATGTAAACAGGCGAGGAACAGTCGGAGGCACGGAACACTACCACAACACACCAATCCAAATCAGCGAGGAGAGGATGGCCGCCACGGAGCACCGAGGAGTAGCAGGAATATCACCAGTAACGGAAGTTGGTTAGTACGCGGTGGACAATGGAGGAAGGGACCCAGCCATTGTTACTAAATAACAGCATAGTCCAGGATGACAACAGCTATCGGAGTCACCTCATAATAACTGATATATCCCAGGAATTAATAGAAGAGGACAACTCCGACATGATGAAACCAGAGGTCGGATTGACTGAGGTAATGATCACCATAGAAGGTAAGAAAGTGAAAACCTTGGTATTGGTAGATACAGGTAGCGAGGTGTCAGTAATTTCAGAACATATTTTAGAGGAATTAAAAGGGGTAAACAAAAATATTCCGTCATTACCCGTAGTGGGCGTTACTATAGTAGGGATTACCGGGGTGAGGAGTAAGTGTCACAAAACAAGTTCAGTTAAACATGGTCATAAATGGCGGGGGTAATATGAAAATACATTTTTAGTCGTACGTGGTTTAAATTTGGAGGTTATTTTAGGTAACAATTTTTTAATAAGGCACAAAGCGGTGATTGATTTCCATAAACGGGTATTAGAATTAGATGAGATTGGGCCAATCAGAATTAGTTCTGAATGAGTAGTGGGCACAATAAGAGTTTCAGTATAAAAGTGATACAAAATCGGGTCGGTGATGCGGATACAGTAGCGAGAGTCGATGTGTGTAGAGAGAGCGAGTGTTGAAAGTAAAGAACGAATATGGGAGGACAGGGAGTATAAATTTTGTAGTGAGGGTGGCACTGTAGAGAGTCCCCAACATGAGGCGTTGTGGCGGGTTGTGAAACGTTTTAAAGAGGTGTTCGCAGAGTTGCCTGGTCAAATCAGGAACTATGAGTGTGTGCTAAAAGTGTAAATAAACAAACTTTTTACCTTTTTTACACCCCATAATTTTACTTACCCTGATTCCGTTCAACTTATTTTGTTAATAAAAACTCTCAGAAGATTCCAAACTCACTCAAAGGGTCGCCACGATGTTTTCGGTTATACATCAAAACCATCATACTCACCCTTAATTAATTTAGATCATGTAATGCCCTTAGATCAGAAAATTCACAGGTTCCGTTTAGACGAATTCTTGATGCAGAACTCATGTTATGGGTGTGATGTAATAATTAGTTTAACACATTTTTATGCTATTTAAACAAACTCTTTTATTTCAATCACTTATAAAATACTTTCTTTCTCTTTTCTTTACGAAATATTATTTACTCTTATCTCTATCATATAAAAATTGTCTTATACTACTCTACATAAACAAACCAGTACTTTTACTTTTAACGTTTTTCCCAAATTTCATCACACCATTCTCACACGCTAGTTACAGATTTTCTTCTACAGGTTTATTTAATGAGCTCTTTAATATTTTGTCACCGGACAAAAGGCTTGCCGCATGACAAATGGCGCCAATCGTACACTCTAGTGTTTTTGGTGGCCCTAAAAAGGACCGTGTGGTGAGAAGGCTGATGTTGGTCGTGCCGCGCTGAGATGTTCGGTGGCTGCGCCCGCTGTTTGTGGCGCAATGCAGTCCTCCTCTTCTTTCGGCATCGGTTGTAGAGTCGGCTGCCGTCCCAGCGAAATCCATCCCTGCCGCGGAACTGGAGGGCGAAGAAGCAAGAACGCCGGTTCTATTCTTCGGCCGTTCCTTCCGGCTGACTCTGCGTCAATGTCGTCCGAGAGAGGAGAGGAGATGAAGTACGTCCAATGGCGTGGCGATGAAGAGTGCGTCAAAATTTTCTGTCGGCCCGGGTTTTATGCACTAGCCGGGATCGCTGATTGGCTCGCTGTGTCCACCACTGGTACCGGAGAGCAGATGTTCGCATACCACTGCCCTCACAATTTGTTAAATTATTGGTCAATATAGTTATTTATTTATTGTACTTAATTGCACGTGCCATCCACCATCTTTCTTAGTTCACTTTCACTTCATCACAAAGAACACTGCTTTATACGTTCCACTCTAAGAATTCATTTTTTAATGACACTCTCACATATTCTTCTTTACATAATGTTTGGGGCAGGCCACGCGTACTTACACACGCAGCCTCCCGTCACTTTTTTTACTGAGACGGTGCTGGACTTTCGACTACACTGTTTGACTAATGTTGACCAACTGGGCGAACTTCGTGCGCATGGTTGCCTACATGCCAGGCGTTAGGCATTGGCTGCTGCCGTCAACTTGTTCCATGATTGGTTTAAATGCAGCGAGCGGGAATAATTCGCCTTACTTCCGTTATGAAGTTTGGTTTTAAGATTACATATTTTCTCATGCCCTTCCGTGTCCTCTGAACACATGTCGCAAAAGGCAGCACACACACGCGCTCTTACATATCCCATTGTTTACCCGTACCTGACTCTGCCTCATACGGTTTCAACCATAGGGTGTTTAATAACAAGTGTTATCCAAAATGGTTTGTTACAGATTGTTACAATAATTATGAATTAAAACCCTCTGCTTTATTTGCCCCGTTATAATACCCTCCCCCAATGAGAGGTTTTCTGCCAAAACAGAAACTCTCATTGCCTAAAACCCAAGAGGACCAGCAAGGATATGGCGCCACGACCCCCTGTAATTCCTTATTAAAATCATGGGTAACTTACCCCCTAGTCCGGTGATTGTGGCCGCTGTATCACCAGACTCTGAAACAATTCATAAAAACATCAATAACTGGCCTTTCACAATACCATATCCCCAACTGATTTGCTTTCCTCTTAGCCCGTACTGGTTTGTCTTTTGCAAAGTACTGGTGTCTTATTTAACTTGTTAATATACAAATACATTTGTTCTACATTTATACACAATTACCTAATACTCAATTCAACACTTTATGTTTCACCAATAAACATGATACAACATAATAAACATTCCAAATAAACATTACCATTATTACATTGAAATAAATCTTTCACCTTTGAATTTGCATAAAAATTACAAACAAAACATTACCACCTTAGTATTCAGATTTCAACTCTGAATTTCTATTAAACATTTCAATCATATAATTTTACTTGTCTACCATTTATTATCCACTTCAAATCAAAAATAAATTTTTCAAATTTATTACACATTTTTCGATCTGTTAAATTAATTACACCATCTCTTTTAATTAACTACTTTAATTGCATTATTTAAAACCTTTCCAATTAATTTAATCTTCTTACATTGATTTAATTTCATAACATTCATTTACCATTTATTATAACCCTCAAATCAAAACTTTCAAATTGATTACCAAGATTCCTATCTTTTAATAAATTTATTTTACATGAATTTAATTTTCATTATAAACATTCATAATTAGATACTTACAATTATTCAAATAAAAAATTTATTACTATCATAGAATCAATTGCAACTATAAATTGGTTACACAAAATATAATATACACATAACACCATGTATCAGCTGATATCTCATCATAACAGCATAACCTTATACCAAGAACATGAAAACATAATACAACTTTAATTTCGACTTTCTATTGAATCTTCCAATTGTTACATTATAATTTGTACTCAGAATTTTTTTTTTTTTTATATTCTCATTTATCAATAAATGGGTGGCTCCCTTTCAGCAAAAATAATCTGGTTTATTCTATGGGTATTTAAACCTACTCTCACTCTCACCTTCTTCTTTATATCAACAACTCACGGATTTGAAATAGGGTGACACCATTCTCTTAATAATATTTCCCTCCAACCTTTTCTCTAACAGCTCTACTTGAACCTCTTCTTTCAGAATAGGGCACCTTATAACCTCTTTTGTACATAGGATGTGTGTTCCCTTACCTTATACTCATGCCTTTATTAGTTCCTGGACTGGTACAGGTAACCCCGCCAACCCCCTTCAAAACTTTTCACGACCTGCCGCAACGCCTTACGTTGGAGACTCCCTAACAACTCCACCCTTATTTTTAAAAAATTATGGGCTCTATTCTCCCATATTCGCTATTTACTTTCATCTCTCCCTTTCCCCCTGCCTACATTCACTCTCGAATCTGTGTCCCCCCTGCTGACCCCTGTTTATCTCACTTTACTTCCAGAAATTCTTATGATGTCTAATACCCATGCAAAACTAACTCTGACCGGTTTAATTTCATTGTCTAACTCTAACACCCTTTCACTGAAATCAATTACTGTTTTATTAAAAAATCGTTACCCAAAATCCAACTTTTACCACATTTTAAATTCATTTAAATCCATCTTTTCAATTAATTTAAATTAATTACCTCAAATTAATTTAATTACGTTAATTGCAATAATTTAAATTACTTCAATTACATTATAAAATTTCAATAATGTCAATTACTTTATCAAAATAAAATATAGTTATCACTCACTCAAAACTGTAAACATTGCTTACAAAAACTGCCATGTATGCACACAACACTGTAATTATTTTGATTGTAATATCTTTACCATTACATTATAAAATATTAATAGTTACATACTGTTAATCATTTCATCACTTATCATTATCATCATTTACTCAATAAGAATTATCAATGTTAAGTACCCAAAATACAATGTACATACACATAATATAACCTATTATACAATCCATACTGCCTGTAATCTCAATATATAAACACCTTTTATGTTTAATTATTTATCATTTATTATACAATTTGTAACGGGGCGAAAGGGGGGAAATTAATTTTAATAATTTTAAAACCAGTCAGGGTACTGTTCTGTAACCATCAGAAAATACGCATCGGGAATTGTGAAGAAGAAATTACAGTGAGTGGACTATATAGTCAAACAGTTGCTTTGTGGCATTGGAATGCAGGTTATCAACGAGGGGTGCGCTTTCTCAGCCACATGCGCACACCGACGGCCAACTTTCCCATCGTTTCGGCACGTACTAATACATTCTTTCGCGCTGTGTGCGCAATAAACAGCTCAGTCGACTAAGAAACCTTTCCCCGGCCGGGTGAACACATAGGCTCGTGAGCCTAAAACCAATTAAAATTTTAAAATATGATTTAGAGTGTGACAGAGTATGAAGTGTAAAAGCAGTTATAATGCAGTGACGCAAAAAAATTAACCAACAGAACTTTTTCACACAAAACAGTGAAATTTATAAAGAAGGTGAGAACGTGACTAAAATTTACAAATGAGAACTTTTCGGATATAAAACAGTGAACCACCAAAACGACCGAACTACAATATTTGACATTGAAATACGCAGGAAAGGAAGTAGCCACACGTAAATCCATTTTCAATAATTATAAAAAAAAATTCTTTAATTAGTAGAGCTCTAAATGAATGCATGTGTGTGTGCGCAAATACTGGGTTGTTTTTATTAATTAGTTAATAAATGATTTAAGTGTTAATTATAATGGTTAGAAGAGGTAAATGGTTTTTATGTATCAATGTGGTTATAATTTTGTCAGAGGGAATTGATATCCCAGTATTCATTTGTTCATCATAAATGTAGAGGAGGGAGTATGTTTATTAAACCATAAAAGAATTATGACAAAAAATAAATAAATCAAGTGAGTTAGTTAACAAATACAATGAGAGTAATTATTAATAACACTTAACCCTAAATCACTTATAGGTACGAGTTAACGTGAAGACTCTGGCCCGATACAGGTAAGGGAATGGTGATTGTGTATATTTTTTAATATTGATTAATAAAAAGGTGTAACTTCTCAATGGTGCATCCGAACAGTGACAGTTTACACAAATTCATAATTTGTGTCGACCACGTCTACTCGAAAATAAATGATTTAGAAGTTGAGTAGTACAATGACGTACAAAAAAATGTTAGGTTAAGTGAGTGATAAAATGATTTGGAGTTAAGCATAAGATGTTTTATATGTAAGTTAAGAGAATCATTTAAACGAAAATCAGTAAATTTATAAAAATGGCAGGAAATAATGAAAACGATATAAATGAAATTGACGTAATTGTAGGTGACGAAGCCGAAAATAAATCGATGTTTGAAAGTATGTCAACTGAATCGGCTGATAAAAGCGACTCAGGAATTCAAACAAGTGAAAGTAATTTTGACGAATCAAAAATAATGCATAAAGTTGAAATTCATTCAACACCTATTTCAATTAATCAAAACAAAAAAGCTGATGACAGTAGTATGTTAAAAGACTTGTATAGTTTAATATGTAGTATATAATACGAAAGAAAGTTCAGAAAAGTGACACAATGAAGTAAATAGTAACTTTAATAAATTAGAAGAGCAAAATAACGAGTTAAAAAGCGAAATACATGAACAAAAATTAAAATGTGAAGGGAATTTCAATGAATTAAAAAAGCAAAATAATGAATTAAAAAACGATATTAATGAAATTAATAAGCGTTTAGAAAATACAAATGAGATATTTACCAGTAACGTTAACAAATTAGAACGGAATATTGAGAGAATGTGAGAGTGGAGAGCAGATATAGGTAAGTGCAAAACAAGTGAAAATAACGGAGATATAGGTGTTAGTTTAAATGCAGAACAGGTGACGATAGACAAGGTAAGTAATAATGATAATTCTAATAATGAGTCAACAAGTAGTAGCAAAATAAAGAGTGATAACAGTGGTATAATTAAAAACGTGGTGTTAGAGAGTAAGGTTGTGAGCATAGAAAGTGTTGATGAGGTTGTGAGAGAGTGTGAAGAGAGGTTAGGTGGGCAAAGGCCAGATTTTCCCCAAGTATATAATGAAACAGGGTTTTCACCGTGGTGATATGAGGACAGAGTTTCCTCCGGTAGTTGTGTGGAAGACGAGGTGTCTTCAAATAGTCCCTTAATTTTTTGTGGTGTTCTCAGAAGTGTCAAGAAGTATAGTAAGTTTGTAGTGCCCTTTGCGTGGTATGAAATAGGTCAGTGGGGTTGTGACAGGTGTTATGACGATGAGAGATATTTTGAGAGAGTTGTGCGTTGATGGGGAGGTAGAATTATTTACGTTAAGTAGGAGTTATAAAGAGCTGAAAGAGAGGTTAGAATTGGAGAAAATATACTATATGAAATGCTTACCTTGTGAAATAGATATAGATGGTTATTTTGACGATACCGTTGTAGATGATAGACTTACCTTGTGATGTGATGGATATAGTAGAAGAATATGATAAAATAACTTACCTTATGCTGACCAAGAATACTGATGGAGACAAGACAAAAAATACCAAAGTAGACGGGTTTTATGAATTAATAGGTAATAATGGTGTCAAATACTATGTTGATAATGGTCATTACAATAATAATAATAGTGTAACGAGTGTGAGTAAGGACGATAATTGTTATATAAAAGTAAGACTATTATATGATGATGGGGGTTAAATAAAAAATCAGTGAATGGACATTTTAAATATTTTAGTTTATGGTTATGACCTTGCTAACTTATGAAATGAGGTGTGGTAAACAGATAAATAATGACAAGAAATTGGAAATAAATTTATAGCGAATTTAATTGTTTTTGTGTTGTAAAATGTATTTTATGTAAACAATGTGTGTAGTAGAAATTGATTAAATAATAATAATATTTT
This sequence comes from Magicicada septendecula, assembly GCA_034769895.1. Classification (NCBI taxonomy): domain Eukaryota; kingdom Metazoa; phylum Arthropoda; class Insecta; order Hemiptera; family Cicadidae; genus Magicicada; species Magicicada septendecula. Next base: position 12,112,460 of record CM068367.1, read on the forward strand.
ATCAGATTAAATAAGCAATGAGAGTTGGTAATAAATGAATTGTAATTGTTTTGGAATTGTAATTAAAATAATTTGTGTTTTAAATAACTGACTGAATTAAAGAATTTGAGATTAATTAATTAATTAATGTGGTACAAATAAATTTTGATAATGAATTTAAATGATTTTATATGATCTGAACTTGAGAATAAATAGTAAATGAATAAATATAAAATGTGCTTAGTTGTGGAGTCATATGATGTTATAATGTTTCAGAAGATACATGGAATTGTGTACATGATTTGGTGGTGATAAATGATTATATTTTTTGTGTCTATGACAGTAATCATGTTGTATTCAAGAATTTGAGTGATGTACTGTAAGTATGGAGTTTATAATGCAACTTAAAGAAAGTAAAATGTTTACTGTTTGAATAATAAATTTCAAACGTGTTTAAAGGTTTAAATTAAATGATTAAATTAATTTGAGGTAATTATGAATTTTCTAATATAATTTTCAATGATCATATCAAGGTGAAACATTGTAAAATGTTTGAGTAATAATGATAAGGCATTTGAGTCAGTCAAGATTAATTTTAAATGGGTGTTAGACAGAATAAGATTTTTGGAATATAAGTAATACAGAAAAGGGTCAGTAGTAGTGACACAGTGGCGTTAGAGTATATATGTAGAGCAATGAGAGTGATATAATTGGAGAGTAAATAATGATGGTGATATTTTGTAAAGAGGGTGGTGTGGTAAGGAGTCCTTAACGACAGGCGTTATGGCGGGAGGGAATAGTTTTAAATGGGGTTTGGTGGAGTTACCTGGGAAGGAACCAGGAACTAATAAGGGAATGAGTATAAGGGAGGGAACACACATCCTAGGTACAAAGAGGGTATAAGATATTTTATTATAAGAGGTAAGTGGTTTAAGTGGGATTAGATAATTAGTGGAGTTAAATAGTTTTGAGAGATTAGTGTCACCCTATACAAATCTGTTAGTGATTGTTAGAGGAAGCAGGAGGGTAAGGTTATATTTAAATGCCAATTTAATAAATCAAGTCATTGTGAATAACGAAGAGTCACCCAAACCAATAAATGATGAATAATTGGTGGCTAATTAATAAAAGTTCAATTGAAATTAAAATGTAATGTTTATAATTTTATATGCAAATTTAAAGATGTAAGGTGTGTAATTTCTGATCAAACGTAGATGTGAATTGTTTATTTTAAGGTAACAACAACAATGTTAATTATGAGTGTACTATGTTTTATTATGTTGTATTATGTTTGTTAGAGTGTAGGAAAATTAAATAATAAAATAACCAAACATATAAGAGTTTGCCATCTGCGAACTGCAGTAGCAGTGTAAGTGTAAACCTTGTATGTCTTTTAGTAGTTCCCCTACATTTCAGGCGGTCACGACTTCACCGAACCCTGACCGTGGATTTATAATGTAAATATATTCTAAATTGGTGAACTTAGAAATTAACTGGGGGTAAATCAGGGGAATCTACATAACTATGGAACAGCGGCTATCATCAAAGGTGGTGGTAGTGCCGTATTAAGGGTGTGTGAATCATTATAGTAGGATTACTGGTGTCCTCGGACATCAGTAATACCGAATTTTTTATATAACGCTGAAGCAAGCGTCTACCTAGGGGTAGGCAGCGTCTACCCCTAACAACCTTCCGTTCTTGTGGAAGCAACTGGGCGCCACAGTCCAGTGGGGGGTCATAGTGTGTGTGGTAATAAGGTTACTCAGCGAAGTAACGAACTAAAAGTTGAAACTTAATAATGCTGACTAGCAGATAAGCTAATTAAATAATTTTATTTCGATTCAAGAGATGATTACAGCAGAGGATTTGTTCAGAAGTAATTGCTTTAAATCTGTTATGCTCTGTATAAGATTTGATAGATGAATTTACTGATTTTGAAAAAAATTAATGCTAAGGAATTTATGATGTTTTATAATGTTATTATTTTGACTATGTTACAGTGTAAGAATTATAAACATATGTAATGTATTTTTCATGGTATAGTATTTTGTGTAGTGTATCTAGGGTAAGGGCATTCACCTGACCCAGAGAGATCAGCTGATGACTGATGTTAGAGACTTGATATGTTTCTCTTAAGCAAATCTTGGCTTCTTTTGTTAGTGAATGTAATTAGATAATTTTGTTTTATGGGAAGATACTTAAAAAAGAGATTTTGGGAATTAAATTTTTTCTTGAAAAAAAAAATCTATTCTTTGCAGTAAAGAACGTTATTTTAAATTGTAATGTTCATTATAAGTAGAGAAGGTGTCAGCTGATTCATGATGTGTATCTTATGTTATCTTTTGTACTCAAGTGCAGTTATTTTTGAATTTATGGTAGAAATAAGTTGTGTAATTTTATTTGTTTATTATGACTGTTAGCAGCTAATTAAGAAGAATTGTAAATTCATTTCAAAGATTTTGAAATTTTGAGAGTAAATGGAAAGAGATGATCAAATTAATGGCAATATGAATCTTTGATATTGAACTTAGATTAATTTCTCTAGGTGAACAGAATTTAAATGATTTAAGTATTATTATATATATAAACTTTCACAATATGAACTTACTTTCTTTACACTTTCCCAAACGTTTCGAGGTGTTGTGCCTCTTCCTCAGTGGGAGTAAATACTGATTGTCAGTTAACAGAATAACGGTTATGGACTTAGGTGTGTGTGGTTCGGGTTGATGGTGGCAGGGAATTGGCGCTGAGGTTCAAACTGTGTGTTTTGATCAGTGTATCGAATAGTGTATGTGATCTATAATGTAATTGTTCATTTAATATGTTGTTTGGTTGTAGTGTGTGATATCTGTATATTTCAAATTGTTCAGCTGTGTTTAGTTTTCTACTTTTAGGTAAGTAGTGTAATATTTCCATGTTGTGTTGTATGTTTGTGTAACTGTGGTTTTCGTTTTGTAAATGTGTGGCAAATGTAGAATGTATGTAGTTTGTGGTGAGGGCTTTTAAATGTTCTGAAAACCTGGAGGAAAAAGATCTTCCCATCTGGCCGATGTAGAATTGGTGACAATCATTACAATTTAATTTATATACCCCTGTTTTGTTGTATGTGTCTGTGTCTTTGTTAGTATTATTTATGTGTTTCCTAATGGTGTTGTTGGTTCTGTAGGCTACTTTATAATTATGTTATGACTAACCCCTAAACACACATGACTACCAAGAAGAATTAAACACAATCAAATACATAGCAGTCAAAAATGGATACACCCCCGAATTAATAAATAAACTACACAAACGCATCCTAAACACTAAAAGTATTGAATTTTCAATTCAATCATATCGAAAATGTACCCAATTCCCGATGTCTATGGTAATAATACAGAAAAAATATTGAATACAATGGAAATAGCTTACTTAATTTTGCAAGCATTAATAATCTCAGTACAGTAAACCCTCGATTTAATGGACTAATTGAGGCTGAGGGGTGTCCATACAATCGAAAGTCTGTTAAATCGCAAATTTTTGTTTTTTGAGGATATATTTAAATCAAATAGGCCTATAACACTTGAAATTTTAATACTATTAATATCATGCAAATACCGTATTCTTCCGAATACAAGCCGCACTTTTTCTCGTAAAAACATGGTCGCTAATTTGGCATGCGGCTTGCATTCACGCGCTAACGAAATTCGAAGTTATACCTGACTTCTGGCAGGACGAACGCTTTTGGTATCTATGGGTTGTTTACTGCCTAAGCAACAGCAGTTTGCCTGGCTGTAGTTAACTCTGGCGTTATGATTTATGACTACAACCGAATGTTTTAACAGCAAACTGAAGAAATAATAGGAAGATAAAGTGTAAGTGCGTGCGCACGCGCGCGTGTTCGCACCCTTCTGTAGGCAGCAAGACAAGGGATGAGTAGAGGGGTGTGAGTAACATGTTTCTAAATAACGGGTAAACTACCAGTGTGGTTTTCTATTGTAACAGCGGCAACATCGCTTATCTGTACTGTACTTTGTTTTCATTCGGCGTTTTTGTAGTGCGTTTGCGGTATGAGTGATATTGTGGAGACTAAAGGCACGCAGTCAAATCAAATTAAACGTAACCCGTACGATGTGAATTATAAACTGTGATACAAAATGTAGAAAAAACGTACAATCGCGAAGCCGCAAGGAAATTTGATATTGATGAATCCTGTATTCAACGATGGAGAAAACAGAAGGAACGACTTTTAAATGCAAATACTGCGCGACAAGCATTCGCAGGACCTCAAGTTGGGCGTTTTGTAGCAGTAGAGTCCAGCGTCTGTGAATACATACGGCTTTTAAAAAGGCAAGGACTCCCTGTCACTAGACATGTTTTAAAATTAAAAGCTTTAGAAATCGCAGAAGAATTAAAAATTTCTGGTTTCAAAGCCAGCTTCGGGTTTAAAAGACGAATGATGCGGCGAAATGGATTTGCGCTTAAATGACGTACATCACTTGCGCTAAAACTACCGAGTGACTACGAAGAAAAACTCCTACAGTATCAGCGGTTTGTCATTCATTTACGCAAGAAGCATAATTATTCACTTGCACACATGGTAAATGCTGATGAAACGCCCGTATTTTTTATTTTGTATTTACGTATATTTACTGTGGACCAAAAGGGAACCAAATCTGTAACAGTAAAGATTACGAGAAATGAAGTTACGTGCCACTGTAATGCTTGCTGTATTAGCCGATGAACGAATATTTCACAGTGAAATAAGATGCATATCAGTGTATATTGTTCAGTGTTAGTCGTCGTGATGTCTTCCACTGAACGTGTGCGACGCCTGCGTCAACGACAACGCAAAGACAGGGATCGTGAAGAATTAAATGAATTCTTGATGAATACTTCGTTCTCATCAAATACAATTGAAGATGAGAAAATTTGCGTGTTTCAAAACAAGAAGAAAAGAAACGAAAGAATGCTCCGATAGCCAAGCAATATCGCCAGAACTAGAGAGTCTGCAGTTTATGCACATTATATGTTCCAAAAGCCTAAAAATATTATCATGCTCTTTTTTTTTTTTTTTTGCCCCGTTGTGTCTGTCAAATTCTGTCCGTTAAATCCGAAGTCCGTTAAATCGAGTGTTTACTGTATTACCAATCGTTTTTAGACATAAGGAGATACAGAAATACATCTGGACTGAAATAGGTGCCTGTTCAATAATAGATTATATTATTGTTAATCAAAAAATGATGAACCTAGTTCTGGACATAAGAGTATTTAGAGGAAGTGACGTCCATACTAACCATCTACTAATTAGTAAGATTAATTTGTTAAGAAAATGGTACAGGAACTCGAATAAGAAAACGAAAAGACAGAGCAAGGAAGATCAATTCAAAGTACGGCTTTTGGAAAAGGACTCCATAAAAGATTTGTATCAACTAATCGGAATTTTTCGTTACATCTGAAATGGTGGAGGTCCCTACGTCGTATCGATCAACTAAATCACGATCGGATTCACAATTTTTTAACCACTTTACAATTTCCAGTTTATTTTTAAGTGACAAAACAACTTCCTTTCTATTCGGCATTCTACAGAAGTCAAACCCATGAAATCAGACAGACCAGAGCAAAACAACTGACGACCTAATGTGCCATAAATGACATGTACTAAAAAAAATGCGAGAACCGTAAATTACTCGTGAATGTTTTAAATTCAAACTGAAGCAAGCGCACTTATATTGTCTGAACACTATGATCTGAAACATTCCCTATCAAAACGTTGTTTTTTATATTTGCTTATAACTTACTTCTATCTTAACTTATCCACTTTTAATTATAAACTGAAACAACTCTGAATTCACGCACTATTAAGAAGTTTCTTAAGACGCATACACCACCTTCGACATCATAACCTATATCTTTATTTATAAGAACCGTGGACTCTGGCCCGGCCATCTTTCGCGGGATCCGACCTAAGACTCCCCGGGTTCCATGGACGGATTCCGGGGAAGGCCCGCAAGATGACTCCCGGAATATTCCCTACCCGGGAGGCTTCTACCTATGCCGGGACACTGCCTGCTGTTTCTGGCATCCGGGCCAGTCGATCTCCCAAGCTAGGACTTTGTCAGAGACCTCCCCGGGGTACGGAAGGTTCTCCAAAGCCCGGAAAAGCCGTCGACATGCCAGGCACGCGCTGGAACTCTGGCCCGGCCGTTTTTCGCGAGATCCAACCTAAGACTCCCTCGGTTTCGTGGATGGACTCCAGGGAAGGCCCGTCGGACAACTCCTGCGCTATTCCCTACGCAGGAGGCTTTTACCTATGCCGGGACACCGCCTGCTTTTTCCGGTATGCAGGATGGTCGAACTCCCGCACTAGGACATTGTCTGAGACCTCCCCGGGGTACGGAAGTTTCTCCGCAGCCCGGAAAAACCGTCGACATACCAGGTGAGGGGCTGGAACTCTGGCCCAGCCGTTTTTCGCGAGATCCGACCTAAGACTCACCGGGTTTCGTGGACGGACTCCGGGGAAGGCCCGTCTGATGACTCCCGCAATATTCCCTACCCGGGAGGCTACTACCTATGCCGGGACACCGCCTGCTTTTTCCAGCCACCAGGCCGGTCGATCGCCCGCACTAGGACTTTGTCAGAGACCTCCCTGGGGTACGGAAGGTTCTCCGAAGCCCGGAAAAGCTGTCGACATGCCAGGCGAGGCGCTGGAACTTCGGCCCGTCCGTTTTTCATGAGATCCGACCTAAGACTCTTCGGGTTTCGTGGACTGACTCCGGGGAAGGCCCGTCGGACGACTCCCGCAATTTTCCCTATGCAGGAGGCTTCTACCTATGCCGGGACACCGTCTGCTTTTTCCGGCATCCAGGCCGGTCGAACTCCCACCCTAGTTCATTGTCTGAGACCTCCCCGGGGTACGGAAGTTTCTCTGAAGCCCGAAAAGCCGTCGACATACCGGGTGAGGCGCTGGAACTCTGGCCCGGCCGTTTTTCGCGAGATCTGACCTAAGACTCCCCGGGTTCCGTGGACGGACTCTGGGGAATGCCCGTCGAAGAACTGCGCTATTCCCTACGCAGGAGGCTTCTACCTATGCCGGGACATCGCCTGCTTTTTCCGGCATCCAGGCCGGTTGAAGTCCCGCGCTCAGACTCTGGCCCGGCCGTTTTTCGCGAGATCCGACATAAGACTCCCCGGGTTCCGTGGACGGACTCGGAGCTAAGACTGCCGGGCTAGTCTCTATACACCGATGCTATGGCAACCAGAATGTATTCTATTGGGTTGCCATGGTAACCTCATCTAATAGTTTTTAAGACCCTAAAGGACCCCCGCCCACCAAAGGATCGTATCGAAAAAAAACACCTGTCCTATGTTGGTTCTCTCATTGCGTAAAATATTTGTGCCAAGTTTGGTTGAAATCGGTCCAGTAGTTTAGGAGATGTGGAACATACATACATACATATATACAATGACTTTTATTTATATTAAGATAAGCCCTCAAGATTCTGAGTGCAATTATGTAGATTCATATATACAAAGTTTATATATATATATAGTCATAAGGAGTAAAAGTGTATAAAACGAGTTTGAAATGATGGGTGAATTGTTACTTGTATAAACGTTTGTATATATTTTCTTCAATTTAGGGCATCAGTTCAACGTCATCGATTGTTGAACACCGATCTGATGGTAAATTATTCTGCATCAAAAATGTTCTACAATCACAGCTAATTTCTATGTGGTATTGGTTAAACTAAACTGATGGGCTGCTATGTCTATATATACAGGGTGCGGCAGAAAAACCTCCCACATATAAAAGGCTAACAAAAAAAACATGAGCGATGCTATTCTAAATTTTATTACATATTATGAAAGGATGGGGCTCAAATGGGGGAGTGATGCGTAATATATGGCCTGCATACAAGAGCTGGTCACTAGCCTCTCCTCTCCAACTCCAACTCCAACTCTCACCTACAAGCGGTGGGCCCTGCTAAGTCGAGCAACCCATGCTAAGGTTGTGGTAACCAATCCCTTCGGCAGCTTGGGTCGGCGAGCCAACGAGAGATGGGGGTCTGGGCGAGGTGGCCCTGAGGTAATCAGGGACCCGGCTTACCAAGATGTAGTGTGTCGGCAGCAGGATGCATGGCGGGGTTGGCGGCGGAAGAACATAAAAATGTCAATGGCGGCCCCCATAGATCTAGTGAGTATGGTCTACTGCGGAGAGGTGGATGAGACTCGTTAGCTCAGTGAAGGCAACTCATCTAAGAGACGGGAACTCTAAACATAAAACCCCTGGTCCTCCAGGTTGGGGGTTGGGTGTAGGGTTAACAACCCACCCCATAAAATAATATTGTTATGAAACCAAGAGAAAAAGGTAAAGCCGGATGGATTAATGGAATTGGGACTGGATCGTGGAAAAGGGACAAAGATTTTAAACTTGCGACGTGGAACTTGCGTTCCTTATACAGACCTGGAGCCTTGAAGATATTAATAGGAGAGGTTCTCAAATATAAGATAGATGTTTTGGCTATGAAGGAGATGAGGTGGACTGGCGCTGGAATCATGGATCGAAGGGACTACTCGGTGTATTACAGCTGTCAGAACCGGGACCATGTGCTTGGAACTGGCTTCTTGGTAAGCCGTAGAATGAAAGCAAATATCATTGATTTTAAACCCCTTACACCTAGAATGTGTAAAATAAGACTTAGGGGAATCTTCTTTAATTATACTATAATAAACGTGCATGCCCCAACTGATGATAAGCCTGAGGAGGAGAAAGATGATTTTTATGACTTGCTGGAGAATGCGTATGCTAGCAGCCCTAGACATGACATAAAAATAATCATAGGTGACTTAAATGCCAAAGTGGGAAGCAGCCATGCTTGTAGTAATATAGGAAAGTATAGTTTACTCTCTGAACACTCAGACAATGGTTTCCGACTATTGAACTTCGCAGTTGGTCAAAATATGATCATAGGAGGGACTTTCTTCGACCACAAAGACATACATAAGGGCACATGGATCTCTCCAGACGGGAGAATGGTCAATCAAATAGATCATGTCCTATTGGATGGCCGCCATAAATCAGACTTACAAGACGTTATAGTTTATAGAAGTGCCAACATGGATAGCGATCACTATCTCGTAGTTGCAAAACTGAGAGCTAGAATCTCCAATAATAGAAATGAAAAAGGATAAAGACTGTTAGATACAATACAGAAATACTAAAGGAAGAAGAAATAAAACGGAGGTTCGAGGAAGTTACTAATGAGAAAATTAGACAGTGGAGACTTGAATGCCATGAGGAACAAGATATAGAAAACCACTGGCTTAATCTAAAAAACATATTAGTGACCACGGGAGAAGAAATCGTTGGGTTGAAGAAGAGACATGGGCGAGATGAATGGCTTGATAAGGAGTGTGAAGAGGCAACTGAATTCAAAAACAAGACATACAAATTTATGATTCAAAGGAAATGCACTAGGGCTGTTCAAGAGGAATACAGGAAGGCCAGGCGGATGGAAAAGAAGATTCATAGAGGAAAAAAGAGGGAGTATATGATGAGACAGATGAAAAAGATAGAGGAATATAAGAGTAAAAGGCTGAGCCGAGATATGTACAGGAAGGTGAATGATATGAGACAGGAATTTCAGCCTAGAACAAATGCCTGTAGGGATAATAATGGTGGCCTTGTGAGTTATACTGCTCGCGTAATCAGGAGATGGACAGAACACTTCGAAGAGTTGTTAGGCTCAGTTGGGGAGGCTTCAATGGAGGCATCTGAGAATGAAGAGGAAGCAGGAGAATTCGAGGATGATAGAGAGGAGTTGGTGCCATCCTATGATGAGGTGTATGAAGCTCTAGAAAAGCTTAAAAATAACAAGGCAGCAGGTTCCGATGGTTTACCAGGGGAACTATTAAAGAGCGCAGGAGGAGATTTCATAAAGGAATTTTCCAATCTCATAGAGCGAATATGGCTGAAGGAAGTAATGCCTGATGAGTGGAACAATGGGGTGGTGTGTTTAATACATAAAAAGGGTGATCCGCTCATATGTAAAAATTATAGGGGCATCTCTCTACTTAATACAGCATATAAGGTATTGTCCAACATCATATTTTCTAGGCTGCTTCCCTACGCTGAGGAAAACATAAAAGAATATCAATGTGGATTCACTAGGAATAGGTCAACAACAGACCAAATATTTACACTAAGGCAAATCCTGGAAAAAACGTTGGAATATGGAGTGGCCACTCAACATCTCTTTGTGGATGTCCAGTCGGCATATGATTCAATCAACCAGAAAATACTATATAGAGCTATGAAGGAGTTGAATATACCATCTAAGCTGGTGCGTATGGTTGGAGTAGTTATGTCCAATTCTAAGTGCCAAATCAGAATACAATCAAATCTATCTAACTCCTTAAAAACATTGAATGGGTTGAAACAAGGAGATGCCTTAGCGTGTCTGTTGTTCAACATAGCTCTAGAAAAGGTCATCAGGGATTCAGGAATTCAAACTAGCGGACACATATTTCACAAGGAGGTACAGCTTCTGGCCTATGCCGATGACATTGACATCATAAGTAGGTCTGAATCTGGCTTAAAGGAAGCCTTTCAGGAACTGGAGTTGTCCGCTAAGGCCATGGGCTTGGTTATAATCCAAAGCAAAACCAAATATATGGTTGTAGGTGCCAACACTCGTGTCCTGTCCCTGCGCATTAATGATTATGAATTTGAAAAGGTTCAGGGTTTTCCATATCTCAGGTCATATGTGGACTCTGGAAATGACTCCTCTAGAGACACTGAAAACGGATATTATCTGCTAATAGGTGTTACTACGGACTGGTGAAACATTTTAAGTCAAAATTAATAAGTAAAGATACAAAAGCCACCCTATAGAAGACCTTGATCAGACCAGTCCTGATGTATGGCTCGGAATGCTGGGTGCTAAAAAAACTAGATGAGCAGAAACTATCCATTTCTGAGAGGAGAGTACTGAGGAGAATCTATGGCCCTGTGAAGGAAAACGACATTTGGAGGCGACTGCATAATCGAGAGTTGTACGAAAGGTTTAAAGATCTTCCGATCGTGCAACTCATACAAATTAACAGATTGCGTTGGGCTGGTCATGTGCAGAGAATGGCGGAGGATAGAATCCCAAAAGGAGTTATGAATTATTTGCCGAAGGGAAGGAGAAGGAAAGGAAGACCGCGTACAAGATGGCTGGACCAGGTTGGTAAGGAGGCAGTGAGGCTGGGTGCAGCAAACTGGTGGACATTGGCCAGGAGTAGAGACCAGTGGGGAAGATTTCTTTTGGAGGCCAGGGCCCGGACTGGGCTGTAGCGCCGAGGATGTATGTATGTATGTATGTAATATGAAAGGATACAGAATGCAGTTTATTTCACTTGGTTTTGAAAATGATATCACCTAAATGGTGGCCTTCTTCCCCGATACACGTTTCTAATCGATTTCTGAAGTTTTGCATCACTCGCTGGGTGAGTTGCGGTGTTATCACTGCAATTTCTTGGCATATAGCAGCCTTCAGTTCATCAATGGTTTGTGGTCGATGTCGGTAAACATTAGCCTTCAGATGGACCCAAAGAAAAAAATCGCAAGGGGTGAGATCGGGTGATCGTGCGGGCCACCGAATGTCACCATGTAACGAGACCAAGTGCCCGGGAACCAGTTCTCTCAAAACAGCCATCGAGTTTCTGGGTGTGTGTGCAGTGGCCCCATCCTGTTGAAACCATACATTCCGATTTCCAAGTGCGGCGAGTTTTGGTTGCAAAATATGTTGTAACATTTGCACATACCGAGCGGAATTCACTGTAACCGTTTGGCCTTCTTCCTCGAAAAAGTATGAACCATAAACACCACAATTTCCAACAGCACACCAAACAGTAACACGTGGACTGTGTAGAGGCCTTTCATGAAGCTGTCGAGGATTTTGTTGCTGACCCTGTAGACCGAAAATTTGGAACCCATAACAGTATGGTTTTTCTGTCCCGAACAGCATCGCCGCGATTAAGCTCGAAATATATTCGAAAAGCTCTGTGTGGCGATCACAGATTCGTTATTTCGGATAAATGACTCAACAACAAACGCACGATGTATACCAGTCCACGCCATGATGGCAACTGAAACGGCAAGGCACACGCTACCGGAAACCAACACCACGAACCCCCCACTCCACCAATGCCGGTGCAATAACTCGGCAAAATGTGGGAGGTTTTTCTGCCGCACCTTGTATATACAGTATATATAATATGTAGAAATGCTCTTCATACTTAAGATCAAACACAAAAATAAAATGCTGTTATATTAAATGGAGTTTCATTGCAAATCCTGTCACTCTGAGCTCAGTGCAGTTCATGCTTCCATCTAGGCCACTTGCCTAGTCTTAAAATTTACAAGAGCCCCCCCCCCAAAAATAAAACATTTTTTTTACAAAAAATTTTTTCAAAAACTTTGGGGGGAATAAGGCATCTCATCACTTACATATTCTTCTTTACATAACGTTTGGGGCCGGCCGCGTGTACTTACACGCGCGGCCTCCCGTCACTTTTTACTGAGACGGTGCTGGACTTTTGACTACATGTTTGACTAATAGTGACCAACTGGGCGAACCTCGTGCGCATGGTTGCCTACATGCCACACGTTAGGCGTTGGCTGCTGCTGTCAACTCGTTCCGTGATTGGTTTAAATGCAGTGAGCGGGAATAATTCGTCTTACTTCCGTTATAAAGTTCTGGTTAAAGATTACATATTTTCTCATGCCCTTTCCTGTCCTCTGAGCACATGTCGCAAAAGGCGGCACACACGCGCACTCTTACACATTCCATTGTTCACCCGTACCTGACTCTGCCTCGTACGGTTTCAACCATAGGGTGTTTAATAACAAATGTTACCCAAAATGGTTTGTTACAGATTGTTACAATAATTATGAATTAAAACCCTCTGCTTTATTTGCCCCGTTACAAAAGTAAGGGAACACGCACCCTACATACAACAAAGTTATCCTGTACCATATTCGAAAAGGAGAGCAATTCAAGTAGAGTTGGATAGAATGTTGGAGGGAGATATTATTGAGAGATCGGTGTCCCCGTATTCTAACCCGTTAGTTGTAGTTAGCAAGAAAGATGGGAGGGTAAGATTGTACCTAGATGCCCGTAAAATAAATCAGATCATCATTCCGGACTGGGAGTCACCCGAAGCAATAGATGAGATATTTCAAAAATTTAGCGGAGTTAAATACCTGACCTCATTAGATTTAACAGCGGGGTATTGGCAGGTCCCGTTAGCGTGTGAAAGTAGGAAATACATGGCGTTCCTTTTCAATGGAAAAAATTACCAATTTAAACAGTTACCCTTTGGGCTTAATACCAGTGTGGCCAGTTTTATAAAGTGTTAAGATGAGATATTACATCCAAACAACTTAGAATTTTTAACCATTTATGTAGATGACATACTGATAGCCTCACGCACGTTCTCAGAACACATGGAGCATTTAGAATATGTGTTAGACAAGTTACATAAAGGGGGATTGACTGTCAACTGGGAAAAATCTGAAATTTACAGAAAGAAATACATCTCTTAGGTTTCATAATTACACCAGAAGGGATAAAAGCCAAACCAGAGAAGGTAGAGTCAATTTGGAAATTCCCTGAACCTAGAAATATCAAACAGTTGCAAAGTTTTTTAGGGTTATGCAATTTTTATAGAAAGTTTCAGAAAAACTATGCCCATATAACTTCAAAATTGAGCAAGGTGTTACAAAAGAATAAACAGTGGAGATGGGGAGAAAACGAAAGAAATGCATTTAGCGAGATAAAGGACCACTTTGTTAACATGATTATGATGAATCGCCCTAACTTTGAACGCAAATTTTACTTACATACGGACGCCAGCAATGTCGCTCTAGGTGCTGAGTTGTACCAGGAGGATGACTACAAGTAACATCACACCATCACTTTCGCCAGCCGTACCTTGCTACCGGGTTGAAAGGAATTATACGACAACAGAAAAGGAATTACTAAGTATTGTCTTTGCCGTGACAAAATTCCGAACCTATCTGTTGTGAAATTCTACCATCATCAGGACGGACCACAAGGCATTATCTTTCCTAAACACCTGTAGATTGACACACAACAGACTAACCAGGTGGGTGTTAGCTCTACAAGAGTATAACTTTTCGTGGGAATATATTAAGGGCGTGGAAAAAAAGATACCCAATACTTTATCCCGGGTAGATACAGAGGGAATGAGAACAGGGAGAGACCTAAAAAAAAATAGAAATATTTAGGCTTAGCAGGGAAGATAGACTTTTCAGGGAGGAATTAAAAGACATTCAAATGATGCAGCGATCAGATATAAAATTGGGTAAAAAAAATAGCAAGTTTAGAATCCGACCTAGATAATTCTGTATATAGCCGATATTTTCAAATACATCAAGGGAGTTTATTTAAGAAAGTAGAGGGGGGATAGCGTGATTGGAGGTTAGTTATACCGGAAGGGTTAGTAGACAAAATAATATGGGATTGTCATATTAGGTATGGGCATTTTGGGACTAGAAAAAGTGTGAACGTGCTAAAAGAATCATGCTTATTTAAAAATATGGAACGGCGGGTTAGAAAATTACTACGGGTTTTGATTTAGTCGCAGTGGATATGTTCGGCTGCTACCCAAAGGGTAGGGGAGGAGTAATGTACATCTTTGTAGTATTATATACTTTTACTAAATTTGTAAAGCTGTATAGAGTTAAGAGGGCAACGAGTAGAGTCCTAAGTGAAAAGATAACAAAGGATTATATGATAAAAACCGGGAAACCTAAGGTAATACTCTCTGATCATGGGCCCCAATTCATTAGCAGGACTTGGTGACAAACTCTGGGTAGGGAAGGAATTATACCTAAACACACAGCGGTATATCATCCCCAGTCAAACCAGGCCGACAGGGTAATGCGTGAATTAGGTAGCATTTTTCGGGCGTATTGCCATACTAAACACAGTGAGTGGCCGACATATGTAAATAAGATCGAAAATTGGTTAAATTGTACTACACATGAGTCAACCGGGTTTACATCATATAAGTTAGTCAAGGGGACACGCCCACCTAGAATTTTAGAACAACTTTTCAATTATCCACCTGAAAGTAAAACAATAGATGTAAACATAAAATTTAACTCGCTAATGAGAATTTATTGACTAAATGGGAAAGAAGAAAACGGCGCCATGATGGAAAAAGTAAATGGACCAAATATGAGGTAGGTCAGTTGGTGTTGGTAAGGAGGCATGATTTATCCAATGCCCAAGATAAAGAAATTAAAAAAATTCTTTTTGTTGTATGAAGGCCCATATGAAATCATAGAAATTAAAATGGACAAAACGTTTGTCTTACAGAATCAAGTAACGCGGGAGATAGTGGGTACCTATAATGCTACAAATTTAAAAATGTATTGGTCGACATAAAATATATGAATAACTAATGTAATTGTAAAATGTTATCAGAAGGGACTCTCCCCCATTTTCGGGCGACCACGGTCTCACCAGCCCTGGTCGTGGATTTTGGTCTTTTAGGGCTGGACCATGGTTGGAGCCAACCTCATACATGGGGTGGGACAACGATGGTCTTTCCCTACCAAATTGGTAGAAGTAGATAGTGTCAAGAGTGGGGAGGGGGACCCTTAAGATTCGTGGGTAAAAGTTACAGAAAGAGGTGCGTCAATTGGCACATCCCACGAACCAACGATTGCCTTATTTTTTTTTTTTTTCAAAGCAAAAGTAGGTTATCATAAGACAACATTCAAGTTTAAACAGGTGTTGTTTGCAGGTTGTTATCTCATTCCCTAACAGGGTGGTAGGTAATGAAAGTTTTTTTCGTTGAGAAACAAACCACAAATAACAAATTTTCTGTGTAGCCTGACAGAATCATGGCTTATAGAGATGGGGTCGGTGATGGTCAGACTCCACACGTGAATGAATACGAATTGAAAGCACGTTTGGCAGCATTAAAGGAGTTGTGTAGAGAGCCTCCAAAATTGGCATTTGTTGTAACGAAGTGAATAAGGACCAAATTGGTGTATACAAAAAAAAATAATGTGGAAGGGGGAGTATAACTGAGTAGTCAGTTATGGATTATGATGTGATCATAAATCACGAAGTTGATTGTTCTGATGATCTAGATAGCCGTGGTTTTAAATAATTTGCTATACGGTATTAATCCTATTTTGGATTGTATAAAGTTAACTGAAGTAGTGTGTCTTGTAATAAGGACATTGAAAGAGTAAATGTAGATTTTAATGGAAAGGGAGTATTGTTAATTGAATTAATAATGGAATGGGTAATTTTTTGTGTGATTGGAGTTGTAACGTCTAAATGAATAGAAATAGAAGGAATAAAATATACCATGTTAGATTAAGGATATTGTTACAACGGTCTACTCGATCGTCGTAGATACAGTGGAAACAAAATAAGTACAAGACAACAATTAAGTCACTAATCACACCTTTAATGTTTACAGTAAAACAGTTCGTAATTACCAACACGGTCTACTACAACAAATCAAATCAAAATTGTTCACACCCAATAAAATCTCACTAATATTAACACAATTGTATTACAATAAGTTATAATTATACCGCCCGATTATAAAATGCAACACTTCACTAATAACTACTTGAACGTACACAGTAATCTCGCTACTATAACTCTCGAACCGCTCTGTAAATATCTCGTACTAAAACTGAAAACTAAGGCCGCTACCGCCATGTATTTATAGTCCCGCTCACACACCAGAAGCTTCCAAACTGCATCTTATTTCTCGTGTGAACTACATAATTAACAGCGGCCTTGACACAGGCCGAGCACCCAAGCAAAGCCCGGCACAGTCGAGAAGATTCTCGCAAAATGTGTCTAGTAGCACGTACGCCACACGCTTACATTCTGGATCTCTCTGGAATGTTCGATAACACGTAGATTGTTCTGTGACATTGTAACAATATGTATATGTAAACCATGTAAGATGTATGTTAAAAAAAAAAAAATTAAGTAGATGAAACCAGTACTTTGCAAAAGACAAACCAGTACGGGCTAAGAGGAAACCAAATCAGTTGAGGATATGGCATGGTGAAAGGCCAGTTATTGATGTTTTTATTGAATTGTTACAGAGTCTGGTGATACTGTGGTGACAAGCCTGTCTGACTTTATGGTGTTGGGATCTTGACAAGGGAAGTCCAGTAAGGTCATGCAGGTGCAGCCGCAGTCACCGGACTAGGGGGGTAAGTTACCCATGAGTACAGTAATGAATTACAGGGGGGTCGTGGCGCCATATCCTAGCTGGTCCTCTTGGATTTTAGGCAATGAGAGTTTTTTCTGTTTCGACAGAAAACCTCTCATTGGGGGGGGGGGGTACTGTAACGGGACAAACTAAGGGGTTTTTTTAATTTCATAAATTTCATGTTAACAATCTGTAGCAAACCATGCTAGGCAACACTTTTACGATCACCACAGGTGTGACTTTTGTGAACACCCGGTAATCAGTTCGGTACCATGCTGTGCAAGGTACAAAAGAAATTATAATGTTGGAATGTGTAAAAGCGCGTGTGTGCCGCCATGTGCGACGTAAAAGTCACGTACATCGTATCCTTACCGACTTTCACGAGATGTCGAGAAAGGCGCGGGACATTCACCGGCCAATCAGGGAGCAAGTTGATGGCATCGGAAGGTCCACCAAGCGTATTCTCGCCATTTTGGTTGCTTTCAGTTGGCCAAAATTCTTCAGACTGCGCGGTCATATAAAAAGTGCTCGAGCAAAATTTTAAAGTCGGCCGACAAATAAAAAGTGAATTCAACGTAAAAACAACTGGAAAGAATATCAGAGTGAACAATAGTCTTACAAATTTAACTGTTCAAAACTTATTTTCGGAGTGTTAAACAAAAAAGTGAATCAACAATAGTGGTGCAACCACGTGGAGAGGACTACAACAGTGATGAGTACCTAAAATAATAAACTAACTAACCTACACAGCATTTACCACTTTAAATGGGTGAGCACTATGATAAAATAAGTTCAGAGAGCTCTATAAAAGGGGGTTATTAAAATATAAATCAGTAGAGGTATGAGAGCATGTGTCATGAAAGCACTGGTTTGTCTATAAAAAGAAAATATCTAAAAAACTAGTTACGTAAGATTGTGTTTATAACTATTGTTAGGGGAAGAAAATGTAAATTTAAAGGTTTAGAGTGACCAAACATCACGTTGCCCAATCGCTTGTAAAGTAATCAAAACGGAAAGTTAAAACAACAGAAAGAAGTTAAAATTTGAAAACAAATAAAAATGAGCTTGGTTTATCAGAAAAATGTGTTAGTAATTATTAAGCAGCAAAACCCAGTAACCACTTTTACAGGTCATGAGTTCGTATATAGAATCCTGGACTAACGTGTGAAGGTAACAGTTAAAATTAAATATTGGAAGTTGTGTTTTTTGTTTTTTTATCTTTTCAAAGATTAATTATTAAAAGAAAAGTAACAATGTTGGCCACACCAACTACCGCCATTCAAACACACCAATCACAACTGATTCTGCTATATGATGACATGACATATATTAAACATGGCTGACCAATCACTACACTTCGCACCAGTGCTGTGGTACCCCCACATGGTGTCTGTCACATGGTACTCCCACCATGGCCACGTGATATCCCTACTTCAGTCATAAAATTCAAATTTCCTGTCATGTGATACTGGTACATGTTATGGCTAAATCATATGGACTGTAAGTGCACATAAAAATGACTTCCACGGGACACCAAATGGTCTCCAACAGTTTTAACCGATAAGTTTACAAATAACAACAATGCTGTTCATTATAACAATAAATGCTTGTCACTATAAACAAATTTATAACTATGTAGAATACCTGATCAACAAACTGTTCATTCTCTTCTTTGATGATTTCTTCTTTTACATGCAGTTCTCCTTTTAGGACAGAATTTATAACTGGGAACACATCCTGCAAATTGAACAATTATAAAATTTACTTTGTCTTCTCAGTGGTTTACAGAGTACTATATAAAGAGGTGATCAATAATAAATATAAAATATATAGAATCACCTATAAATTTTTGCAATAAATATCCATACTCTGTACCTACATGGTGTGCATGCGCGCGCTAGCACAAGTGTGCGATTTTACTTACTTAATCTCATGTAGTTTATATATATACAACACTACGATACAGTTTTTTGTGTATTCTGTTGATTTTTAATTACATATCTACAAATGAATATGATCCAAATCTCTAGTGGTACATGACACAGAACAACCCTAACACATTAGCTATGGGCTAAATAATGGATATGCACACTACCTGTTCAGTCTCAGCCTCTTCTGGATCTGCTTCTTTCTTTACACTGACAGTTAAAACATCCTACAAATAACAAGGAATTAAAATTTACTTTTATACACATTCATTACCATTATATGAGAATGCTTTATAAGAGGCTGTAAAGGAAACCATAAAGATGTTCAATACCGTAATAACATTTCATGGAGACTATAAGAGTTAAGAGTTACTGATGTTAAGAGTTAAGAGTTACTGATGGTATGGTTTCTACTCACAGAAAACAAGGTAAATTTAGAACACTATTGAATATTATAAAAAATTATTAGGGGGAAGAAGAGAATCAGGAACAAAAATAGGTAAATATTAAAACTGGTAAAGATAACTGAGAGGAATCAGTGTCAGAGCACAGGCCAAATGGAGAAACAAATTTGCTACCCCTGTCACATACTGGATTCTAAATTAAGAAGAAATTCCTCAAATTATATGTTTGCAGCATGCTATTATACAAGCTGCATGTGAAACCTAGACAATAGGGAAAAGTGAAAGACACAACCACAGTATTTGAAATCTGCTGCTGTAGAATATTAAAAGTATACTGGATGGACAAAGTAATTAGAAAACAAAAATCAACAGGTTCTGGAAACAATGGGTGAATGGAGAGGTTTGTGAAGATGGGACAGTGTGGTGAGTCACTACTGCTTGAGACCCAGTAATGACTTTGCTGATGGGCATCCAGTGAGTGGGAAGTACTGCAGAGGAAGGCAGAGACTAGAGTACCCAGGTTGACTGTTCGGTTGTGGGACGCTGTAAGCTCTCACAGATAAAGAAGGTGGTTCAGGAAGAGTCAAAGAAGAAGAAGATACAAAGAGTCTGAGAAACATGTCAGAGACATCAGGTGACATCACATTTGCCTCATGAACAGCTGTAAAGCAACATGTTGGTCTGCAGTATTGTTAATTACAGTCATGTAAACAAAAAAAAGGAAAGTCAATTTTGTCTGTTGGAAAGGTATGACTTGATTTTCTGAGTGGCTAAGAGAATGTCGATAAGAGATTATCATGGATGTGCCAAAAAATAAAGAGTGATATCTAACCTTTTAGACCAAATAAATTAAAATACTTGTAAAAAAGGGCCAGGTTTAGTATACGAGGGGGGACCCAAAAGTAACGAGAATTTTTCTCTTGGCAGTTAGTAGAATGCTAGTTCCGACTTCTCCCGCTAGGTGACTTCACTAGACACCATTTTGTATCAGTTGCCCTAGCGGCATTGTTGTGGAAACATTAGCGCAGTCAGTGTGACTATTCTTCGTAAGCGCTGTTTCACGTTTTCGGCGATTTGTCAATGGCAGACATTAAATACCAACGTGCTAACATCAGGTTCTGTTTCCTGTTAGGGAAATCAGCAGCAGAAACTGTTGCAATGCTTCGGATGGCTTATGGGGAGGAAGCTTTGAGCCAGGCAAGGATTTTGAGCCAACAAGAAAGCACACGCGAAACGAATTTTGCTGCAACACGTTTCATCTTCAGATCTTCAGTCAAAATTCGTTGGCATGAACTCCAGGATATTCCAGTCATTTCCTCCAATTCATCAATTGTTCTACGACGATCAAACATGATCGCAACACGGATTTTTTCAATGTTTTCATCCGTTTTGGAAGTCGAGGAACGTCCCGGTCGTGGTTCGTCTTCAATTGACATTTGACCACTTTTAAAACGAGAAAACCATTCGTAAATCCTTGCCTGGCTCAAAGCTTCCTCCCCATAAGCCGTCCGAAGCATTGCGACAGTTTCTGCTGCTGATTTCCCTAACAGGAAACAGAACCTGATGTTAGCACATTGGTATTTAATGTCTGCCATTGACAAATCGCCGAAAACGTGAAACAGCGCTTACAAAAAATAGTCACACTGACCGCGCTAATGTTTCCACAACAATGCCACTAGGGCAACTGATACAAAATGGTGTCTAGTGAACGCACCTAGCGGGAGAAGTCAGAACTAGCGTTCTACCAACTGCCAGAGAAAAATTCTCGTTACTTTTGGGTCCCCCCTCGTATAAACAGATAATTTTGTAGTAGGATAATGGAAGACCTCAGACAAGCATTGTTTTTAAGGCAAAAAATCACTGAGCTGAAATACAATCTGTTGCAACATAACACTCACTCACCTGATTTAGCTCTATTTAATTTTAATTATTCCCAAAACTCAGAAATTCCCTGGGGAGGGAGGGATTTTTCTGGAGATGACTGAAAGTGGCAGTAAACGGTTATCAGAGGACCTAGAACAATCAAACTTCTGAATGGAATAAAAGCACTGGAGCATCACTAAACCAAATGTGTTCAACTACATGGAGATTATGCTGAAATATGAAAAGTTATTCCAAAACAAAAAAATACTGGTAGGCCTAAGTCTTTTATTATTAGGCCATGAACTTTTCAAATTGCCCTAGTATATACCTGTAAGGTATATGAAAGGATAAATGATCTTATCTACAAAAAGCCACGTTTCAAACGGATTTCCATCATATATTGTTGCATTAAAGATTATTAGTTATGATGAGGTGATATGAACTTTAATGATATTACAGTAAGATAACAATTTAATTAAGTCAAATGTAATTAATTACCTACTGTCTACTGTAGTGTAAACTTATTAACACACTTTCTACATTAATAGTTTGTTAATTATACAGTTAAAAGTAGCATCCCTACCGTGTCCTTGACTGACTTGTTATAGCTAATCTTGAGAGCAGTGGCTTAGTAAGAAGGGTTAACCTCACTCCCCACGAACGGGTAGGTCATGTATATAAAATCTGTAGGAAGCAATTGTATAGCTAATGGTTACAACATTAAAAGTGGGCAATAAATGGTAAATTTTGGACTCCCCCACTTGGCACAGGAGCGGGTGGTCAGATAAAAATTCAAATGCAAGTCATGATCACTCATAGAATAGTCAGTTGTGTGCCTGGCTCTTACTATTTGGCTAACAAACATTTGAGACAAAACACAAAGGTTTGAATATGTACATCAATTACATGTCTAATATTGACTTTTAGACATATAATACTAATAATACATACAAGGTATAACATAAGACATCTAATACTGATATATTCTGCAGAAACTGGGAATGAGACAATGCAAGTCAAAACAGCGAAATGAGATGTCACAAGTATGGAGTTCAGGAGAATACCAGAAAGACTTGCGGAGGACAGGACTACCAGAATGGACAACACAAGAGAATGAGTGATGATAGAATAGTATGAGTGTGTTGACATAATTGGCCAACACAAAGACAGAGGACTGGCAGATCAAAAAAAAAGTTTTAACGCTACTTTGCAACTAACAAACAGACAAGTCTAAATTGGACGAGGGAGGAAGAGAAATGCTTGAAAGTTAGGAGGTTATGGAAAATGCATATTGTCAATGCAAACCCTACACAAAAGAATACATATATAAATCATATTCTGTACAGCAATTAATTACAAATCAATATGATGATAAATAAACTTATTAATATAAGAAATGATTGTGTGTATAAGATACGTGTATATAACACATGTATCTATTTAATACATACATTAAACAGCAAAAAATATATTTTTATTTTTAAACTTTATACCTTGTCTTCAAATTTGATCTCTTCCATTTTTCAGATGATGGATAAATTGATCTTGTTAACTAACACCTGAAACAAACGAAAACAAGTTGGCAGTCAATGAAGACTAAATCTACATCACCCACAAGTTAGCACAAGAATAACATCTGATTAAGGACACTTTTAGATAAAATGTATATGTCTTTATTAATAAATAATGTCTTCCCATTGTCAGACCTCAATTTAACCAATGAGGATGCCATATCTTAGTGTGGGTAAGGTACTTCATTTAATACAATAAAGTGTTCTTGGTTAAAAGGAGATACCGAGACCACTTATGTACAGGAAAAGTCACATTACTTCTGCACATGTAATTGGAATGAGCTAACGTACAGAAGAGCATTCTACCTACAGTGCTAACTATACTGATGATTCCTGGAAAATGTTTTCCCCATAAAGGTACACTTTTCTTTGAAGCCATACAAACATGTGCCCACAATTTTTTTAACAGTTCGTCATACCATGTTACTTATTTTGACACAGACTTTGTTTTTAAATTCCTATTTACCAGAAATTATAAGACTTTTGACATAATTTTAGAATTAAATATCACTATAATATTGACGACTCGGAACACAAAGTTTTTTATAAGTAAAAACGTAAAGTTTTACCTTACAGCCTAAACCGGCTTTCACCTATAGAAGGCTTCATCAGAGGCTGTCGTTAGTAGCGCTGCTCGTCTTGTTGTTGGCGACGAGAAAGTGTTTCGAAAGATTGAAGCTGTGTGTGTGTGGTGAGATGTGTTCGAATAATGCGTGCGATTTGAATTGTGTCTGTTCGTTTAGGATGTCGTTTTTATTTGTTTTTGTGTGTTTGTATATTTCTAATTGTTCTAGAGTGTCTAGTTTTCGGCCTTTTGTGTGTACGTGTAGTATGTTCATGTTATTGTCAATGTTTTTATATGTGTGGTTTGCTTCAATGAGGTGGTTTGCGTCAATGAGGTTCTCAAAAATTATTTTGAGAAGGAAACAACAATTGCTTATCAATTGAATGCTAAAATTTTTATGAAACCTCAGAGTCAAAATGTTTGCAGAAGTTATACAGTATACTCTGTTTCACATAACTTCCAAATTGACAGCTGTGGGAATACACTGCAATACTAATAGCAAACTGTTGTTTACAATGGAAGTTTGAAGCGTTTGACAGATTTAAAGAGTTGAAATATTTGTTCTGCTTTATCTAGTCTGAAGACGCGTTTCATCTTATTTACAGCTTTCATGGTGCAGAAAATTTAATCTAGTGACAAATCTTTGACAAATAATATTAGAAATCGTGTAGAAATTATAATTTTTAATGACTTGAAATACCATAATGGGCAATGGAACATTATTTCATAGTTTGTAAACTGCATATAAAAAGGAGAACTGGGAGTGATTGAATTCATGATCCGCTGAGACCACTTTGAAGAGTTTTCAAGTACATGAAGGGTAACATTAATGATATTCATGTCACTCATTTCTGACAGCTTAATAACACATTACTAAAACAAACCACATACAAAAACAGCTAACAGATCCAAAACGTGATGTGTTATATCACTGAAAAGAGACATTTGTGTAAACTGTTAAGAATTGGCAACATTTATTTGTTGGTATGGGTAGGACATCTTAACATCAGCTATGAATGACAAAGTGATAGAGTACAAAATCTGAATTTCTTGTGCATTCCCCAGTGTCAATACTGATGTTATGTGAAAGATATTGTAGGATTAAAAACAAAATTATATTTTATATTTTCTTATTTCTTTGAAAAATGCATCTCAATTTTCAGAATTTAACAGTGAAAATAGGGATATCCATCTTGCAATCATATTATGTTTATCTTGAACTGTTTGTTTATAACAAATGGCTGTGCATGGCCAAATAATAATATTCACTAGTTGGTTAACATACACATTTATGTAATAGATTTTTAGTTTACTTTGTGTATTTTAATAATATCTAATGTCAGTATTGGCTTAATACTGACATTAGATACAATTGGCTTAATACAATACAGTACTGACCAAACCAGAAATATTATATACAATCCGTTTTGGAAACAAATTTCTTACAAGAAACTATAAAACTACTTTATGCCGTCTCCGCCACAAAGCTATTTCATGCACAACATAACATGGCTCCGTTACTGTTACTGTTCAAGCTGAACTGCACTGCCTTTACATTAAACACATTGACTTAAGTAAAAAGTGTATTAAATACATAAAACATATAGGCTACCGGTATTGACAATAATGTGTAAACAAAAAGTGTTCAGAATCTGAAAGTTTTATTTTGTTTTGGAAGTCTACAAAAAGTTTTATTTGCTTTAGTTAAGTTCAATACAAATTATATAATAAATCGTTTCAATAATAATACAGTGAGCATCATAATTTTCTTGTTTTCATTTGTAAGAACTGTAACAAATTCATTTGTCATTTCAAATTGTCGTTAACCTGAGTAACTACAATTCAATTTTTAATGTGCATTGAATCGTTGTGAAAACATTATCACAAAAGCATAGTTTTGAGAAATCATCACATATTTACTTATATTCACATGCCTAAAAATATATTCATCTACTGATACTTTCCATAAATGCCACTAACAGCAATTTTACGTATTCTGTTGAATATCTGTATGTTTCATTATTTCATATTTATAGTTATTAGTCACCTTATGGTAGTAGTCAGTTATGCAGGCAAGGTGAGGTTATGTTTGCCCAGGTGTGGGTTATGCAAGCTATAATAATATTACATTTAGTCTTGAACTTGTCCTGTACGTTGTATAACAATATTTGACTACTACCCACCTCCAAGCTTAGTCTAGACATTGTGTTGTGTTTACAGCATATGCAGGCCTGAAAAAAGTCTTACATTTATATATGCTGATGTGAAAGTTGGAATTATTAATTCAGACATTAAAACGGAAATAAAAAGTGGTAATTATCGGTATTCTAACCTTTGCTGGTATTGAAGTGAAATATTTTTTTCTATTCTTCTATGCTATATAAACACGCGAAAAATAATTTTAAACGGCGGTCGAAGCTATTCATGAAGAAAAAAAATAAAATAATACTCCCATAAGCGCGCATGGAAAGTGAATGAGCGCCATATTAACTGAGTAGTTAGTGGGATCACCCCAGTCGGGCGACGGTGCATTCATGCACAGCGAATGACGAGTTATGACGTCATGCGCGGATTACCTATCACTGCAGTTCAGAAAGTTTATGCACTAAGTAACACGCATTTCTCTACTACTAAATAAAAGGTACTAAATAAAGAGGTTAAATGTCATTTGTCACAGTTAATATGGTGTCTTATGGGAGTAATTATTTTAATTTTATTTCGAAAATAGGATCGTCCGCCGTTTAAAATTATTTTTCCCGTGTTTATATTACATAGAACAATAGAAAAAAAATATTTTAAAATATTTTACACACACGCATGCGCGTGCGCTCACAGGAAATGCATGCATATAATGATGAAACTCTTTCTTACCTTAATGTATCGGGGGATACAACTCGGCTGCAGCTCTGAAGAAGGCATGGAGGCAGAATTGTTATGGGTGGCACCTCTTAAACATAAATTCCGCCAGGTATCCCACGAAATGTTTTTTTCTGCGCCCGAATCGTGGGATACCCTGTCGCACTTCTCTCCATGACCTCTCAACCGTGTTTGTGTGAGCGCCGGTAGCGGGGTCCACAAAGTTTTGTTGATGATTCACACATTGGTGAACGAACCCCACTTCTTCCAGGCACTCATATGCTTTCCAGCAGTCACTGATTATAGTTGTGCCTGGAAGAATCAACTCCTCAATTATGTTGAGGAGATTAGTGGAATCCCGGCGCTCAAGCGGTATTAAAAAACACTTCCCAGAACCGCGTTTCACTCCCCCAAACATCCACTGTCCTTCAATTGCCCTGCCCCCATTATATTTCCGGCGCCCAAATTTTACTTCGTCGACTTCTACAGTCTTTCCAGGGCCCCCCAGCTTAGATGAAGTGCGCTGGGCATCGAAAATAAAAACTTCTCGACAAAAACTGTACCAGTCGACGATGAATTCAGTGCTCACATCATAATTCCACATGAAAAGGTGTTGACGAGGCGGAGGGTTATGAAGGATGTAGCAGACCAGGAAAAAGTAGGTTGAGAGAGGATGGTGGGTCTTAGAAAGGAAACTACCTTCTCATGCAGAACGTTTGATGTCGCATCTCCTCTTTTTTTTTTGGCAACGACTTCTCGCAAAGATGACACCAAAAATATAATGTCTCTCAATTCAGTGCTAATAGGTACCCACATGAAGGACAATTTATTGACTCTTTAATTACCCCGTGGGAAATTAAAAAGTCGATAATGTCAGACTCATTCATTCGAATGCAATCGTCCGACTTCCTACTCCACTGAATGTCTTGGCAGGCCATTACACTATTAAATTGTTTAATTTAATTTTTTAATAAGAATCTGGTGTTTCATAAACAACAGAAATAATTAATAATAACACCACACAATAACACAACACAATAACACAAACGAAAACACTGAAATTCACAAAATAAATACTGCTCACGATAAATACACTACCTTATGGGTCGGGCGAAACCACGCGAAAAACGCATTGGCCTTTTTTCCTCTTAACGGACACACCCACACTAACGACAAACCAATTACAATTGAGAATATGCACAATTTTTAACTTAACGGTTTATTAAGGTGGTAGTTTTGTTTCTACCAATCAGGCGTCAGCCTTATAAGCGACTTTTCATAAATTCGCGGGTTTTTGGCATCAGACGTTCCCATTGGTTGCTTCGCTGTGATGTCACCGCGTGGAAGGAATTCGCGCGAACCTTGATTTACCAATGCAATATTACCTGAAACACTGCCCTATTTAGTATGTCCCTGCTGTTTACATGGAGTATTAACAATAATTGTAAAGAGCTATTCATATAGAAAAAGGATTAAACAATAAGATTAAATCGTTTGTGACAAAAAATAATGGTAAAATATATTTCCACATTTAATAGAAAAGTAAGCAAGTCTGTCTACATATAATATTGACAAAATGGCACAATATGTAAAAAATAAGTCGGAAAGGAGGCAATATTGCAGGCCTGTGGTGTGTGTGTGTGTGTGTGTACGTGCACACGTGTGTGTGTACCCGCAAGTTGTGCGCGCGCGCTTGCGTGTGTAAACATTTCTATGTATCCTACTATATTTGAAACAAGCTTCTAATTATTGTAATTATAATCAATATCACAATAATTATCTTTATCAATATTTTCACATGTTATAACGTTAAAAACTGAAGCTTGTACGTTTAGTTGTAAACATAAATACCTTTGTTAACGAGATGAAAATAGTTATTTAGTTGATACATACCTTCATAGGGGTATTATATCAGCCTTTGATGAAGCTTATAATAAGCGAAAACTGGTTCAAGCTATAAGGTACAACTTTTACATTTTTACCAATAAAAAACTTTATAGAGTAGTAATATACTTATATTCATAGGGGACTTAAATTTTTGAAGACGAAACTACCCCGAGCCGGCCCTTTATTTTTGAGTGTCGTTTTTGTTAAATACCAGCCAGTAATGCGAAGTCTACTCAATGCGTGCGCACATATACCCACACACAAGCGTGTTAAAACTGACAACTCGCTTCGCTCGTTAAATTAGACTATACTTTATTCAGTCCATACCAGCCAGTAATGCGAAGTCTACTCAATGAGTGTAATTTTTTTACACTCAAACGATTATAATTTACAAAAACGACACTCAAAAATAACGCACTGTACAAAATTCTGTTAATTCGGACCATAATTAAATATCTACTCTCCCTTTGCAATTAAACTCAAACGCTTACTGTGTAGTTCTTCCATGCGGTGATGTCACCCGTTAACAGCTGATCGCTAGGTTAAGCGCGGAAGGCAGGAGTGCCCCCCCTCCCTGCATGAATATGTTCAAAAGTAAAAGGTTAGTGGTGCTATTGTGAATATTGTGATGTTCGTGATCCAAAACTATAGTGAAACAATTTGAAAAATAGTATACAGTGATATCAGTGAAGCCGTTATCACATATAAACGACTGTGTAAGCAAGATAGGTTAAATGTCATTTGTCACCATATACACAGTGACAATATGGAGATCATTCACCTTTGCATGCATGCTTATGGGAGTAATTATTTTATTTTTTTCTACGTAAATAGGTTCGACCACCGTTTACAATTATTTTTCGCGTGTTTATATGACATAGAATAGAAAAAATAATATTTCACTTCAATAATTGCCAATCTGTCTAACATGGAATCAATAATTTAATGTTAAATCTGTCAGTTTGTTAATTCCTAGTAGGGATGAGCATCGCCAGAAAACCATCGATGTTTAACATCAATGTTAACATCGTGAAGAGTACATCGATGTTAAAAAAACATCGGTATGAAAACATCGATGTTTTAAGACTTCAAACATCGATGTTTTTATGCCAATGTTGCAATTCAAATAAAAATCTATGCTTTTTACATGTTTGTAATAGTTCAAATAATTGGGGATGAATAATAAATAAAAATAATTAAAGAGAAGAATAATAGGCCTATACCCCGACACTTTACTCACTTACCTTATCAGAAGATTCTGAAAAACCAAAAGCCCTTGGGTGACCACCACATTTTGACAGGCGGAATGTGGAAACCTCAACACTGTACCCAAGAAAATAATTTAAATACATCTAACTTCCCCGTATCAGAATTTCCAGGGCCGTTGACAAACTCGTTGATAATAGGTTAGGTAAAGGCGAGGTGACGTTAAAATAATTTAACTCACATTCATAATTAACTAAATCTGTTCATTATTATTTATTATTATAGTTATTATAAAGTGTTTTGAACAAACATACATAAAACCACCCTTTACAAAAAACATAAACCTCTGTAAATCTATGTCAGGTTTGTTTACTCCCAGTGAAAGTTTAAATTAGTATTCCCAAGGAGAGATAGGCCTATAAATTCTCTTATTTTCTTTTAAACAGTAAAAGCTTAATAGAATCACAGTGTAAAGTAACACTGTTAATACTTTTAGATTCAATTTATTTTTTATAACAAATTATACACGTACAGTAAAACCTCTCTAGTCCGACCCCCGGCTGGTCTGACTGCGGCTCAGGCACCGACTTGTTGATGACTCACCAGCTTGTTTACATACCTGTCTGTTGTTTTGCTGCCTCAGTGAGCCGGCATCTAGTGTCTAGTGCGCAGTGTTGCCAGGTCTTCCGAAATTTCGGAAGACATTCCGATTTTTTTTTAATGTTCCAGAAAATACGAAATTTGGTGTAATCTTCCGAATTTTTTCCTAGTCTCGTTTCAGTGCTATGTCGCATTTCTAGAGTTTTGTTTTTGCGTACGATATGACGTCAAATCTGGTGTTTCATTGCAACCGCAATTATAATTGCTTTCAATAAAAGTTTATAAGAGGTCTTGTCAAAAATTATAGTTCCTTCCTCCTGTCACAAACAATAATTATGACCACCCATACACAATGATGTAATAAGCATTTTGCAATATCCACATATTGTATCATACTGCTATTCAAATAACAGTGACTAATCGTTATAGTTTAGTCTCAAGCTGACAGAATCGCTCTACATGACTGCACCTGAATAAACAGATACTGTGTCTAGCCTACACCAGGTCATAATAATAATAATAATAATACATTAATATTGTCTCTCCGGTTCTTTACGGATAGTTTACATCTGCTTGTTTTTTAAACACACACACACACACACACACGCACACACACACACACACACACACACACACAAAATCATTTAGCGTACGAGGCTGTTATTAATGTTACTTATTCAAACAAATTAAGATGCCAGAGCAATGTGGATAATATATTACTACGTTTTTCGTGAATCGTAATATGTACACAAAGGTGCACATTCCAAAATATACGATTGTTGATGTCTAGCCTCGACTTTCGAGAAACATTGCAACAGACACAACACGCCAAGTCACTGTTTACAAAATAATGGAAATCTTTTTAGGTCTACATTGTCTCTTTCTGTTGTGTCTGATGCTTGTTTCGTCTTACAAAATATCCACGTTTACTGTCGTAATCGAAATCAAAACTTACCTACAACCAAATTTCGTAGGTAACCAAATTTAAGGTAAAAACCTTAAAAACAATTAAAAAAATAAAAGAATTTTCAAATTATAAGAATAATTGGTTAGTAAAAAGTTAGGTAAGTTAGTAAAAAGTAAGTTACATATATCTGTGCGTGCGTGCATGTGTGTTGGTAGGGCTGTAAAATTTAGTTTGGTAAATTATTTAGTAATATAATTAAAAATGTAGCTAATGAAATGTAAAAAACAA
The DNA here is from genome assembly GCA_034769895.1 of Magicicada septendecula. NCBI lineage: Eukaryota > Metazoa > Arthropoda > Insecta > Hemiptera > Cicadidae > Magicicada > Magicicada septendecula. The sequence goes on from CM068367.1 coordinate 12,143,764, forward strand.
TAAATAATAAAACGTTAAAAATTAAAAATAAACCATTGAAAACACTATAAGAATCATAGACAATACAAAACTAAATAAATAAAGTTATAAATATAATAAAACGAAAATAATTGTGAATCGACAAAGCAGTGTAACTGCTTTATTTCATTATAAGCGATATCAGTTTTCTAATTTTACTACTTTTACAAGGGAAAACGTAAATTTAACTATTATCTTTCATCTTTAATTATTAAAGAAGCGTAACTTCGGCACATTAGGTATAAAAAGTCAACCCGTGTCAAAATAGATTACTCCTGTCATATGTGCGTCTTATTGACAATTCAGAGAGTAGACTAATATTTTCAACTGCGTTAATGGACATTTTCCTCTCTCGTGCCTTTCACTGCTGCCGTCTTCACCCCACTAAAACCTGCGCGCTGATTCATGTCTGTTTAATATTACTGTACATGGTATTTATCGTTTACCTAGGTTAGGGAGCAAACTAAATAGCCATTAATATCTAAAATAAAAATTTGTTGATTTAAAATAAACTAAATTTAACAATCAAACTTAAAAAAAGTCTTCATTACAAATTAAAAAAGTGTTCAAAGGAAAACATCGAAACGAAACCATCGATAGTATGAAAACATCGCAACTGAACCATCGATGGTAAAAACATCGAACATCGAACGTTAACCATCGATGTTTTTGGAACATCGGCCATCGATGCTCATCCCTAATTCCTAGTGAAAACTTAAATTAGTATTCCCAAAGAGAGATAGGCCTATAAATTCTCTTGTATAATAGGTATATAACAACGAAGAACCACATTGTTTTTGTTCTTCGTTGAAATTACTTTTTAAGAATGTGTCTGCATTATATTAATCCTAATGAAATTAACCTAATTATACTTCATACCTATCAATGAATACTATCGTTATTTCCACCTTAACCTAACATCCAAATAACGTCTTTAAATAAGTAAATTACCTTAGACCTTCTGAAGTATACTACGACTCAAGGTTACTCTACTATAAATTAGTTTCACTAACATAAACTATTCAGTACACCGCTGCTGGTAATAAACTTTTCGAGAGCACGCTAACAACACTTGACTGATGAATAAGTAAGTACAAACGAACTATTCACCGTATTAACAGGGTTAGAATTCAAATACAGTGCCATACAAATCAAACAATGCGAAAGTCATATACAAACTACCTTATCTTCCAACATAGAAACTATAAAAGTCTTTCATTATAACCTAACACGTAATTATATAAATAAGTAACCGAAGCATGAAATCAAACTCGAGTGAAATGACTTGTAATGCAAATAAGATTTATTTAGTCACAATATAGGTAACCAAATATGTAGTCCATTAAGTTAAGTTATAATCGAATTTTCATTGATTTTTAGCGGGTTTTGAAAATCACAGAGTTCTAATTAAATTTATTGAGGAGTAGACTTTTTCGGGCCTTGGGGAATAGTCAGCGGCAAAATGTAACTTCCGTCGCCGCGCGTGTACTATATTTCGGTGTCCGATGTGTGCATCCAACTGTTTTCTTCACAAGTAACTAATGCCAGCTTATGGAGGTTATGTACGACAATGTAACTTAAATAAAATTTACTTTGTTAGTGTACATTAAAAGCTTGTATTTATTGGAAGTACAGAAATTAGTTTACATTTATCGCACATAATTACGGTACAGAGACGATTTTGGGAGGTTGTGGCTACGTTTAACAATATAACTTAACCTTTTACATTTTTAAAATTAATTAGACTTAACAAACGTTTCCTTAGTTAGTGTACATTCAAAGGCTGTATTTATTGTATGGATAAAAGGCTGTATATAACATTAACGGCTGTATTCGAAGCAAGTAATGCCAGCTTATGGAGGTTATGTACGACAATGTAACTTACATAAAATTTTAATAATTTTTATTTATGCAGGCATATAGCAAAATCTGATCATCATGGAAAAGCAATAAGGCATTTTGTAACAGAAATTAACTGATTAGTTCCTGCTGTATTACCGAATCATATTACAAGACCAATTTTTGTTTAATTGAAAAGATATATTTCAACTGTTTCTTTTGGTGCAATCTGTAAATTCCATGACATACGTCCATAAAGGTTTGAAAATATGCTTACTCCAGTTTGATAGGAATACATTCTCAAAAAACTAATACAACAAATTTGTTATGTCTGATCACACCAGCTATCCTTTCTATTGGAAATGAGCCTTTTATCCAAATTTATCATATAGTATTGTGCCAAGATATTACACTACATTTGTATACTGTAATACAGTATATTATTTGCAGACTGACAGGGTTATAAAAAATTCTGAAAGAATTGTTGCTTTTACAACACCAACGTCTTGCATTTTTGGATCAGACGAGGCACGTCATCTGATAAACAACCGGTTCAAGAGATTCATGAACACACACATGTCGCCTAACTCGTCTAGTCATTTAATTAATAACAATAGTTCCAGAGAAAGCTATAAAATATTGAAACAGATAAAAACCAAATTACTTGATAATAATGCGATCATTTGTAAGGCAGATAAAGGCAGAACTCTGGTAATAATGGATAATGTAACATACACGAATAAAGTTCATAACTTCATTTCAAACAATAATATTATAAACCTAGCATCGGACCCTACACACCGGTATGTCAAAAATCTTAATATACAGATTAATAAAAGTACAAGTTTATTTGATCAATGTACTCGCCGTTACTTAAAACCTTGTAACACTAAAGCCCCTATATTAACTGGATTGCCAAAAATCCACAAAATTGATATGCCAATTAGACCGTTAGTTAATTTCACTACAGCGCCAGGGTTCCGTACAGCTAAGAAATTAGTAAAAATCATTAAGGATAGTTTAATTATAGAAAATAACCACACTGTCAAAAATGTAACTGAATTTATACATAAAGTTAATAATATCAAATTATTTCCTAATTATAAATTAGTGTCCCTCGATATTGTTAATTTGTACACAAATATCCCAATAAACGATACACTTAATATTTTAAGGGACAATCTGATGAAATGCAACAAACTAAACACTCAAGCAATAGATGAATTGAATTAATAAACCTACTTAAAGTTATTTTAAACCAAAATTATTTTGAATTTGACAACAGATTTTACAGTCAATGCGATGGTTTGGCAATGGGCTCACCGCTGTCAGGCCTTTTGGCAGATATTTATTTAAATCATTACAAAAACACACACTTGTTTTCTAACAATATTCATAAGAAAAACATGTTCTACGCACGATATGTGGATGATACATTCATAATATACAAGGGCACATTACGTCAAATAGAAAACTTTAAAAATCTTTTAAATAATATCAACAAACACATTCAATTTACACATGAAACTGAAATAGATAACAAACTGAATTTTCTTGACCTGACCATCACCAAATGTGATGATAAATTGAAATATAGTATATATAGGAAACCTACTACCACAGATGTAACCATACCTGCTGACTCACACCACCCATTCTCGCAGAAAATGGCGGCTTATAATTATTTCATACACAGGTTGTTAACTATACCTCTTAATGAAAATGATTTTAGAATTGAATTAAATATTATAAAACACATTGCTGTTGCCAATGGTTACACATCTTCCATGGTTGATAACCTCCTTAAAAAGCATAAGCGTATATTGTCAAAACCACGAGTGATACAAGATAAGGAACCAACCTTTATTTCAACAGCCTACACCAGTATTATGCCCAAAATTTTATCAAAAGTATTAAATAGTAACAATAGAACTGTAACATTTAAAATCTGTTTAATAGACTTTGTAATAGAACCAGTATACCTTTGGAAATGAAAACAGGTGTTTATAAGCTTTCTTGTAATGACTGCGAGTGCTTTTATATCGGTCAGACAGGGAGAGGTTTTTATAAACGTTTCGTAGAGCACACTCCAAAGCATAACGTAAAAGACTTGACAACACAATCTTGTATAAAGTCTAACTATGCTCATGTCAGATATTTTGTTTTTATAACAATAGTTAAACTCACCCTATCTATATTTCATTATCTCTAATAGAATGCACTCCCATTACCTGTTTCAAAGTTCAATTCACATTGTAATCAGCAGTCATAGTTAGAGCGTTTTTCTTTCCTGTAGTGTACGGTATATCGTGCAGTTCAGTTCCTTTTCGTTTATACACGCATACCGCAAGAATAGAAAGACTATTCAACGCTATTGTTATTTTACTTTGTGCTTTTTTCATGTATTTATTTTATGTGTTTAACGTTTGTTGGGATATTATTGTTAAGTTTAGGACTGCCTAGAAAATCACCAAAGTGTTGCTTACAACAGGACATTTACAACCCACAAGGACAAGGTCAGTAAACGCTTAATTTTTATGCATTGTTGATTACATGGGAATAAAGCCTTTTAACTATTTAGTTTGACAATATACAGTCCACTGCAAATCAAAAAGAACCCCACATTTTTGGTCCGTCCAGCCCGGATAGCATCTTTCATTCAGAATCCAGCACGTTGGAAAGCAAGATAAAAAACTGGTGGTTTTTTTTATTAAATATTACGCTCTTTATTATTATGTTTATTGAATTATTGTAACGCTTAAATAAAAAAAAAAAAACAATTATTTACTACTGGCAAGTATTGCCAATACTCAGTGCTCTTTTCATTTTGTTATGATTTTCTCTTGTTTTTTCATGCAAGCATAGTTTTATTGATTCATTGTGCAACGTGTGTTATTTCATGTTTTATCTAGCAAGCATAGTTCTGAAGTGTAGTGTGTTTCTTCAAAACCGACCTCTGTATTAGTTTCTAAAATACAGCAGCCATATTCCTTTATTACCATATTACCATTATTACTGTCATCTACGCTATTGGTATTAGAGTGATAAAAAATAAATAAATTAAAATTATTTGGACTGGAAATTAGTGAATAGTGGAAGAACATTGTGAATTACAACTTTTACTTAGAACACTTTTGTTATTTACATCTGAATCTGTTTTTTAAACCGAGTGTATTCATAAATTACCAAAATGAGATTTTCTTCTTTTGTGAAGCAATGTGAACTGATTGAGAGTAGGCTTCATAATATTAACAAGCAAATTGTTGCTCTTGAGGTTATTGGTATAGGTAATTTAACTGAACAGCAAACACAAAAAGTTAGTTTGCTTAGTTCCACCGCAGAAAATAAATATGCTGAATTTGAAAGGCTTATAAATAAACTATTTAGTACAACACCTTTACCAGAAGATCTGGATAATGAACAGATTTCAAGATTACAAGATTCTATATCAGACTTAAATATATCTATACAAAGTTCGTGTGCTCCTCTTCTACCATCGCAACCGCAGGAAACCTTGAATCAGTCTCACACTGGTGCACCACAACTAGTTGCACCAACTCCCACTGTAAATTTACCTCGCTTAAACTTGGGAACATTTTCTGGACAACCTGAGAAATGGGTAGCCTTTCACAGTCTGTTTGAAAATGCAGTGCACAAAAATGAAACCATTTCTAATGTGGAGAAATTTACATACTTGCTTTCTTGTTTGACTGATGAGCCGCTAAATTTAATTAAATCGTTGCCTGTTACTAATACAAATTATGCCATAGCCTGGCAAACTTTGCTAAAAAGATATCAAAATACTAGATTGTTGATAACACTTCACGTAAACAATATATTTGAGTTACCACAATTGCACAATCCTTCAGTTAAACAAATGAGGAATTTTCTGTCGACCTACAATGAAAATTATCAAGCGCTCAAAGCACTAGGACATGATATTGCTAGTGAAAGTTTGTTGTTGACCTCATATATTTTGCGTAGATTTGACACGGAATTCAGGACCAAACTTGAACGTTCGCGAGATAATTTACAAAATGTTCCTACCATTACAGAAGTAATTACATTCTTAGAAAATGAATGTTCTTGCAAAGAAGCAGCAGGTTTAACTAATATCATCTCAAAAAATGAACCTTCTCTTCAAACCTCTCAAAAAATCAGTGGCTTTAAAATGAATACAAACCAGTTTAAACCGCACAAAATAGCGATGGTCACTACTCACACTCAGCATTGTATCTTCTGTTCATCAAATTCACACAACATATATAGATGTGCAGATTTTTCCGCACTTACTGTACAAGAGAGACAAGCTTTTGTTAAAAATAAGAACTTGTGTCAAAATTGTTTTGGAACACATAACTTAGTCACCTGTAAGTCCGTCCACACATGCAATGTATGTCATAGGCGTCACCATAGCCTACTACATTTTTTTGTTGAGAACCGCTCCGCACAACCGCAACAAAAATTGACTCAGTCAAATAGACCTACCTTGTGCCCTTCTGTTGAAACGACGATGAATAAGCAAAACCACTCTGCAGAGTGTCACCAGGATACTACCTTGATAGGTGTTTCTTGCAACCAGAATAACACTGTGTTACTGGCAACCGCTTTGGTGCATATCACATCTGCCAATGGAAATGCAGCAGTTGTACGAGCTGTGCTTGATAGTGCATCCCAAACAACAATTATTTCAGAAAGTTGTGCAAAGACTTTGTGTTTGTACCGCTCTCAAACAGATGTTCCAGAACTTAGTGGCATCTCTACAGCCCCAGTGAAAACGAAGGGACTTACCTTTGTGACATTGTCTTCGCTCAGTGGGAATATTTTAGCAAAATCTCACCCAGTCATGATTCTTAATAAAATATCATGCAATCTGCCTCGTGTTCAGCTCCCACCAGAAATTAAAGAGCAACTCAAAGGTTATATGCTAGCGGATCCAACTTTTGATGTTCCAGGTCCAGTTGACCTTCTGATTGGAGCAGATTTATTTGCATTGACTCTTAATGGTACCTTTATCAATCTCGGCAAGAATATGCCATACGCTGTCAATACAATCTTTGGCTATGTTGTGCTTGGTCCCGACACCTGTTTCACTTAAGTCTAATCCTTACTCAGGCTTAGTGACTCTTTTATCGACGAATGATCGTGATCTGCACGCAACATTGCAACGTTTTTGGTCCATAGAGGAACCACCTCACAGTACAAAACTCGCTCCACAAGATGAAAAATGTGAAGCTCACTTCGTCTCTACTCATAAGAGAGATGCCTCCTGCAGATATGTTTGTCACTTGCCTTTCAGCGGAAACCCTGCTCAACTAGGTGACTCTACAACTTTGGCAAAACGCCTGTTTAATACACTGGAACGCAAATTTGAATCTCAACCTGAGTTTAAACAGAAGTATGTCAATTTTATGAATGACTACTTAGCATGTGGGCACATGAAACTGTGCACATCTGTGCCGTCTCTGAACAAGCCGCATTACTTTTTGCCACATCATGGCGTTTTTAAAGATAGGAAAATCCGTGTTGTTTTCAATGCATCAGCACCATCTTCTTCAGGTGTCTCACTGAACTACATTCTACATCAGGGTCCAAAGTTGCACAATGACATTACTGATATAATTCTTCGCTTTCGTCAACATAAATTTGTTTTCTCTTGTGATATTAAACAAATGTTTAGGCAGATATCCATCCATGAAGATGATCAGATCTTTCAGTTAATATACTGGAGAGAAGACACTTCAGTCCCGCTAAAGATCTACCAATTGACTACTGTCACTTATGGTATGACGTCCTCGCCTTACCTTGCTAATAGAGTAGTACAACAGCTCATTATGGACGAAGGAAAAAATCATCCACTTGCTGCTGAAGCACTCCAACAGCAAATATATGTTGATGATGCTCTATTAGGGAGCAATTCTCTGCAAGAAGCTCTCCACCTTCAAGAGGATGTTGTTTTACTTTTGAAAAAGGGTGGATTCGAACTGAGCAAGTGGTCTTCAAACCATCCTAAACTCTTAGAAAATGTCATGCAAGATAATCCTGAGACACCCCTCATGTTACGCACATCGGAACAGCCATTTTCAAGTGTATTAGGGCTAAAATGGATCCCAGATATTGATGTCTTTTCATATGTGATGCACACACCTTCAAGTAATTACACAAAAAGAACTTTACTTTCATCAATTGCTCAGATTTATGACCCTTGTGGTTGGATATTCCCAATAGTTTTTTGGTCTAAAGTCTTAATGCAGCATGTATGGACCTTAGGCTTAGATTGGGATTCTCCATTACCTGATCATATTTCCGAGAAGTGGTCACGATTCGTGAAAGAACTTCCAGAAATAGAAAAGCTAAGGATACCACGTTTCATATCCTTAGCAACTGCAGTCAATATCCAGCTTCATGGATTTTCAGATGGAAGTGAATCCGGATATGCAGCTTGTGTCTTCCTGCGCACAGAAGACGCAGAAGGAGATGTCAACATACGACTGCTGATCGCAAAATCAAGAGTAGCTCCACTGAAGCGTGTGACTATTCCCCGCTTGGAACTTTGTGGTGCGCACATGTTAGCCAAATTGCTACATTACTGTACAGAACAGCTCTCACAACATCACAAGATCGACAACATTTCAGCATGGTGCGACTCTACAGTAGTTCTATCTTGGATACGCACTCTATCTTTTCGTCTCAAGGTGTATGTTGCTAATCGTGTGGCACAAATACAAGACTTAGTTTCACCGCACATCTGGAAATATGTTTCAACTGTTGACAATCCTGCTGATTGTGCTTCTCGAGGCTTGACACCCATGGTTCTGATGAAACATAGTCAGTGGTGGCTAGGACCACCATGGCTCGCTAAATCAACGCAGACCTGGCCACAATCTGTCCTTCATCCAATTTCGGAGGAGTCTATTCCTGAAATGAAACCAAATGTGCTTAATCTTATGATGACCACAAAAGAAGTCCCAACATTTGGATTTCTTACAAAGTTTTCTTCTTGGAAGACTCTTCTTCATGTAATGGCTTATGTCCTTCGCTTTATAACCCGTTTGAAATTTAAAACCACCATAAGTGGATCATTTACAGTAACTGAATTAAATAACGCCTGTAACCGCATTTGCTGGCTCATTCAGAGACTTCACTTTGCAGAAGACATAGATCTACTCTCCAAGAAAAGGACATGCTCAAACCGCATCCAACGTCTAGCACCCTTTATTGATGATGCAGGAATAGTCCGTGTCGGAGGTCGACTGAAAAACTCTGCGCTTACTTACAATGCCAAACATCCTATTCTTCTGCCAAAAAATCATGTCGCTATTCATTTACTCATTGATTACTATCATGGCATGTACCTGCACGCTGGTCCCCAGTTCCTCCAAGCAACACTATCTCAACGCTTTTGGATCCTCTCTGCCCGCAGTGTTATATGCTCAAGAATATTTAAATGCGTACGATGTTTTCGTACAAAATCAACAAACACTTCTCCGCTCATGGGTGATCTACCAGCCGGTCGTGTTACCCCTACTTGTTGTTTCAATGCTTCTGGAGTTGATTATGCTGGTCCTTACATGGTCAAGTTTTTTACACTTCGCAGGATACAGCCTATAAAGGTGTACCTCTGCCTGTTCATCTGTTTTGCAACAAAAGCTGTACACTTGGAAGTGGTTACTGATTTAACTACAGACGCCTTCATTGCAGCCCTTACGAGATTCATCTCTAGGAGAGGTCTTGTATCAGACCTGTACTCTGATTGTGGGACTAATTTCATAGGAGCTGCTTCTTCGCTCAAAAGATGTTTTCAAGATCTCATGAAGCAACCAGAGATGCAAGATTTTGCTACGAACAACAGTATCACATTCCATTTCATTCCTCCGCGTGCACCTCACCAAGGTGGACTTTGGGAACGTGCCATTAAAGGTGCAAAATATCATCTCACCAGAGTCATAGGTGAACACATTTTAACGTACGAAGAATTTACCACCTTAGTTGTGCGTGTTGAAGCTATCCTTAATTCGAGGCCGATAGCTCCTCTCTCGAATGACCCTTCAGATCTTCAACCTCTTACACCAGGACATTTTCTAACTGGAGGACCTCTTAATGCCCTGATCGAACCTCAACTAACCAATGCACCACTTAATCACATAAAACGCTGGAAATTGGTTCAAGCCTTCACACAACATCTCTGGAAAAGATGGCAAATGGAGTACCTCCACACACTTCAAGAACGGTCCAAATGGATCAGACCTCAAGAAAATCTCAAAATAGGAGATTTAGTCGTTATTCATGAAACAAACCTGCCACCCCTCAAGTGGAAGCTCGGGAGAGTCATCTCTGTATCTCCAGGGAATGATGGAGTGGTACGTGTCGTCAACATGAAGACTGCCGGTGGAACCTTGACCCGTCCTTCTGTTAAGGTATCCCGTCTTCCCATTTACTAAAATCCTCGACCAGTCAATTGGCTACTGCCCCTTATAATTTAGTTTTATTATACTCTTCCAAAGGATCAAATTTGTTCTTATGTTCTTTTAATGTTTCTTGTTGAACCAGTTGGTTCAAAGGGGCCGGTATGTCAGATATTTTGTTTTTATAACAATAGTTAAACTCACCCTATCTATATTTCATTATCTCTAATAGAATGCACTCCCATTACCTGTTTCAAAGTTCAATTCACATTGTAATCAGCAGTCATAGTTAGAGCGTTTTTCTTTCCTGTAGTGTACGGTATATCGTGCAGTTCAGTTCCTTTTCGTTTATACACGCATACCGCAAGAATAGAAAGACTATTCAACGCTATTGTTATTTTACTTTGTGCTTTTTTCATGTATTTATTTTATGTGTTTAACGTTTGTTGGGATATTATTGTTAAGTTTAGGACTGCCTAGAAAATCACCAAAGTGTTGCTTACAACAGGACATTTACAACGCACAAGGACAAGGTCAGTAAACGCTTAATTTTTATGCATTGTTGATTACATGGGAATAAAGCCTTTTAACTATTTAGTTTGACAATATACAGTCCACTGCAAATCAAAAAGAACCCCACAGCTCGTCATCTTATACAGGAGAACCATAATTATACAAGCTTTGACACCAATTTGAAACCCTTACATGTCTGTGGTAAAGGCACTTATTTAAATGCACGTGAGGAATTTGAAATATATAGAGCACATAATGACAAATACTACCGCAATTTTATATTAAACGACCACTTGCATTTCAAGTCGAACCCATTATATGACACAGCACTAAAATTTATCTCTAACTGATATCAATCAGTGTCCGGCCGGCTTTCGTCGAGTGCACACTCGCTTCGTATAAATACTTATTTGGTTTCGATATTGTGATTTTAATGTTTAAAATTTTAACGACCTCTTCGAGTGATTATATTTTAATATATATTCTGATGACGATACATAGTATTGAAATGCGTAAATAATATCATTGCGTTAATACATGTGGTCACGAGACAGGAAAAAGGTAAATATATTTATTTATTATTTGACATAATTTGATCTGGATAGAACATTTATTAAACAATAATACTATTTGATGCAAATAATTAAAATATTGGTATGGAGAACAATGTTTAAAGACATACACGACTACCATGTTTTAAGATTTATATTTGAAATCAATTTAGAAATGAAATATTTCTACAGAAACTACTTCTATCTTCAGCCTCAACCACAGAATTGTGATCACTAACATATACCACCTCATGTTACGGCACTCAATTTTCACTGATGATGGCAGTCAGTGGCACTTCCGAAACGTCTGGTTTTGCAGAAAACATTGGACCACGGCCAAACAGCCTGGGAAGGAATTTTATCAACAAACTACTTCAATGTTGCTGATAACGTAGTACACATAAAAAATTATCCCCTCCCCTTCACCTATCATTTTCATTTATAGAAAATTATCCCCTCATCCCCTCATACCCATTTTCATTTATAGATATTAAATCTAAAATTCTACAGTGGATTATTATGACCTTTTCAGGATACTTTATTTATCAAAATTAAGTACTTTACTCTTGTTAAGACAAAACGTTGCAGGTAAACTACCCCTTCTCCTTAACCGATCTTCACCAAAATCAACAGACCTTGAGTCCTCTACAATATGCAAAAAATTATTTGAATTTGCGGGAGTTATCATTCGCCATAGACAAAATTGTACACACAGACATCTGTCTAAAAATTACTTTTCTTTATGTTTTGAGCGTAGTACAATCAGAATCAGCCCTCACGGGACACTAATTATTAGATACAATTTTTGCCTTCATTTAAGCCAGCTTCCACTTACTGTGTACTTTCTCAGAGGCCATAACATGTTCTTTTTAACGTTGCCGAACACAAATTGATGTTAAATTAAAAATAAAGTAAAGGCTTAGCACCTTAAGTTTGCAACGTGCAAGTTGAAGAATCAATTTAATTATTGCACTTAACTTGATATAAGTACTGATTACTTTTCAGGATTATTATTTTCAGAAATAATGTATGTAAACCAGTTTTCCCCATATAAAGTTAATTAAAATCCTTTAATGCATAGCATTCCAGGCATTTATGGTAGTAAATTGCAACCAGTCTTCATCTTTGTATTTGCCAAAATAAAGTTGTTCTGAGCCAGGTCATGTAAATTCAGGTTAGGCCAAGTTGCTCATTAGACTTTGTCTAAATCTTAAAGATATAAAGTGTTGATAAAGATTTTAGGACCGTACATTAAAAACATTGTTTGCACATATGAGTAGGAAGCTTATGTATTAATATAATATGTTACCCAACAAGATACAGGAACAATTATGAATATTTAATTAAGTAGTTAGTGGACTTAAAACCTGCAGTAGAAACTCCAGTTTTTATAAAACAAATAGGGAGAGAATTGAAGATTTGATGTTTGTAAAGGTTATATCTATTTTCTTCACAAGTAACTAATAGCTGGTTATTTGTAATCACGTTTTCTCATAATGTATGTTGTTAATGACCTTTTTTTAAGGGTATGAAAAAAACAACAGATATTGGTATTTGAAAAACGGTGAATTTTATTGGTACATACTAAAGTATAGAGTCAAATTTGTTTCTATTCATTAACAAAGGTCCTTACTGTAATAATTTTGTGTGTAATATACAAGCATTCTTTAATATGTTTATGCAATTTTATTTGCATTAATTCAGACCGTAGTAACATTAAATTCCACTGTAACCCATTATTAATACTTAATCATTTGCATGTTAACAGAAACTGTACATTGCTTTTTATTGCATTATGTTGAAAAAAGTATTTTAATGTACTTGTTTGGTTATACATTAGATTGTACTAGGTTCTAAATTGGAAGTACGTCTTAATTCCGGTACTTTGAATAAATACAGCCTTTAATGTTATGTACAGCCTTTGAATGTACACTAACTAAGGAAATGTCTGTTAAGTGTCATTAATTTTAAAAATCTAAAGGTTAAGTTAAATAATTAAACGTAGCCACAACCTCCCAAAATCGTCTCTGTACCGTAATTATGTGCGATAAATGTAAACTAATTTCTGTACTTCCAATAAATACACCCTTTTAATGTACACGAACAAAGTAAATTTTATTTAAGTTACATTGTCGTACATAACCTCCATAAGCTGGCATTACTTACTTCGAATAAATACAGCCGTTAATGTTATATACAGCCTTTTATCCATACAATAAATACAGCCTTTGAATGTACACTAACTAAGGAAATGTCTGTTAAGTCTAATTAATTTTAAAAATCTAAAAGTTTAAGTTATATTGTTAAACGTAGCCACAACCTCCTCCCAAAATCTTCTCTGTGCCGTAATTATGTGCGATAAATGTAAACTAATGTCTGTACTTCCAATAAATACACCTTTTAATGTACACGAACAAAGTAAATTTTATGTAAGTTACATTGTCGTACATAACCTCCATAAGCTGACATTACTTACTTCGAATAAATACAGCCGTTAATGTTATATACAGCCTTTTATCCATACAATAAATACAGCCTTTGAATGTACACTAACTAAGGAAACGTTTGTTAAGGCTAATTAATTTTAAAAATGTAAAAGGTTAAGTTATATTGTTAAACGTAGCCACAACCTCCCAAAATCGTCTCTGTACCGTAATTATGTGCGATGAATGTAAACTAATTTCTGTACTTCCAATAAATACAAGCTTTTAATGTACACTAACAAAGTAAATTTTATTTAAGTTACATTGTCGTACATAACCTCCATAAGCTGGCATTAGTTACTTGTGAAGAAAACAGTTGGATGCACACATCGGACACCGAAATATAGTACACGCGCGGCGACGGAAGTTACAATTTGCCGCTAACTATTCCTCAAGACCCAATTTTTCATTTCTTAAAATAACGACATTGACCAGCAAAACATAACACCTAAGTTTCATAGTAAACTATGGTTTACACCTTACTTTAATTAACAATAAATGGATCTAGCTGACGATAGTAAGGCAAAGTTCAACGTTCCTCTCCTCGTTTGTACGCATTTTCCGTGTCCAGATTTCTACTGGATCTGTTTTATTCACAAGTAAGTAATGGCAGGTTATGTACGACAATGTAACTTAAATAAAATTTACTGTGTTAGTGTACATTAAAAGGGTGTATTTATTGGAAGTACAGAAATTAGTTTCCATTTATCGCACATAATTACGGTACAGAGACGAGTTTTGGAGGTTGTGTCTGCGTTTAACAATGTAACTTAACCTTTTAGATTTTTAAAATGAATTACACTTTACAAAAATTTCCTTAGTTAGTGTACATTCAAAGGCTGTATTTATTATATGGATAAAAGGCTGTATATAATATTAAAGGCTTATTTATTCGAAGTACCGTAATTAAAAACTATTTCCAATTTAGAAAGTATATCCTAGTACAATGTAACGTATAACCAAACAAGTAGGCCTACATTAAAATCTTTTTTTGAGTTTCAAGAGGAGTGTCAGTTTTTTGTGTTTTTTCAGTAAATAAAAATGAGTGGTGGGAGGGGGAGAGAGAGACAGACAGACCAAAAAATTTTTATGCTTATCTAATTGTTCAAGAACTATGTAGCCTACACATAGTAAAAATGGAATTTCTACCAAGTTTACATTAAATGAAAATGATGAAAGTATTGTTAGCTTTTAACAAATGTTGACAATTTTGCTCAATACAGAAATGAAGGAAGTTGACTGACAAAGTGTCTACGAGTTCCCTGGAAGTGTCTGAAAAATTACAAACTTTTATTCTATCATTTACTTGTTACATTATTCTTGGATTTCGTTGTCCATGACGTGTCCGTTACTTAACTAAATATCACTATAATATTGACGACTCGGAACACAATTGTGTTCCGAGTCGTCAATATTATAGTGATATTTTGTTACATTATGTAACAGAACAACATTTCTTTATTATTTATTTATGATTTTTAATATACATAGTATTTGAATTAACAGTATAAATAGTATTTGAAATAGTATAATGACAACTAGTTTACAGTTGTCACTATTTTTGTTTCAACGTTTCAAAGGATAAAGAAAACGCCTGTAACTCTAAGATGAGTTATGAGAAAACATCATTACAAATCATAACCTGCCATTAGTTACTTGTGAAGAAAACATATATAACATTTCCAAACAAGAAATCTTCAATTCTCTCCCTATTTGTTATATAAAAACTGGAGTTTCTACTGCAGGTGTTTAAGTCCACTAACTACTTAATTTAATATACATAATTGTTCCTGATCTTGTTGGGTAACATTATATTAATATATCTGCTTCCTACTCATATGTGCAAACAATGTTTTAAATGTACGGTCCTAAACATCTTTAAAATTTAGAGAAAGTCTAATGAGCAATTAGACCTAACCTGAATTACTACATCTAAGAATATCTTATTAGCCCATTTAGCTTTATTTATACATTTAATGCATCTTAATTAGTACATTAACAGCACTGCTGTGTTTTACAGCAACACAATACATTACTCTAACTCTAAATAATTTCTTGTTTTCAGTTAAAAAAAATTGAAATTGTGTATTTGTTTTCTTTTCAACTCACTTTTTATAGAAACGTGCTTTACATTAATATATGTACCCTTTCAATATATTGTGGTCCTAAACATCTTTATCAACACTTTATATCTTTAAAATTTAGACAAAGTCTAATGAACAATTTGGCTTAACCTCAATTTACATGACCTGGCTCAGAACAACTTTATTTTGTCAAATACAAAGATGAAGACTCTGTACACCCTGGTTGCAATTTTTTCAGCGCTCACACCTGCTGCCAGGCTTAGTTCTATAACATGATCAGGAAGAAAGGAATCAACTCGAACCTGCATCCACTGTGGAAACGCTTGTACACCATCACCAAGAAGATTAATGATGTCATCTCCGAATAACTCATTAGGCCATTTAGCTTTATTTATACATTTAATGCATCTTAATTAGTACACTAACAACACTGCTCTGTCTTACAGTAACACAATACATTACACTAACTCTAAAGAATTTCTTGTTTTCAGTTTAAAAAAGTTGAAATTGTGTATTCTTTTCTTTTCCATTCACTTTTTGTGAAACGACCTACATTAATATGTGTACGCTTACTATATTGAAATCCAGTGTTCACTATCCAATAGTTAAAAATTTTGTGGAATTGTGAAATTAGTGACACTATATACTAATGTGTGATTATCAGTTGAATTTCTGAATTCCTTTGATTCATTAATAAATTTTACTAATTTGTTTCTTTATGTCTATTGAACGATTTCTTATTAGTTTTTAATCTTTGTGTTTTCATTATTCATTTGTAAATTCTTGGATTTTGTTGTCCATGACATGCCCATTGGTTAACTAATTATCATTAAAACACACAGAGGACTGATCCTCTTTTGCAAGATCACAAGTATGTTTCAAGACCATTTGCAGGTCAGGTATTGTTCTGTCTGTTCACTTTCTGAAAGTGGTTGAGAAGCAAGGGGGAGATGTCTCCATTAAAACACACACACACACACACACACACACACACACACACACACACACACACACACACACACACACACACACACACTAGCACGCACACAATTCCTTTTTTCTTTATTTAATTTGAATTTTGCATTAGAACAATTGTTTTCAGAGTTTATACGTTTTTTTCTTCTATTTCTTGGATTAATTTTTTTTAATTTTATGCAATGTGGACACATACAGAGGAGTGTCTGTTTTTTATGTTTTTTCAATAAATAAAAATGAGAGGGGAGAGAGAGAGAGAGAGAGAGAGAGAGAGAGAGAGAGAGAGAGAGAGACCAAAAATGACATGTACAGAAATATCATCAGAAATTTTTCTGATAGTAAAAAAATAACTAAATAATGAATTGCAAATAACATTAACAAAATTAATGGAAATTATAGTTATAATTTCTTGTCTAATGAACAGGTACTAGTAATGGCTTCATATACTTCACATCTTAAATTATAAACCTATTACAAACATATTTGGTATACTCAGCTTGAAACAAACGTTCAGACCAACAAAAATGGTTTAAATTTTGCCATGCTGCATTATTAGTACTGTTGAAACAGCAGGTTGATTATAATTGTTTTTAGAACAGACTTCTGGAATGTTGTGTGCAAGTGTATTGTGTTCAAGTAGCAAGTTTCCACTACTTTATAAAACATATCCTAGAAGCAAGTTTTGACATCCAGTAGCTGTTGCTGAGAAACCTTACTAAGGGACTTATAAAAAAAGAAACAACAATTACACGCTGCTCTTTTGAACATCTGATGAAAAGATTTTGTAAAGTGTACCTAACCTAAAAATGTACAATGCTCGACTTGTCTTTGTATTCCATACTTCTAGCAGTTTTACATGATATATTGCTAACATGAATAAGAAAAGTTTAAATCTGCTGAAGGTCTAAATGAGTGATAGTTATTTGCAGACTGACAGCGCCATAAAATAATTTTGAAAGAATTGTTGCTTTTACAACACCATCCTTTATCAAGTGACTACTCAAATCTGTCAGTTTTTCACAGCAAACTGAAGTTTGATGATTTGATCCATCATGACCTAGTGGTGGTCCAAACATTTCAAGGATTCTCCTAGCCTTAAAAATCTGGACTGGAATCATTGAGTGACATGACTAATGTTAAATTTACTTTGGGATACTTCCAAACATAATACAGTTTACAATAAACAAACAAAACTTTATACCTGTCTAATTTTTCCAGAACTGTATACACATAATTTGATCTGGATAGAACATTTATTAATCAATAATACTATTTATTTATTTGGTGCAAATAATTAAAATTTCGGTATGGAGAACCATACATGACTTCCATGTTTTAAGATTTATATTTAAAATCATTTTAGAAATGAAATATTTCTACAGAAACTACTTCTATCTTCAGCCTCAACCACAGAATTGTGGTCACTAACATATGCCACCTCACGTTAGCGCACTCGATTTTCACTGATGATGGCAGTCGATGGCACTTCCGAAACGTCTGTTTTGCAGAAAACATTGGACCACAGCCAAACAGTCCGTGAAGGAATTTTATCAACAAACTTCTTCTTTGTTGTGGATAACATAGTACACATATAAAAAATTATCCCCTCCCCTTCACCTATTTTTTCATTTATAGAAAATTATCCCCTCCCCCTTTAACTTCCCCTACCCATTTTCATTTATAGATATTTCATCTACCTTTCTACAGTGGTATAATTATAACCTTCTTTTCAGGATACTTTATTTATCAAAATTAAGTACTTTACTCTTGTTAAAACATAAAACATTGCAGGTAAACTACCCCTTCTCCTTAACCGACCTTTACCAAAATCAACAGACCTTGAGTCCTCTACAATATGCAAAAAATTATTTGAATTTGCGGCAGTTATCGTTTACCATAGACAAAATTCTACACACAGACATCTTTCAAAAAATTACTTTTCTTTATGTTTTGAGGGTAGTACAATCAGAATCAGCCCTTATCTCGAACGCCATTTTTTTCCATCCATTTCCTTATGGAACATTGAAGTAAAAACAATATCCTTCTTTGTATAATATGTATTGCACTTGTTTTCTAACATGGGACACTAATTATTAGATAAAATAGTTACCTTCATTTAAGCCAGCTTCCACACACTGTGTACTTTCTCAGAGGCCATAACTTGTTCTTTTTAACATTGGCAAATATAAATTGACGTTAAATTACAAACAAAGTAAAGGCTTAGCACCTGAAGTTTGCAACGTCCAAGTTGAAGAATCTATTTAATTATTGCACTTAACTTGATATAAGTACTGATTACATTTCAGGATTATTATTTTCAGAAATAATGTATGTAAACCAGTTTTCCCCATATGAAGTTAGTTAAAATTCTTAAATGCATAGCATTCCAGGCCTTTATGGTAGTAGATTTATATTACTAAATTTGAATTTACACAAATAATTATCTTTGATTAACCAGAGTTACACACACAAACTAAATAAAATGTTGAGTGTCCTCCTAGTGTATAAATTCAGCTAAAACACTATTCCAAAAACTTACCTTGTTACTAGGATATGTGAAATGATGAACTTTTCATGTTAAATAGTTTAAATACTTTGTGTTGAGAGTTAAGCATTTTAATAATTTTTATTTATGCAGGCGTATAGCAAAATCATGAAAAAGGAATAAGGCATTTTGTAATAGCAATTAACTTATTAGTTCCTGCTGTATTACTGACTCATATTACAAGACCAATTTTTGTTTAATTGAAAAGATATATTTTTATTGTTTCTTTTGGTGCAATCTGTAACTTACATGACACACATCCATAAAGGTTTGAAAATATGCTTATTGCAGTTTGATAGGAATACATTCTCAAAAAACTAATACAAATCTGTTATGTCTGATCACACCAGCTATCCTTTCTATTTGAAATGAGCCTTTTATCCAGATTTATTACATAGTATTGTGCCAAGATATATCACTACATTTGTATACTGTAATACAGTAGTGGTAGAATATTATAATTCCACTAATATTACCCTAACATAATAAATGAAAATACATTATATACACATCTTTTGACATAATCATCCTTTCACTTATCACTTTTTGCCTATTAATTTATTTGATGAATATATATTAAACGATTTATGTAAAACACAACAGGTGTTTAACGGATATGTACTATGTGTAGACCTCTTATTTCCCTCCTCGGCAGGTCGAAGCTCAACTGGCACTAGAGTTGGGTATGAAATTATGCTATGCTCATAGTCTGTCTTTTAGCAGCTAGTGGCATCTATTGACATTCACTCATGTCAAATTACAGAGTCGGTAAAGGATGTTCGAAATTTGAATGTAAACAAATTAATAGTTAAATAATTAATATAATGGAAGTATCACATATATAATATAGCCAAATTTAATTGTGAAAAAACGATGTAGGCCCTACTTCATATACAGATCAGAAATAAATGATGAACTATTCTCTTTATGTAATAAGCCTAGTTACTAAACAATATATATTTTTAAAAGCTTCTTATCATATTGAGACAAAATGGAGTGGCATTTGAAACATCTCTTAGGTATAAAAACAACATAACGACCTTTACAAAATTTGCCGCCCGTAGGCAGTTGCCTACTTTGCCTATGCATAAATCTGCCTCTGGTGTACATGCTAAATGCACCTAAACAGTAGTAAGAATGACTTAATATCCTGTTGAGTTATTCACTGTTCTGACAGATGATACGCAAATACTGAAAGGTAGGATGTGAGAGCCAGCAATAACCTTAAATAAAACTCTCATATATTTCAGTTATTACAGTGTTCTGTTCATTACAGACAAGTGCTTGGTTTGATCATTTTTTTTTTAATGAAATTGTATATTTTACTGTAGCTTTACAGTAGCTTGACAGAAAGTGTAAAAATGTAAAATAAAAATGGCATGACTTAAGTGTAAATAAAAAGTGAACACTTTACAGTAGCACAAAAAATGACAAAAATTGAGACAATGAAATGCTGCAGTTCAGTTAAAAATATTGCAATCTCCCTCACACACAGTTTTAAAGAATAAAGACATTATCAACACCACAAAAAAATATATTTTTTGGAGCAAAAGGAAACACAATGGAAAGGCATCTCAGGTAATATCACTTTGAAATTATGATTTCAAAATGTTTAAGGAAAAGAATAAAAAAATGCTAGCATTAACAATCCAACAATGTATTGAAAAGATCAGGATCTTGCAGGGAAAATTATAGGGAAAATTGGTTTTGTAGCTACTGGTGGATGTTTGTTTCTATAAAAAATAAGTGCAGTATCTAATAAATTATGGTACATATTTAATCATTTATTGAATAATTTGTCATGTATATAAATTTCTTAATTTTATAATTTCTATAGACACTTTTGGTGTGTTTGTTGTAATTTTGTGTTTTACATTATCTTTTGTGATTAAAAATACACCTCACAGTTTTAACATACAATATATATTGTAACGTCGTGGTTTTTCTAGAGGTTTTAGCGAAAACTTTGTATGTGGCTTATTGGGTGTTCGTCTTATTTAATTAAGCTCCCAATGTTGTTATGCGCCAATCTTGTAACGTTGCGGTTTGAGATATTAAAGTTTCCACCTCTCCGCAGTCACCACTTATGAATTATAATAACTGACGTTTTAAAAAATAAATAAAGGATTTTTTAATGTTACTCAATCTAAACAGAAATCGAGAGTGTGTGATTTGGGGTCAAGGAGGGAAGTTGTTCAGCCTTATGAGGAAGAGAGAGTAAGTACCAATTATTTACACTCGGTTTAGACGATTTCTGATTTTTCAAATTGTTCGCTGTGATTTAAATCAGCTGATTGTGAGACAAGTTTCCACGCCTAGTTCAACGAGCCTACACTATAGCAAAATCTGATCCGATGTGTTGATCTCTTCTGTTTTTGTGCTGAAATCTATTACAACTACCCACTACAAAAATTATAACACACTTTATTATTCAATATCATTTTTCAACAATATTATTTATTTATATTATTGGTTTTTGTTTCCTGCCACCAAAATACAAGTATCACAATTGATCTTTCCTTACATAAAACATAATATCGACTTCATCGAGTAAACATGGAATTGTCTAAAGAAAAAAACATATATGGTTTTGTTTACCAAATTTTACACTATTTTCAAAACATCAATTAATATATAATTCTTAATAATTCCCCAGGATTAAGGGTAAGTTCTTTTTGTTATGAGATGGTCAGAAATGGATAATTACTAAGCTTTACAAATACCGAAAAAATATTAAATAAATTTGTTTATTTTTCGTTTAGTATGTAGTTCCAGGAATGTCCGTAAGAGAGCAGCGTGCGTTTGTTTACTTTAAAAACATGTGATTAAATTTGACTAGTTTCGTGTTCTATACCAACATTCGGAATGCGTTTTCTTCGTTAAATATTAAACGAAATGTTTATATTACCTCTCTTTGTATGGTTCTTACGGGAATGAAGCTTTTTCTCTGGTGAGGTCCGTCTGGAGTTATAATATCATTACCGTCTGGCTCATATTCTATCGTCAACTTGAACTATGGTGAAACTAGGTTGAATCATCAGAAGGTTTTCTTTCACTGTTTTTTAAGGAGTATAA
Source organism: Magicicada septendecula (assembly GCA_034769895.1). Classification (NCBI taxonomy): domain Eukaryota; kingdom Metazoa; phylum Arthropoda; class Insecta; order Hemiptera; family Cicadidae; genus Magicicada; species Magicicada septendecula. The sequence continues at coordinate 12,166,252 of CM068367.1, forward strand.
CCATTTAATTTTGATAAATAATGGATGATTATATAGTGGTCATGTTGCTTGTTAATTTTGTACTAATTTTCACTCCTCCAAAGTTCCAGAAAGGTTATTTTATTAGAATTGTAGTAGCATCATTTTGTCAACTCTATGGTTTTATTCCAAATTTTTTATTATTAACAATACTTGTTATTTCCGTCACTCTTAGTAACCCATCGTATTTTTATTATACAGGCAGTTTGTAATTATTATAAATTTATATTTTATTTACCGAAAAATAATTCTTTTTCATTCCGGTTTCTTTATCAATTTGGTTTACATAATAAGTTTTTGTTCATTTTCTTATGACCTTGTATATAAGTATTTGATAATTTTATTATCTTTAAATAAATTTATATATATTATTTATTTAGTCTCTCATAGTATTCCTACACTGCACTACTTCCTGTTGCCATTTCCCTCATAGTATTATTTTAATTTTTTATTATCCTTTGATATTTAAAATTTTTTATGTTTTTTTAAAACGAACCCTGGGCTATCTTATATTATAACACAAATATTTGAAAAAATGTAACATTAACTTAGGTATAACAATTGGTTGTCCATACAATATAAATATTACAATAAATAAATAAAATACAGAATCAGTTAGTAGTATTATAGTCTACTCTCATAGTTTTATAATTCCCAAACCTACAGCACAATTCTGTAATAAGTTACCTTCACTTTCATTTTTTACCTCAATGGGTACACTATAACTCACTTTGCACCGTATATCACTCGAATTGTTTATCATGTTTAGTGATATACTTTAATTTAGAGCTAGTTATAGGTTACCCATTTCTGACCTTTATGTTCTTACATGATTTAATTTATTGGGACCGGGTTATATAACGTTACAATATATATATATATATATATATATATATATATTTCAATCACTTTCTGCTACAGTCCATTTCTTGATGTATATAATACTTTAATTTATAACTAAATTTACCTCAAGATATATTTTTCCTTTAGGAACATGTTTCGGGAGTTCTTGTTCTCCCATCTTCAGCCTTCGCCATCTTGTTTCTGGTGAAGTATTTGTGTGTTGGCTTCTGGATGTTATTAAGGTAGTTTGTTGGTCTTTGGTCCTTCAAAGTAGTATTATTGTGTGTGGTTGTGGTATCTGTTTTTGTATTTTGTGTATTTTCGATGTTGAGTGCTTTGAATATTGTGTCATGTTTTGTATTGATTTGTATTTGTTCTGGTATTAATTTGTTTTGTGTTTTATGTTTGTAAATCTGTAAATTTTCCCAAATGTTCATTATGGTGCCTTTGTGTGGTATATGTTTTATTAGTGTTACATTGGTTATGTCTGGGAATTCATGTCCTGTGTTTATTGCATGTGTGGCTAAATTGGATTTATATATATTTGGTTTTTTGTATGCATTTAGGTGTTCAAAATAATGTTTTTTCAGCTGTTTTTTTGTTTGTCCTATATAACATTTATTGCAATCTTGGCATTCAATTTTGTATATACCGTTGGTTGTTGTATTATCTTTGTTGTGTGAGCTATTTAGATTTTGTAATTTATTTTTATTAGTTTTGTATGCTATTTTTATATCTGTGTTTTTAAATAGTTTTGTTAGTTTTGTCATTTTATTATTTATATTTGTGAATGTGGCCCATTTTTTGTTGTTGTTATTATTTATGTGTTGTTCAGTTTGATTAATTCTTAATTGTTCAGTTTTTATTTTGTATTTTATTTTATTTTCTATTTTGAAGAAAGAAATATAATATACCAAATTGGTTATGCAAATGGATACAATAAAAATACTATGATCAAAATAGAAAATAAAATAAAATACAAAATAAAAACTGAACAATTAAGAATTAATCAAACTGAACAACACATAAATAATAACAACAACAAAAAATGGGCCACATTCACAAATATAAATAATAAAATGACAAAACTAACAAAACTATTTAAAAACACAGATATAAAAATAGCATACAAAACTAATAAAAATAAATTACAAAATCTAAATAGCTCACACAACAAAGATAATACAACAACCAACGGTATATACAAAATTGAATGCCAAGATTGCAATAAATGTTATATAGGACAAACAAAAAAACAGCTGAAAAAACATTATTTTGAACACCTAAATGCATACAAAAAACCAAATATATATAAATCCAATTTAGCCACACATGCAATAAACACAGGACATGAATTCCCAGACATAACCAATGTAACACTAATAAAACATATACCACACAAAGGCACCATAATGAACATTTGGGAAAATTTACAGATTTACAAACATAAAACACAAAACAAATTAATACCAGAACAAATACAAATCAATACAAAACATGACACAATATTCAAAGCACTCAACATCGAAAATACACAAAATACAAAAACAGATACCACAACCACACACAATAATACTACTTTGAAGGACCAAAGACCAACAAACTACCTTAATAACATCCAGAAGCCAACACACAAATACTTCACCAGAAACAAGATGGCGAAGGCTGAAGATGGGAGAACAAGAACTCCCGAAACATGTTCCTAAAGGAAAAAATATATCTTGAGGTAAATTTAGTTATAAATTAAAGTTATATATATATATATATATATATATATATATAGTAACACCTGTACACATAGTAACAGGTATATCAATATGCCTGTAATCACAGGTATGGGAAAGTAATGGCAAATCTTGCATAATCTTGTTATCAGTTATTGCTATTATTCGGTTAGTGCTATTAAATTCATATTGGCCCAAAGTGATCACAAAAGGAATTTATTGTATGTGTTTACAGTCAACAGCGTAGATTCCAGATGATGATTTGAAATTTATATAAATTAATTTTTACTCACATGAATGAAGTTGCAAATGAAAGATGTTGTAACGGTACAGGTAATACCGTCCAGGGACATTTTGTGAATATGGGTAATTTTATTGGGAAAAGTTATTTAGCTACAGAATCAGCAATCTAACAGCGGAAGACAGCTATTTTTAGCGAAACGAACTTTGAACCTTGTACATCTGGAGTCACCCTACATGACGTCAAGAGCCAAACCCTAATGATTTCACTTTGGAATGTGTGGCGGGGTCACCAACTCCTATGTAACAGAAATCAAACAAAAGAACGAGACCACGTGATCGCCCCTCCAGCTAAGAATTGTAACCAACTTTGCTTGCCCCAGTTGAATTCATACTTTAGTGCTGTACGGCCGTATCAAGTCCGCGGACAAAATTTTGTGCGCGCCCAAGCCAACAAAAATGTAAATAAGTGAAAGAAATCAGTTTTTTTTTATATATTACAAATGAACTAACAATTTCAGATAAAATGATGAATAAACAAAAGGTAAAAGTATGAGATCTCAATTCTTAGTTATTACTTTTTTCAATAAAACCAGAAACATGATATTGTATTTTATTAACCCTTGTTAATTTTGTTTTACCCCCCCCCCAATGTTACTTATCTTGAAATTTAGTCCAAAACAGTCCAGCCTCCTTACATATTTTTCGTCACTTCGCACATTTTTCTTACTTTTACATAAGAAACATTGTTAGCCAGCTATGAAATGGAAGACTATTATCAGAGGTCTCGAAGACAAAACAGTAGGAGAGAAGAGCAAAATAGAGAACCACGTCAGGGAGTGAATAGGTATAACCATAGTAATTATAACTGAAATAATAATAACAATTATATGAATAATAACTACCGCAATAATAATTATCAAAACAATAACCATTATAATAACCATAATAATAACCGGTACAACACAGGCCGAAGGAATTTTGACAATGGAAGAGATTATTGGAACAGTAACCAAGGGAACGATGATGGAACAAGTAAATCCAGAAATAGGAGCGTCGAGGATGATAGAGGAAGCAGGGAATAAAGGAGAGACATACCCCCAGAAAATCAACCAAGTAATGACCAGGGAACCCATATAGCTCGAATAAACTATATCATGGCTGATGAGAGGGATAACCAAGAGGACTATCGTGGAAACCGTAAACCTAATCCCGATTCCGGGAATGCTGAGGGAAGGAATAGACGAAACGAAGATGACATAGAACCGTATGTGTATGATCCATACTGTGACGATCCCATAGAAAGATTTACAACTGCATATAATCTACGGAATCCACTGGAAAACCATATTGGTAGAGCAGCCCGAACAGTGGCCAATACAGGATAGTTAAGATAAATTATTTTGAAAAAAAAATCACATAATTCTAAAAATAAGTAAGAACATCTTACCATATATTTCAGAAGAAATTATTTTTAACCAATAATCATAAAAGAAGAGAAAGACGGTTAATAACCATAATAATTATTTGAATGACCAGATTAATCATGATAATAACAATGATAAGAACAATTAAGGCTAGTAATTATTTAAGAAGTGTTAGAAATGAGTTAGATAAAGGAAAAATATGCCAATACAATTTATGATGAGGATGAAATTCAGTGTTTAACTGCAGAAGTAAATGGGAGTGAATAAAAAAATAATAAAATACATATGCTAAAGAATAATTAATTGACAGCACAGAACTAAGAAGAATTTTAAATAAATGTCGAACAGCTTTACCTACTATACCTGTAAATAATACGATAAATGGAACTACAGAACAACGTGATAAATAAGTTAAGAAAGAAGTATTAGGATACCTCAGAAATAATAGTGTAATCATCCCCAGAGTTTTTTTTTTTTTTGTAGCGAATAGGCTACCTTTGAATATTGTAATTATTTGTGATATGTTGTGACTGAATCCAACAATCATTTTGCCTGAGCAGAGATGAAGTTCCTCTGGTCTCAGAAGATATAGTTAGGAAAACGGCGGAGTAATGGAAGCCAAGAGTGCCCCTCTGAATTCGTACCAGCTATGATATTAGGGAAAAATGTTAGTGAAATATGGTATTTTAGGGATTATACACCAAGCGAGGTAATTAAATATAAATATGACAATAAGAAATGATGGCGTAATAAGTTAGAAGAAGTTAAAAGTTCCAGAGAAAAAAGACAGGTCTACAACTGAGTGAGGTACCAGTAGAGAATTTAATGACAAAATATACAATGAGTATCGACACAGTTTTCCGGTGCCATTAAAAGTTTGAGAAGTATAAATATAAAATAAATCCCAAAGAACCCATTGAATTACATATTAAAGAAGAAATAAAATGAAGAACTGAAACTATTATAAGTTGATAATTTTATCAAACAAATGAATTTGTCTTCCAAAGCCTGATGATTATAAGTTTATTTTACCCAAACCACATTCAGATAAAATAAACTTATTTTGGAGGGGCAGTATATGTAACGTAACAAAACTAAGGTCCCCTACGTTACATAAAAAATTTATAATTATCAAAATAAAAAAACGCTAATTGTCCGTTGTAATAAAGGTCAGAAAAGTAAACCCTTATCAAATAAATAAATAAATAACACCAAATAAGAGTAGGCCTACAAGGTAATAGAGTCAAAAAAAAATGTTTATAAATACAAACTATGAAGTGGTCAGTGAAAAGTGTGAGTAATAAATACAGTGTCAAGTAATGTGGAAAATAATATAGACAGTTTAGTCAATGATCGAAAATGATTACATTGAGAGTAGACTAATTAATTGATGTTAATTTAATTTATCATGTTATCATGTTGTTTTGTTATCATTGTATTTATGTTGTCTTTTGTATGTAGGAGGTGTGAAGCAATTGCTTTAAGAGGATATCAAATAATTGATGTTAATTGATCTCAGACATTTGTACATCACTCGGCAACTATTACGAGTCTATTGGAGCGCTGCCATTACAAGTAAATTTCGCAAACATATGGTAAAACTCAACTTACGTTTAAATATTAATTAATAAGGTTTTATGATTAAATTGTTAATACCTTGTAATCTTATTTAGCATTTTCTGACCTTCCTAATAGTCACGAGAACCTTTCGAACCCTGAGATTAAGAAAAAATAACAATATAAATAAAATTAAACATTTAAAACCCTAATTCTGTAACTAATCGATTCATTCCAGTGGGATTGATGTGTTGTATCTGTGCCAAAAGAGAACATCTGTTTTAAAAAACATAAAAATAAAGAATCTTTCCTGAAATTAATGAATTATTATTATTTGTTGATGATTTAGTGTGTTTTTAATAATTCATAGAGTATAGAAAGAGAAACGAGAGGAATACAAGGCTTAGAACGACTTAACCTATAATAACCGGCTGACTATAAACCACAGAGCAAACCCGCGTCCAGCAGTTGAATTACGAGAGAAGAGACAAAATATGTACTGCTCTTACTCTCCTCTCTTAATGTTGTGTACAGACTAGGCCTGAATAGTAACAAGATAATCATCCAATATACTCACTAAAATTGTACTCTACTCTTTCTGAACAGATTTAATTATTACATAATATATTAGAGATAAGAACATATATTTCTCAATAATTTTTATTACAAATTAATGCTTACAGTAGGTGACTTGCCACCAACAGAACAGCATTACATTAACTTACTAATAACTTATATGTTAACAAACGAAGTGGATAAGGACAAATAGAAAATTAAATAACACTAATTAAACTGTTTGTAACAAATTGGCGAGCCCAACAGTGGGGCAGAAAATAAAGAGCGACACATTAAATATTATGAATTAACTATTTGTAACAATATATACGTATTAATCCTGTGATGCATAATTTATTTTTAAAAGGAAAAGAGAAATATTTTATTTGGCAAATATAAAACGGCATATTACATGTTCTTGTTAGGCATGATATATTATTGTTTGAGGGTCAGTTTAACTCATAAAGCCGCGTCTCCACCAACCGAACATGTTCGGCGAACAGTGTTCGCTGGAAATGCGTGATGTCCGCCGAACATTGTTTGGTGTTGGTTTGGTGTGGACGCCTTCCGAACATTCTGAGCATTGTGGTGGGGATGATGGCGGGACCCTGTTGTTGGCTGTCAAAGTTCGCTCACAGACCGAACGTTTCAGTCGAACTCGTCTCTGTCCGTGCAACTTGTAGCAGTTTTCTTTGTTTGTGTGGCGTTTCTAGCGGAGTGTGTGTAGTTTTTTAATTAAGTGAGGATTCGGTTTCAGTTTTGTTGAATGGACAGTAAAATGAGTGATTCAGCAGAGAGCGAGAGCATCAATAAACAATTGTGGTCAGTAGAAAAAACAATTAGTTTGATTCAAGCATACGAACTACATCCTCTACTGTGGAATCCCAGTGAAAAACTTTATAAAAATAAATACAAACGCAATGATGCAATTATGGAAATTGCTTCAGATATGGGTTGCAGTGTACTTGATGTTAAGAAAAAGTTAGAGAGTGTTCTAGCCCAATATCGAAGGGAGAAGAAGAATGTGACTAAGTCTGGAATGGCCACAAGTGACAGAAAAAACCGTGGTGGGGACTCAAGTACCTTCGGTTCTTGGATGATAAGTATACACCAAACCACACCACCGCAAGCTCTGACACTTTCCAGGTTACTGAAGAAGACAACATGGAGGAAGAAGTATCACAAGCAACCGAGGCTCGAGAAGACGACGCACCAATCAATGATCGGCCGTCTTCATCTTGTAACAAAAGCTTTAAGCTACCCCCTAACAAGAAAAGTCGAAAAGATAAACAAGACAAAGCTTATAAAATAATGAAAGAATGTTATGAGGGAATGAACAGCCCTGACAACCATAGAGACGAATTCTCCGTATATGGGGAAGCTGTTGCTGCCAGAATCAGAAAGCTAACGAATCCTGTTGCTATCTGCATTTTAAAAAACAAAATTGACAACGGTATTTTTGAAGCTGAACTGGAGGAATACCAGAAAAAAGGGACCAGTTCTACTAGATATTCAACTCCTGTGCGTTCTTCATCAGGGGAACCCATGTCTGGAGAAGAGGAAAGTTGTGCTTCTTGGAACGTGGAAGAGAACGTGGGAGGTAACTTGGAAGAGAACCCTTTAACTTTTCTACGTCTGATCTAAAAATGTTTCGGCCATCAACCAAGTAAATGAATTTGTTTTGCTGTTTCTATTTTTTTGTTTATGGATTAACGAATAAAAGGTAATGTTTCTACTATTGTGCAATACTTTATTTCCCTACATAGTAGTTACCACTTATTAATTGATACATAAATTTAAAGTCAAGAAAAGTTGGATTAAAAATAAAATCCATTTTGATATTTATCTACTAATAATTTTATTGATATTGAAACAGTAATCTTACCTAGTTAACAAATTGACAGTTAACCAATAACTGAAATGTAAAACAACAGTTACATCAAAAGGTTTTGTTTTGAGACAAGTTTTTCAGTCATAGTCATGCTGCCATGGTACACTTCCTTCATCTGTTATGATGAAAAATAAAATCTGTTATCATTACGCAAGTGTTTTATTGCAAGTCCTGTCATGGTGGGCTCAGCGCATCTTTTTCCATCTAGACCACGAGTCTAGTTTTAAGAATTAAGTAATGACCCCTGAAAAAAAACAAAAATTTTATAAAAACTCAGGGGGACGCTTCAATATAATTGTTTTTTTTTATAAGTCCCTTAGTAAGGTTTCTCAGCAACAGTTACTGGATGTCAAAGTTTGCTTCTAGGCTATGTTTTATAAAGTAGTGGAAACTTGCTACTTGAATTCTGTGTTTCTTTGACTCCCTAATCTTTCAGCTTTTTCAAGGGATTCGAAGATAACTCTACTAGTAATAAATCTGCATCTTAATAAAGTACTACACGTAAGTATGGATGGGTCTAATCCTTAATGGAAATTTTAAGAACAATTCAGAATACTGTGACTCTGGGAAAACAAGTTGATAAAATGTAAAAAAGGGCGAAGTAACTGTGGATAAATGCAGAATCCATGGTGTTAAAAGGTTTGAAAGAAAGTTTACCCTGAGTTATCTTGTCATTTCCAATGAGTAGTAGTATACCTAGAAGTTTTTCAGTGTAACGAGTTGGTTTCACCTTTTCTTAATTCTTAACCTCATATTATGAGTACAAATGTATGCCTATTTATAAGTAACTTTACTAATGAAAAGTCTTTTTAAAAAAGAGACTTGTGTCCATGTTAACAGCAAAGATGACTATTACCGAAGCTCTGAGAACTGTCATATGATAATGGCATGACAATGTATCAGTTAGAATAATCAACAACTTATTAAGGCACACTATAAGGAGGTGTGCTGTATGTAATCACTTTGCACACATCATTTCAGAAGTCTGTTCTAAAAACAATTTTAATCAACCTGCTGTTTCAACAGTACTAATAATGCAGCATGGCAAAATTTAAACCATTTATGTTGGTCTGAATGTTTGTTTAAAGCTGAGTATACCAAATATGTTTGTAATACTGTAGGTTTATAATTTAAGATGTGAAGTATATGAAGCCATTACTAGTACCTGTTCATTAGACAAGAAATTATAACTATAATTTCCATTAATTTTGTTAATGTTTTTTGCCATTCATTATTTAGTTATTTTTTTACTATCAGGAAAAGATCTGATGAAATTTCTGTATGTGTCATTTTTGGTCTCTCTCTCTCTCTCCCCCCTCTCCCAGCACTCATTTTTATTTATTAGAAAAACATTAAAAACAGACACTCTTCTGTATGTGTCCACATTGTATAAAATTTAAAAAAATTAATCCAAGAAATTCAAAAAAAAAACTTTTAAATTCTGAAAACATTTGTTCTAATACAGAATTCAAATTAAATAAAGAAAAAAAGGAATTGTGTGTGTGTGTTTTAATGGAGACATCTTCCCCCTTGCTCCTCAACCCCTTTCAGAAAGTAAACAGACAGAACAATACCTAATCTGCAAATGGTCTTGAAACATACTTGTGATACTTGCAAAAGAGGATCAGTCCTCTGTGTGTTTTAATGATAATTAGTTAACCAATGGACATGTCATGGAAACAAAATCCAAGAATTTACAAATGAATAATGAAAACACAAAGATTAAAAACTAATAAAAAATCGTTCAATAGACATAAAGAAACAAATTAGTAAAATGTATTAATGAATCAAAGGAATTCAGAAATTCAACTGATAATCACACATTAGTATATATGGTAGCTTACAGTTGCGTATTATACCCATGTTCTATTGCCAGACCAGATAAATTTACAAGTAATATAAGAGTGTGTGGACACGATATTATAATGTTAGTTTGACATAGCTATTAGTAGATCAGAACGAAAATACTACAATATTTCAACAAATGAGACGAAGTTATTGAGAACTAAGTTTTGACTAGGAGGAAAGTTATTGAATCAAAATAACAAATGACTAGGAAATAAACTGAAATAAAAAGAAGATAGAAATAAAAAATCATATAAAACAAGGAATAAAGAATTAATGAATCTTAACAATGGATTTATTGTCAGTTATTCCTTACGCGTGTATTTAATTTAATAATTTACTGTAAAATATATATACAATATATTTTTATTTAATAAACAGACTACATTTATTCATATCAACAGATGAACTTAGTCTATTTTTCTAAAGAAGCACGCAATACGCCCAAAGAACATAAAATCAAAAAACAACTACAAAAGATGTTTAGAAAACATATCACATTGTTAAGTAAACAATTACATAAGAAAAAGTGCAATGTTGCGTATACAAGAGGCTGTGAGTAAACACTCCACAGTAAACAATGGCAAGAGGTAGTTTAACGTTGCAGATACAGTAGGCTGTGAACAAACACATTGCGTACGATGGAGCCGCCCGTCGTATGCAGTTCATTAATGTAAGCTGCAGGTGGCAAACCCCAAATCCCATTAACGTAAGAGCATCTATATTTATATAAGAGTTTTTACATAAAGCTATTGAAGAGGTAAAATATGTAATTTTTGTATTTTACTGCAAAGAATTCTTCTTATTGTAGAAAATATTTTAAACTTGCAAAAATATAGTGTTATTAGATTTTGTGTGTATTTGTTTTTATGACGGCACCCACTATTTTATATAAAGAGATAAGAAAAGAATTTATAATGCTAATAGACGCTACTATGGGCTGATGAAATACTTTAAATCACAACTTCTACACCAAAGCTAGACAACTTCCTGATGTGTGGAAGTAAAACATGGGTACTGACACAGGGCGACCTGTTTCGACTTGTATCTTTTGAAAGGAAAATACTTAGGAAACTTTGTGGACAGTGGAGGGGAAGGTGGATAATGGAGAATAAGGTATAACAGAGAGCTCTATGAGTTATATAGATTGCCTGATATTGTGACACCAATTAGGATAGCTGGGCTGAGATGGGCAGGACATGTACAGAGAATGAATGAGGAGGATGTTCTTAAGAGGATTGTGAAATGCACACCAAAAGGAAAGACAGGACATGGAAGACCGAGACTGCGATGGATTGATGGGATTCTAGAGGATGTCAAAGTACTTGGAGTGAAAAATTGGTGAACATTGGCTAAGGATAGGGAAGTCTTGAGGAAAATCCTGAGGGAAGCTGAAGCCCACGGTGGGCTGTGGAGCTACTGACGATGATGATGACCCACTATTTTATATACTATTGTACAATGAAAAAACAATGGTAGATCTTAAGAAAGAATAGTAGATAATATTAAGAAAAGATGTATATTGCTTGCTGGAGATCGTCTTCTGAAATGGCGAATATAGTTTGGTCATCCGCGAAGAGAATGGTTTTCAACATTTATTTCGGTGGATTGTAATACCGTCAGGGGCTTGTTCCTTCCATTTTTTGAGGAGATCATCTAGATAAGGAGTAAAAGTAGTAGTGACAGACAATAACTTTATCTTACGTCTTGATTTGTTTCAATCGGGATAGATTCTTCTCCGTCATCTATATGATTATCACGGTGTGTCTATATAAATGCCTGAACTAGGCGTTGTGGTACACCTTTATCTTCACGTATATCCCATAACTTCGGTCTGATCACTCTACAAAAAGCTTTGTCGAAATCGATAAAGGCAATATGAAAAAAATGATGGTTGGACTGTCATACGCTACTTCTGAAAATTGAGTCATAAAGAAAAAAGATGAACAGAAGATACTAACAGCAGAAATGAAATTTCTGAGATCAGTTAAAAGGTGTAATAGACAAGATAATATAAGAAATTAGGAGATAAGAAGCGATTTAAATATTTCTGCAGTTAATGAAAGGCTTAAAGAATACAGAAGAAAATGGATTCAACACATAGATAGAATGGAAGAAAGTAGAATACCGAAGGTGGCAAAATATTACAACCCTAGAGGCACAAGAAAAGTTGGTAGACCTAAGAAGAGGTGGACTGTGGAATAGGAACAGGCCGCTAAAGCCTAAAACCGTTAAGAAGATGATGATGATGACTATTAAGAAAAAGCGGCCATACAAGAACAATAGTTTCATTTAATAATATAACAGAAACAAATGTTTTCTATTAATTTATTTGTTCTAACTGCTAACACGGCCAACGTGTTTTCTAAAGAGACTCAAGCCCATGAAAAAGCTTTGTTCATTCTGTACAGTAACGAGACCCGGACATTCATTCTGAGATAGCTGCCGTATTGACGGATCGATTCCCAGCTGCGTTACATTGTTTGATTGTTGACAGTAACAATAACTGTCTCAGTCAAACCAAGCAGTAACCATTGTTTGTACTTGTAACACACACTCGCAGCACAAACCCGACTTATGTAGTACAGAAAACCTCATAATTTATGAGAATCACAGACAAGTGTACAAGATATTATTTTGCGATCCTACCGTTGTTTAATCTATTTTCTCTTCTCCTCGTCCTACATTATTTTCACCTATACAATAAAATTGTTATGACGGTCTATCTGATCGTCGTATGGTACAGTGAAAAACACAATAAAAATATCAATTACGTCACTGATCACCAGTTTTAATTAATCACAAATAACATTGTGAAATCAACAAGTTATTCGACAAGATTATACTCGTGCAATAATTCAGTTAAATTTGTCTACACGCAATAATACTGTCAACTATAAAGATTTCCGCACTAATTATAACACAACACCTCGCTACAATACTTCTACAAACACTCGATCCGCGCTAAAGAAATCGCTCAACACAAGTGACTGACAAGCCGGCTGCTATGGCTTTTTATAGGTAGCCCACACCTTCTAGAAGTTTTCCATCCTCAATTAGGTGTGCCAGCTAGTGCGTATCTCAAGTGTTCTTGAAGAATCTGGAACATACTTGAATCCGGCCTTGACTGAGGCACACACTTGCTCGGTTGGAGAAGGGACGGGTGGAAGATGTTCTAGACTGTTCGATATGGTTCTCGTTACACGATAATCAGTTCTTATTAATCAAATATTGTATGGCAAATATAGCTACTGTAACGTACAATCACTCAGTACTGACGGTAAATGTAAACGAAAATCAGCATTGTGTACATGTGCGTATATGAGCAGCGATCTAACCAGAAGTGTGAGAGTGGGCCCAGGTTGGACTGTGAAGGTGTGGAATCAAAGACGATAATAGCGACTCCGATATGTTTAGGAGTACGGAATACCGCCTTCTCATAGTGAAGCATGGGGAGGGGGCTACAGAGGTTTCCCCCAGAACAGTTGTTAGACATTCAACCCCCCTCCACAAAGTCGGGTTTTAGGGTCATCCTGGAATCAGTGAACTGTCACATAGAATAAAAAGTTTTTAAATAGAAAAACAACAATTAATGTAATTTTTATTTTTATTCATATTCAAAGGAACGAATGTAAATATTAAAATATGATTTTTCCTTGACTTCGTTCCTACAATTAATGGCATAATGCTTAATCACTAAAAGAATGTTGAAAAAACGTTAAAACTAATTGAAAAAAACAAATTGAAAGGATACGAAAAGAAAGAAGAATTAATAAAAGAAATACAAGAGTGTTTGAAGCAAAATTATTTTAGGTTTAATAATAAGTTTTATATTCAGAAGAAGGGACTTCCAATGAGATCATCAATGTCACCGATAATGGCAGAAATTTACATGAACTACTTTGAAAATAAAATAATGTCAATGGTGAAAAATAAAGACAAAATTAAGAAATGGATGAGGTATGTAGACGATATCTTGTTAATATTGGAGGGCAATGATGAAGAATTAAAGGTATTTTTTTAAGAGGTTAACAAATTAGAAGAGAGTATATTTAAAATGGAAGTAGGAAACAAGGAAATAAATTTCCTAGATTTAAAAGTAAGAATAACAAGAGAAAATAAACTAAAATTTGACATTTATCGGAAAAGCACATATACGGATGTTATAATACCAAATGATTCATACCATCCAATACAGTATAAAATGGCAGTGAAAAATAATTTCTGTCATAGAATAAACAGTTGTATAGAAGATGAGGAAAACAGAAAGAAAGAAATAGAAAGAATAAAAATAATTGTAAAAAACAACAAGTATAATACGAATGTAGTAGATAAAATATTTAATAATATAAAACGAAGGAAAGAAACAAAAAATGAGAATAGTAAAGAAAAGAAGGAGTATAAGGGATCCATTTCATATATAGGTTATAACACAAGAAAGATACAAAAATGTTTTAGAAAATATAATTTAGAGGTAGCGTTTAAAAAATCGAAAACCGTGTTTGATATAATAAAAACTACGAATTTTGAAGAAGATGACATATTGAAGAAAAGTGGAGTATATATGCTTAGTTGTGGGGTGTGACAAAGTGTATCTGGGCGAAACGGGTCGTCAATTTTGCCAGAGATTTAAAAAACATAAGAGGGGTGAAGGAGAGTTAACGACGAATTCATTATACGCTAGGCATTTTATAGAAGGACATTAATTCATAGATGCAGTTGTAAATTATAAGATAATAAAAGTGATAAGTAAAGAAAACGAAAGGAAATTAAAGGAAGAAGTGGAAATATTAAAATTAAGAAATAAAGATGAAAAAAGACTAATGAATATAAAAACCGCATTTGAAAATGAAGAAATATTTAGCAGCTTATTAGACAACAAAAAAGAGTAGAAGATGAGTTAACGTGAATTAAACGGCTTCAAAATTGGTAATGTAAGACAACCCACTATGGGTGGAGCTAAGTAAGACGTTACTCCGTCAGGGGGCGGGGCTAGATAGGTCCGATAGAATGGTATATAAGAAGTTAACAGTTTCACATTTCGCTGTTGGTAAATGACCTGAAGATGGCTTGACTGCTGAAAGCGCACGTCAATACCAAAGATAACATAGTGGTTTGTACAAAATTACTAGTATAAATAAACGAATGTGATAAAGCATATGGCGATGTTAACTCATTAAGTGTTACATTTTAAAACTAAAAGAAGTTAAAGCGGGCTAATGTTTGGAAATTGGACTTCTCGAAAATTAATTCTGCAAAAGAAAACACTATAACAAATAAAAAATGTATAGGCTTACATAATATAGATCCATTGTCTAGAATCCTATCTTCCTATAAACAATAATGACTCTTTAAACCAGTCATCCATTTTTTCATTGTTTAATGTAATTTTATCTATTATAGATATTTGTGCACTTAGAAATAAGACAAGAAAAGACACCAAGATAAATTTCTATAAAGTAATGGGAACGCCTGTTTTAACTTATGGAAGTGAAACTTGGACGAAGACGAGAAATGGTGAGCGAAGAATACAAACAAGTGAAATGAAGTTTTTCAGAAAAACCAAAGGTTGTTGCACCCTTAGAGATCAAATACGAAATGAAAATATAAGAACCGAGTTAAATGTATATTCTATGGCCAGCAGAATAAGGGAAGGTCAAATAAAATGAAGGCAGCATAACGAGAGAATGGAAAATATGAGAATAAGGAATAAGATACAGATCTAAAGGAAAACAAGATATAGGTAGACCAACGAAGAGATGGCTTCACTGAAGGTGGAACAGTCTGTAAGCCTATACTCTGACATGGTGGAGGAGGAGGAGGAGGAGGAGAAGCAGAAGAAGAAGAAGGAGGAGGAGGAGGAGAAGGAGAAGGAGAAGGAGAAGGAGGAGTAGGAGAAGGAGAAGAAGGAGAAGCTCTTTGTAAGTTGTTGGAAGAGACGCTTTCTAACATGTCAAGATGTTTCCTCGTTTTGCACATGGCTAACCTCTCAAAGCCGTCCACCAGTTATCACTAATTTCTCTGAAGTGCTCGTCTAGATAACTCCGTATCACTGGCCACCTGTCCTCTCCATTTCTAATCAGCTGTTCATTGACACGTTCTAAGAACTCCATCGGGTTTCTTCTATAAGTTTTGAAACTGATAGCCTCCCGGTTGTCCATGGGTTGGATGTATGAAATAGAAGTGGGTCGATTATCGACTGTTCGCTGGAGTCCCTCGATCCTCTCTTGGTTGTGTTGTCCCTGTCCACGTACTTCGCTTATGGCCGTATCGATGTCCCAACATTTATCTCCGACGTCCGTTCTTATTGATTGCATTTGGGCGTGACTACTCTCTTTTACTTGACCTATCTTGGTATCCAAATCTATTCTGACCTGTCCAATGGTTTCCTTGGTGCCTTCTACTTTTTCATTTGTTTTGGCGATTTCTCATTTTCTTTCTTCATTACACTCATCTATTTTTTGTATAATTGCCTCATTGACATTATCAATTCTTTCATTTATTTGTTTTAAATTTTCTTCATTTGTTCATTATTTTCCTTCATAGCTTCCCTTAAAGTTTCACTATTACTCTCCTTAATACCGTCTATTTTACTGTCTAACTTTTTATTGGTACTGTCCAACTTCATTCATCTGTTTTATCAAATTTTCCTTCAAAGCTTCGTTTTGTTTCTTCGAGAGTTCATTGATCCTTTCCTCCATACTGTCTATCTTCTCATTGGTTTGTTTATTTTGTTCCTCCATTCATTTAAAGTTTTCATTAGTTAGTTTACTATCTTATTTAATGCTGTCAAATTTTTCATTCATTTGTTTAAAATTCTCCTCATTCCTGTCGAATTTCTCGTTCATTTGTTTAAAATTCTCATAAGATTGCTTACTATTTTCTTTAATGCTGCCAAATTTTTCATTCATTTGTTTAAAATTCTCCTCATTTCTGTCCATCTTTTCTAGCATCCGTTCCAGCATTTTTTGCACATTTGGTTCTCCTCTATTTTCCGCCTTATCGCCCGTCTCCACTTCTTCAACCGATGTTGACTCCTTCTCTTCCATGCTGACTTCTTCTCTGGCCTCTGCCATGCGCTGCTTGGACTTGCCTCTTGTGTGCATTTCTGTACTTCTAACAGCTGCCAGCTAAAATCAGGTTACCTGTGATACAATTATAACTTCCTACTATAATAATTTTCCCCTAATTTCAGCCTCACTGGTTGGACGCCTTCTTGTTCACTTTTGTATGATCGCCAGCTAGAAATTACAACTATAATTCTATTCTATCTTGGTTTAATTCCCTTTTTCTAGCTCTCAAGTTGGTCACCAACTTGTAAAAAGTACTCTTATGTTAGAATAAATAATCAACTCCTTATTCGTTCTTGTGTTCCATTCAATTATTTTTATTTACTCTTTTCGAAACTCATTTCTGTTGTAGAGCATGC
This sequence comes from Magicicada septendecula, assembly GCA_034769895.1. Lineage (NCBI taxonomy): Eukaryota > Metazoa > Arthropoda > Insecta > Hemiptera > Cicadidae > Magicicada > Magicicada septendecula. The sequence goes on from CM068367.1 coordinate 12,183,781, forward strand.
AAAATCTCAATCTCAGGGTTCATCTATTACTCATGGTCAAAGTATAGTACAAATCGTAAACATATCATAAAACATAATATTTATAAATAATGTTTGGTAATTAGTGGTTGTTGATGCATGTTGTGTATTTGTGGGTTCTTTGGATCATACAAAAGAACAAATGAACAATTGAAAAAGAAACTCTTAATACTAACAATTATTTGTGTACAGTTAGTATTCACTATTATAAAGTTTTTATTGTTTTTATGATAGTATATCGCTGTAACTCGATCTTTAAATGTTAAAATGTTTTCAAATATCGTGGTTCATCATTGGAGTGATCTCACCAATCTTGGAGTTTTCTTTACAAGCTTATTTCGTGATCCTTCACTCCTGGACTTCAAGTTTTTTGTGCCATCGATTAAAACATCCTTCTTTTAGTTATTTCCATAGTTTTTCTGTAATATTTCGTCTTGTATCTGCCTTTAATTTGTATAAAATCCATGAGTAAAACTGACATGTTCTGTCTGGTTTCAATATTTTTCCAACAATACCTTCCTTTTTATTAAAACACTAATTCATTCTTTTCAGGTCTTGGCAATGATACGTTTATAGGTCACAGGTTCGATTTCACAATTTATAATTAATATGATTCCATAGAATCTTATTGTATATTTGTCACTATTATATTATAAGTTTGTAACGGAAGATTCTTTATTTTTTAATTATTTCCCCTTTGTTTTTATTTCACTAAATTAGTTGCCTTGTTGTTTCATATAAATTACATGTTTCATACAATGTTCATATTGTAAATATGTTTATTCACTTACACTATACAGTGTTTTTACTTTTTAAAGCCTGTCACTGTTGTTCTCACCTTTTTACACTGTTACACTATCTGATTTTTATAATTATTGTTCAATATTATTATATTTGTAATTCTATATGACTTACAGTCTGTAGTTCACTTATACAAAATAACTGTTTGAGGTTCGCAGACCTCCTCATAGTTTTAATCTAAGGCTATACTCAATGTCTTATTTCTTACATACTAAGTTGAACATTTGTACATTATATTTACGTCTACTAACAACTATTTACATCTTCCGTCATTTGATAGTCTCTTCTGGGTATTTGTCATCATCAGTTATTGCTTTGTCAGGTTATTTGTATTATTTAAATCCTAAATTTGCATTTTCTATTTCCCAATGATTTATTTATGATAATATTTCCCTTTTTGTTTCGATTTCTCTTTATGCCTTGAAAATATTAATTATCTTTAAGTAATATATTGTCTGACATAGAAAAAGGCTTTTTATTTAATTGGTGGACTCTGTGAGGTGAAATATTCTGACCTCTATTAAAAAATGACTATTTTTGTTAATCTTGTTTCTTTTCAGTTCTTCATGCATTTAAGTTCTTGGTAATTAATGTGGCCTTCACTGTCTTGTTGCTTAGCACGTCTTTATTTAATTCGTGGTTTCGTTGTTAGACTTGTTTATACCTCTCACTTACCATATCTATTGGGTTTATCACGTTACTAAGTTGTCTTCTATACTTTCTTCTTTATCACTACTTATTGTTCTTTGGTTTACTGAGTTAATTACATTAATTGTTTTATTGAGTTCTTGAACATTATATAATACTTTGTACACAGTTACTCGGTTATCATTCCTTTCTTAGGTGTTCTGGTGTTAGTTTATGAGTGCTTCATTCTTTATCTTTTGCTGTTAACTTTATTGGGAATATACGTACTATTACATATTGCCCCAACGCTAAATTTGATCATTTCAGGAAATATTGTGCAGGTGCTGATGAAATTATCAACCATTTTATTAGTTTAATCACTTCTTTACTTAAACTTCCTTCTTTGATTTCTTATAATTTTCCCTTTTCTTTTTCATGTAATTCACTCTCTCCTTGCTTTATTTAGTATGTTATCTTCCTTCTTTGTGTTTTATTCCTTAAACATTTAATTTCCCTAATTATTTTCCCTATCATGTTCGTTGGCACCAGTCGGGCGGGATCTTTTGGCTCTGATTCACCGCTGTCCATGTTACACCTTCTGAGTTCAGAGGAACGTACCATCTGCTCAGGTGTATGATTGCTGGATCATTCTACAGTCAATCATCAAAAAACTTTAAAGTAGTCTTATAGCGACTAAAATACAATAAACATTCTGGGATTCTTCACATTATCATTGTATAGATTACATTATATCTTCCTTCATTATTGATTTCCTTTCTCATATTCTCTAGCTCTTTATTGACACAATATTGATGATGGGCATTATTTGTATTTACTTCTTATTGTTTATATTAAAACTTACTTTTCGTTATCACTCTTCTTTTAACACATTTATAATTCATTATTTGATTCAATGATCATTCTTTTAATTGTTTAATAGTATTTTTTCATGGATGACTGGTTGTAAGTCCTCTTTTTCCTCTGTGTACTGGGATCCATGATCTCATACGTATTATTATTATTATCCTTCATTACTGTGTAAGGTCCGGTGCATAACAATAATAGTTTTTTCGCTATACCCTCCATTGTATTGGGTAGCTCTCTGTTTTTCAATAAGATTCGATCTCCTACTTGGTATCGTACCGGCTTCGGTTGTAGCCTCTGGTATTTGCTTTTTATTTTCTCAGTTTGTTCTAGTGTTTTGTTATAGAATTTTATCTCATCAAACTTATATTCTTCTCCATTTGGAAATTGGATTAACTTGGTTATCTCTCTGGGTGGTGGTCTTTTTATTTTGAATCGCGTCTTCTTCTTCTAACAGTTCCTCCCTTAAATTTTTGAAATAATTGTTTCGAATAATTGTAATAACTTTTTTTGTATTTTGAACGTGATGTCCGGTGTTAATTAACCCAATAGATTGGTCCCTTGGGTGTTTTCACTGCCGCGTGGCGTTTAAAGCCGGCTCAGACTCTTCGTCTCGCCTGCGGTTTTGGTTTACGTGTGTATCATTCACCGTTGGTCTAGGTTCTGGCTGGTGATGGTCATCTTCATAGTTGTTTCGCCGGTAACCCTCATGGCTTCGACTTCTACCACCGTTGGTCCTGGCACCCCTTCTGTTGGCATAGTCGTCTTGGTTCCAGTAGGTGTCCCGGCTGGAAGTCTGGCGTCCTTGATAATGTGATTTCCTGTTGCCATTATCCTCTGCTTGCACATAGTTGACCCTTCGGTAGTCCTGGTTTTGATTATTCGGGCTGTGGTTGTTATTGTTGTTTCGGCTGTTGTTGTTCTGTTGGCGGTAGTTCGGGTTGTATGGTTGGTTGTATTGATTAGTTGGGATATTTGGTCGATTGCCTCTGTTATTTCCTGGGCTGTTGTTGTTTGGTCGGTAATACACCTCGTTGTTGAAATTCGGCCAGTTGTACGCCTCGTTATTGTGATTTGACCGGTTGTTGAAATTTGGCGGATTGTTTCCGTTGCTATTGTGGTGGTTGTTGCTTGGCGCATTCCTGGTTTCGTTCCTCTGCCGACTTCTCCTATAATACCCTACTCGTTTGTATTCCTCTAACAACGCTGACATGGCTTGTACCGTCTTAATTTGCCCTCCTGTTCGTGCCCTGGACACTCCGTCCTCATATTAGTAGGCTAACTTGGTGACAAGACTTTCCTCCGGGATTTTTGGCTCCAGGTTTCTCCCCAACCACACTTTCCAAGAAAGTACGCGGTGAGCGTGGTCCCTTTGCTAGCATCATACCTCCCGTGGCAAATGTTATCCCTTACAATGTTCTGTGTGGCCTCCGACCAGTACCTTGCTTTGAACGCCGCTTTAAATTCATCATAATTCCGGAGGTCGTGTCTCAAAGCCGTCCACCAGTTATCACTAATTTCTCTGAAGTGCTCGTCAAGATAACTCCGTATCACTGGCCACCTGTCCTCTCCAATTTTATCGTCTGTTCGTTGACCCATTCTAAGAACACCATCGGGTTTTTTCTATAAGTTTTTAAACTGATAGCCTCCCGGTTGTCCATGGGTTGGATGTATGAAATAGAAGTGGGTCGATTGTCGACTGTTCGCTGGAGTCCCTCGATCCTCTCTTGGTTGCGTTGTCCCTGTCCACGTACTTCGCTGATGGCCGTATCGATGTCCCGACATTTATCTCCGAAGTCCGTTCTTATTGATTGCATTTTGGCGTGACTACTCTCTTTTACTTGACCTATCTTGGTATCCAAATCTATTCTGACCTGTCCAATGGTTTCCTTGGTGCCTTCTACTTATTCATTTGTTTCGGCGATTTCTCGTTTTATTTCTTCATTACACTCATCTATTTTTTGTGTAATTGCCTCATTGACATTCTCAATTCTTTCATTTATTTGTTTTAAATTTTCTTCACTGATTTGCCTGAACTCATTCTTCATTTGTTCATTATTTTCCTTTATAGCTTCCCTTAAAGTTTCACTATTACTCTCCTTAATACCGTCTATTTTACTTTCTAACTTTTTATTCGTACTGTCCAACTTCAATCATCTGTTTTATCAAATTTTCCTTCAAAGCTTCGTTTTGTTTCTTCGAATGTTCATTGATCCTTTCCTCCATACTGTCTATCTTCTCATTTGTTTGTTTATTTTGTTCCTCCATTCATTTAAAATTTTCATTAGTTAGTTTACTATCTTCTTTAATGCTGTCAAATTTTTCATTCATTTGTTAAAATTCTCCTCATTCCTGTCGAATTTCTCGTTCATTTGTTTATAATTCTCATGAGTTTGTTTACTATCTTCTTTAATGCTGTCAAATTTTTCATTTACTTGTTTAAAATTCTCCTCATTTCTGACCATCTTTTCTAGCATCCATTCCAGCATTTTTTGCACATTTGGTTCTCCTCTATTTTCCGCCTTATCGCCCGTCTCCACTTCTTCAACCAATGTTGACTCCTTCTCTTCCATGCTGACTTCTTCTCTGGCCTCTGCCGTGCGCTGCTTGGACTTGCCTCTTGTGTGCATTTCTGTACTTCTAACAGCTGCCAGCTAAAATCAGGTTACCTGTGATACAATTATAACTTCCTACTATAACAATTTTCCCCTAATTTCAGCCTCACTGGCTGGACGCCATCTTGTTCACTTTTGTATGATCGCCAGCTAGAAATTACAACTATAATTCTATTCTATCTTGGTTTAATTCCCTTTTTCTAGCCCTCAAGCAGGTCGCCAATTTGTAAAAAGTACTCTTATGTTAGAATAAATAATCAACTCCTTATTCGTTCTTCTGTTACATTAAATTATTTTTATTTACACTTTTCGAAACTCATTTCTGTTGTAGAGCATGCAAAATCTCAATCTCAGGGTTCATCTATTAGTCATGGTCAAAGTATAGTACAAATCGTAAACATAGCATAAAACATAATATTTATAAATAATGTTTGGTAATTAGTGGTTGTTGATGTATGTTGTGTATTTGTGGGTTCTTTGGATCATACAAAAGAACAATTGAAAAAGAAACTCTTAATACTAACAATTATTTGTGTACAATTAATATTCACTATTATAAAGTTTTTATTGTTTTTATGATAGTATATCGCTGTAACTCGATCTTTAAATGTTAAAATGTTTTCAAATATCATGGTTCATCATTGGAGTGATCTCACCAATCTTGGAGTTTTCTTTACAAGCTTATTTCGTGATCCTTCGCTCCTGGACTTCAAATTTTTTGTGCCATCGATTAAAACATCCTTCTTTTAGTTATTTCCATAGTTTTTCTGTAATATTTCGTCTTGTATCTGCCTTTAATTTGTATAAAATCCATGAGTAAAACTGACATGTTCTGTCTGGTTTCAATATTTTTCCAACAATACCTTCCTTTTTATTAAAACAAACATTTCAGGTCTTGGCAATGATACGTTTCTAGGTCACAGGTTCGATTTCACAATTTATAATTAATATGATTCCATAGAATCTTATTGTATTTTTGTCACTATTATATTATAAGTTTGTAACAGAAGATTCTTTATTTTTTAATTATTTCCCCTTGGTTTTATTTCACTAAATCAGTTGGTTTGTTGTTTCATATAAATTACATGTTTCATACAATGATCATATTGTAAATATGTTTATTCACTTACACTATACACTGTTTTTACTTTTTAAAGCCTATCACTGTTGTTCTCACCTTTTTACACTGTTACACTATCTGATTTTTATAATTATTGTTCAATATTATTATATTTGCAATTCTATATGACTTACAGTCTGTAGTTCACTTATACAAAATAACTGTTTGAGGTTCGCAGACCTCCTCATAGTTTTAATCTAAGGCTATACTCAATGTCTTATTTCTTACATACTAAGTTGAACATTCATTATATTTACGTCTACTAACAACTATTTACATCTTCCGTCATTTGATCGTCTCTTCTGGGTATTTGTCATCATCAGTTATTGTTTTGTCAGGTTATTTGTATTATTTAAATCCTAAATTTGCATTTTCTATTTTCCAATGATTTATTTATGATAATATTTCCCTTTTTGTTTCGATTTCTCTTTATTCCTTGAAAATATTAATTATCTTTAAGTAATATATTGTCTGACATAGAAAAAGGCTTTTTATTGGTGGACTCTGTGAGGTGAAATATTCTGACCTCTATTAAAAAATGACTATTTTTGTTAATTTTGTTTCTTTTCAGTTCTTCATGCATTTAAGTTTTTGGTAATTAATGTGGCCTTCACTGTCTTGTTGCTTAGCACGTCTTTATTTAATTCGTGGTTTCGTTGTTAGACTTGTTTATACCTCTCACTTACCATATCTATTGGGTTTATCAAGTTACTAAGTTGTCTTCTATACTTTCTTCTTTATCACTACTTATTGTTCTTTGGTTTACTGAGTTAATTACATTAATTGTTTTATTGAGTTCTTGAACCTTATATAATACTTTGTACACAGTTACTCGGTTATCATTCCTTTCTTAGGTGTTCTGGTGTTAGTTTATGAGTGCTTCATTCTTTATCTTTTGCTGTTAACTTTATTGGGAATGTATGTACTATTACATATTGCCCCAACGCTAAATTTGATCACTTCAGCAAATATTGTGCAGGTGTTGATGAAATTATCAACCATTTTATTAGTTTAATCACTTCTTTACTTGAACTTCCTTCTTTGATTTCTTATAATTTTCCCTTTTCTTTTTCATGTAATTCACTATCTCCTTGCTTTATTTAGTACGTTATCTTCCTTCTTTGTGTTTTATCCCTTAAACATTTAATTTCCCTAATTATTTTCCCTATCATGTGCGTTGGCACCAGTCGGGCGGGCTCTTTTGGCTCTGATTCACCGCTGTCCATCTTACACCTTCTGAGTTCAGAGGAACGTACCATCTGCTCAGGTGTATGATTGCTGGATCATTCTACAGTCAATCATCAAAAAACTTTAAAGTAGTCTTATAGCGACTAAAATACAATAAACATTCTGGGATTCTTCACATTATCATTGTATAGATTACATTATATCTTCCTTCATTATTGATTTCCTTTCTCATATTCTCTAGCTCTTTATTGACACAATATTGATGATGGGCATTATTTGTATTTACTTCTTATTGTTTATATTAAAACTTACTTTTCGTTATCACTCTTCTTTTAACACATTTATAATTCATTATTTGATTCAATGATCATTCTTTTAATTGTTTAATAGTATTTTTTCATGGATGACTGGTTGTAAGTCCTCTTTTTCCTCTGTGTACTGGGATCCATGATCTCATACGTATTATTATTATTATTATCCTTTATTACTGTGTAAGCTCCGGTGTATAACAATAATAGTTTCTTCGATATACCCTCCATTGTATTGGGTAGCTCTCTGTTTTTCAATAAGATTCGATCTCCTACTTGGTATCGTACCGGCTTCGGTTGTAGCCTCTGGTATTTGCTTTTTATTTTCTCAGTTTGTTCTAGTGTTTTGTTATAGAATTTTATCTCATCAAACTTATATTCTTCTCCATTTGGAAATTGGATTAACTCGGTTATCTCTCTGGGTGGTGGTCTTTTTATTTGGAATCGCGTCTTCTACTTCTAACAGTTCCTCCCTTAAATTTTTTAAATAATTGTTTCGAATAATTGTAATAACTTTTTTTGTATTTTGAACGTAATGTCCGGTGTTAATTAACCCAATAGATTGGTTCAGTGAGGGTCCCTTGGGTGTTTTCACTGCCGCGTGGCGTTTAAAGCCGGTTCAGACTCTTCGCCTCGCCTGCCGTTTTCGTTTACGTGTGTATCATTCACCGTCAGTCTAGGTTCTGGCTGGTGATGGTCATCTTCGTAGTTGTTTCGCCGGTAACTCTCGTGGCTTCGACTTCTACCTCCGTTGGTCCTGGCACCCCTTCTGTTGGCATGGTCGTCTTGGTTCCAGTAGGTGTCCCGGCTGGAACTCTGGCGTCCTTGATGATGTGATCTCCCTTTGCCATTATCCTCTGCTCGCACATAGTTGACCCTTCGGTAGTCCTGGTTTTGATTATTCGGGCTGTGGTTGTTATTGTAGTTTCAGCTGTTGTTGTTCTGTTGGCGGTAGTTCGGGTTGTATGGCCGGTTGTATTTATTAGTTGGGATATTTGGTCGATTGCCGCGGTTGCCTCTCTTATTTCCTGGGCTGTTGTTGTTTGGTTGGTAATACGCCTTGTTGTTGTTATTTCCGCGGTGGTTGAAATTCGGCCAGTTGTACGCCTCGTTATTGTGATTTGTCCGGTTGTTGAAATTTGGCCGATTGTTTCCGTTGCTATTGTGGTGGTCGTTGCTTGGCACATTCCTGGTTTCATCGCTCTGCCGACTTCTCGCTAATACCCTTCTCGTTCGTATTCCTCTAACAACGTCGACATGGCTTGTACCATCTTAATTTGCCCTCCTGTTCGTGCCCTGGACACTCCGTCCTCATAGTAGTAGGCTAACTTGGTGACAAGACTTTCCTCCGGGATTTTTGGCTCCAGGTTTCTCGCCAACCACACTTTTCCAAGAAAGTATGCGGTGAGCGTGGTCCCTCTGCTAGCATCATACCTCCCGTGGCAAATGTTATCCCTTACAATGTTCTGTGTGGCCTCCGACCAGTACCTTGCTTTGAACGCCGCTTTAAATTCATCATAATTCTGGAGGTCATGTCTCAAAGCCGTCCACCAGTTATCACTAATTTCTCTGAAGTGCTCGTCAAGATAACTCCGTATCACTGGCCACCTGTCCTCTTCATTTCTAATCAGCTGTTTGTTGACCCGTTCTAAGAACTCCATCGGGTTTCTTCTATAAGTTTTGAAACTGATAGCCTCCCGGTTGTCCATGGGTTGGATGTATGAAATCGAAGTGGGTCGGTTATTGATTGTTCGCTGGAGTACCTCGATCCTCTCTTGGTTGCGTTGTCCCTGTCCACGTACTTCGCTTATGGCCGTATCGATGTCCCGACATTTATCTCCGAAGTCCGTTCTTATTGATTGCATTTGGGCGTGACTACTCTCTTTTACTTGACCTATCTTGGTATCCAAATCTATTCTGACCTGTCCAATGGTTTCCTTGGTGCCTTATACTTTTCATTTGTTTCGGCGATTTCTCGTTTTCTTTCTTCATTACACTCATCTATTTTTTGTGTAATTGCCTCATTGACATTCTCAATTCTTTCATTTATTTGTCTGAACTCATTCTTCATTTGTCCATTATTTTCCTTTATAGCTTCCCTTAAGGCAGTCCGACCCAGAAAATTTTTTTTAATTTCAATTTTGGGGTTTTAATTGCTTATTATTCTCTGAAATCTCCTCTTTACAACCATATATAACACTAAGAATAAAAAAAATGATTTGCCTTTGAAAAAAATGTTTCTGTAACATATGTTCCGACCTTTTTCCGACAAAATTGAGTGACTTTTGAAATATTACTGTTCACACATATTAATTTTATCTAAGTTACAAGGGAAATTTCATTCTGTGCAATTTTTAGGTTGGCTACTCTGCTGTAGTGTTTTATAGTCAGCTGTTTGTGTGTTCTGTTTACTTGGTTATGTTTTGAAGTAAGTTGTACAACAGTTGTAGTTACTATTATTTTGTTTAATTTGAAGTGAAGTGAAGTCAGTGTGTTTTTATACAGTAAAATATTGATTGAAGTGATCATCATGGGAAATAAAAAGAAGATTGGGTCAAGAAATTCTTGTTACAAAGTAAGAAAAGGTGGTGGAAAATTTAAGGCTAGAGAACATAGCACACCATCTCCTGTGTCTACTACCTCTCAGACTTCTTCAAGATCCAAAGAAAAGCTTGGTAAGAACTTTTCTTACTATGAGAGCAAAAAGGAAAACTTGGAATACCAAATACTTGATCTAGGCCAATTTGAAACCACACTAAGAGAGGTAGCAGTTTGTAGGTTATGTCATAGTTACCTAAAGTTGTCAACCAAAACCTTGGTGGGTCTTGCGACGGAAATTACTATTTCTTGCACAGTATGTAACCAATCTAATAAAAGTTTTATAAACTGTGATAAAGCATGCATGCCAGAAATCAATAATGAAATAGGCCTAAAGCAAGACCAAACTTTTTATGATTTAAACCTAAGGTTAGTACAGTAAAGCCCCGATTATCCGCGAGCGGATGATGCGTGGTGCGGATTATCCGAGAGTGCCGCGAAAAATTTTTTTAATTACGAACCTCAAAAAAACCAATTTTAATCCAAGCCAACAACAGGGAAAATACAATAGGCCCTACAGTGTGAATGTCGAAAATTTCTGACAGGTTTATTGTGCATCGTAATCCTATAGGCCTTCTCGGAATTTTGTTTTGGCTCTTGCTCTTTTGTTTTGGTCGAGTTCACTAACCTTCCCCCTCTACGTACATATTCTCTTGGTCTGCCAGTGGTGTCAGTTGTCAGTAAGCGTGCTTAGTGATCAGTCGTGATCAGTTCGTTAGTTCCTGAAATTAATAATGGCTGAAAAACGAAAGAAGGTTGTGTTAACGATTGCACAAAAACTCGAAATGATTTCTAAAATAGAAAACGGCGCTTCAAGGAAGCAGATGTGTTTGAATTACGGGATCGGGGAAACAACAGTGCGAGATGTTTTAAAGCAAAAAGACAAACTGTTAGCCTTTGCATCAGTGTCGGACAGTGCTTCTGGGATGAAAAAATGAAAAACAATGAAGAAATCCACCTATAATGAACTTGACTCGGCATTAGCGGAATGGTTAGCTCAGGTGCGAAAGTGAGGGCACCCCCATGTCTGGTCCTACCATTGCAGCTAAAGCAAAAATCTTTTTTGATTTGTTAGGCCTGGAAGGTAATTTTGATGCGTCGTCCGGTTGGTTACATCGTTTTAAGAAACGTCATGGAATTAGAGAGATTGGTCTACACGGAGAGAAGCTGAGTGGTGATCAACAAGCAGCTGACGATTTTCAACGTGATTTTGAAGAGTTTGTGTTGTCTGAAGATCTGTCATATGAACAAATATATAATGCTGATGAATCAGGACTTTTTTGGAAGTGTCTTCCCACTCGTACTTTAGCATTTGAAAGTGAACATCAAGCGGCAGGTCACAAAAGTAAAACTGACATGTTCTGTCTGGTTTCAATATTTTTCCAACAATACCTTCCTTTTTATTAAAACACTAATTCATTCATTTCAGGTCTTGGCAATGATACGTTTCTAGGTCACAGGTTCGATTTCACAATTTATAATTAATATGATTCCATAGAATCTTATTGTATTTTTGTCACTATTATATTATAAGTTTGTAACAGAAGATTCTTTATTTTTTAATTATTTCCCCTTGGTTTTATTTCACTAAATCAGTTGGTTTGTTGTTTCATATAAATTACATGTTTCATACAATGATCATATTGTAAATATGTTTATTCACTTACACTATACACTGTTTTTACTTTTTAAAGCCTATCACTGTTGTTCTCACCTTTTTACACTGTTACACTATCTGATTTTTATAATTATTGTTCAATATTATTATATTTGCAATTCTATATGACTTACAGTCTGTAGTTCACTTATACAAAATAACTGTTTGAGGTTCGCAGACCTCCTCATAGTTTTAATCTAAGGCTATACTCAATGTCTTATTTCTTACATACTAAGTTGAACATTCATTATATTTACGTCTACTAACAACTATTTACATCTTCCGTCATTTGATCGTCTCTTCTGGGTATTTGTCATCATCAGTTATTGTTTTGTCAGGTTATTTGTATTATTTAAATCCTAAATTTGCATTTTCTATTTTCCAATGATTTATTTATGATAATATTTCCCTTTTTGTTTCGATTTCTCTTTATTCCTTGAAAATATTAATTATCTTTAAGTAATATATTGTCTGACATAGAAAAAGGCTTTTTATTGGTGGACTCTGTGAGGTGAAATATTCTGACCTCTATTAAAAAATGACTATTTTTGTTAATTTTGTTTCTTTTCCGTTCTTCATGCATTTAAGTTTTTGGTAATTAATGTGGCCTTCACTGTCTTGTTGCTTAGCACGTCTTTATTTAATTCGTGGTTTCGTTGTGAGACTTGTTTATACCTCTCACTTACCATATCTATTGGGTTTATCACGTTACTAAGTTGTCTTCTATACTTTCTTCTTTATCACTACTTATTGTTCTTTGGTTTACTGAGTTAATTACATTAATTGTTTTATTGAGTTCTTGAACCTTATATAATACTTTGTACACAGTTACTCGGTTATCATTCCTTTCTTAGGTGTTCTGGTGTTAGTTTATGAGTGCTTCATTCTTTATCTTTTGCTGTTAACTTTATTGGGAATATATGTACTATTACAACTTGAATGTTTGGCCGTCCCCAGAATAAAAATGAAACACCTTGTCATCAAGGGTTCAATAGCTTTTCCATGTTGAATGGGATGAAATTGAAAGAAGGAGTTAATGTCTTTTTGTCTGGGTTTTTTTAAATACTCCTCTGGATTCAGGAATGGATTTTCTTCGAACCGAACATCAGAGTCAACAACGCTCATATATTGAGCAATAGTTTGAGTTGGGAGACATAATTGAACGCGCTGATCACAATCATCAACGTCAATGAGAGTATCGTCAATTTTTGATGTCTGTACTTTTGTACATAATGACGCGACAGGAAATTCACTGTTGTCCGATATACTGGTTACGATTTCAGAAGTAGGTGGTGTAGCTATGATAAGTGCTTCATCTTCATCCAATACAGTTTTGTCTGAACTACAAGTTGTTTTTGGCATACAAAAACTTGTGATTTTCGATAAAGACTGGGCAGCTTTTTCTCTCTCTCTAGCCTCATTCTCTCTTTTGAACTCGAGTCCTGATTTTCGTTTTTTCTTCGGTCTCTGTTCCATTGTGACCTAAAATAATGATTTGCTTGATTATTTTACAAAATATAAAAATTTTATTCATTATTTACAGAAATAAAAAATTACAGTACAATAATTTTCCAGTTACGGATATTTAATAAAAACAGGGTGATATTATTAAATACCACGTAAATGAAAAAAACAGCACGTGGATAAAATGCCGTGAACATTTTGGAATGAGCCTACATGGGCAGATGGCCTGTAGCGCTCGAGGATAAAAAGTCATGTCATCAGTTATTGTGTAACATTTGTACAGCTCGTGATAACATAATCTGCGTGCCAAAATAAGAATAAACACAGTTTTGATGTTTCATAAATATACGGTAGTAAATAATTACTATTTTCTTACCTTAATGGAAATAATCAGCCGAAAATATAAATAACGTGTCAAATAACTTCTGCAATCTGTCAACTCACAACCATTCCTGACATTTGCATGACACAGAGACTAAATGTGACACCACTAAACTTATTGGAAAAACACTACTGTACTTCCACTTGCACAGTGCCTGAGCGTAGGAGGTAGGAAGGGAGTGGGGGTAAGGGCGCAGTGGCGCTGCCATGTTCAGCGTCGAGGTCATTGACGAAACCAAGTCGCACAGCACGGCGGGCATGTAAGGCGCACACCCTCACCACGCAGTGCTCTCTGGCAGACTTGCACTCGCACACGTCATTTTGCGTTGCATACGCTTTCTCTACTGCCACTAATACAGTTAAGTAATTCTTTTTTTAAATATATTTAAAAAAAATTTTTTTTTTTAATATCTCGGGAAATTTGATCCGATTACCAAAAACATATTCTCGTGTAAAAGCGTAACAGCATTTTCAGAGCTGGCTGAGGGCGCAGGTCGGGTTTTATTTGAAAAGACGGACTGGCCCGCGGGCAAGTCCGGGCCTAGTTATAACACAATATAATTCGCTTTTTCAAAATTTACCAAGTTGGCGACAAGTATAGTATATAATTTGTTATTATAATCTGTATTATATGAAGCCCCGTATTACATATCTGCACAACACACGAGAATAAATGTAACATCAGTATGATTTTTTTCCACTTATAAAAGCTGCTTCGTTTCGTACTTGTATGGCAATCGGTATATGCACTGAATCAAGTATTCAGCACTAATAACTGTGATTTTGTACTCGTTTATTTGTTAGTTGCGTGGGGGGAGCACTACTCGGAACCGCTAGGCCACGAGTAATTGGGGTATTTCGACTTTTCAGTTATCGTTTAATCGGAACAGGTATTTCAACTTTTCAGTCACTGTTATATATCCGTCCCAGAAAAATAATCATTCCAAAATACCTGTTATAAGTATATCAGCCCACCTACTCCTAATACTTGTAGTACTCGTTTACTTGTTGTTCCTTGTGTACTGGTGATACGCTTAGTATCTGTAGTACTTGTTTACTTGTTACTTGTGTACTCGTTAGTTGCGTAGGGGTGTCCATTGACTTGGAACAGCGAGGCGAGGTATTTCAACTTTTCAGTAACTGTTACTTCCATTCCAGAAAAATATCATTCCAAAATACCTGTTAGAGGTATATCGGCCCACCTCCAGCCGCTAGGTGCGTGGCTAACACGAACTACTTACTATCCAGTGGTGCGAGCGACTGTAGACAGTAATTCACTTCATTGAGTACATCACATTGGCTGGGTCTTTCGCGAACAGTGAGCTCTAATGTCCGATGATGACTGGTTTTGGTATTGGTGTCTGATAATTTTAATGCTGTGTCACCCAAGATTACGTCTCAAGACTGATTTCAAGTAAGCGAATTGGGAGGATGGCGGTAACCAGCGAAAAACCAGTTGAGAGATGTTCTTGAGAATTCATGGTGATCAGTAGCCAGATGTGATAGTCGGTCCCGATCATCGCAGTTGTGCGTCCGTTCAGTGTTTGCCAAACCCGGCTCAGTATTTCCAGACAGAATATCCAGTCAGTCACTCTACAACATGACTGGTCACTCTACAATTGACACTTTGTCGTTTGCGGACGATCGGGCTAATCTGTCGGACTCTGAAAACAGGGTATACATTTGTTAAATGGAATCTGCAAAGACTCTCTGGATTGCAGATATCCACAGTTTAAAACCAAGGTGATTTTGTTACAACAAAGGCTTTTTGTGGAACTGATCACGTTTGGGCAAAAATGGTATCAGATTGTACTGTCCAGGAACAAGTTAGCAGTTTTGAATGCCAGTGCTACAGTGTGTCTTATAATGCAAGCAATGACATGGTGCATAAGTTGTATAAGTTCAACCTTATGTGCGGGACGAGCAGGCGAACCCTTAAGTCAGCAAGTAAAGGAACACGCCTAAAATTCTACAAGGTGATGGTTCTTCCCACACTTCTTTTTGGGTCTGAGAATTGGACTTTAACGAAAGGCCAGACCAGTCGCATCCAAGCAGCTGAAACGAGATTTCTCAGGCACGTGGCAGGGTATTCTCTCCATGATCATAGAAGAAAGACATATATACGGCAGGAACTGAATATTATGATGAGTATACTCGACAGGAACACCCAGTATCGGCTGAATTGGTGGGAACATCTTTGCCGAATGGATGACTGCCGCATCCCCAAACAACTATGGAACTGTAAGCCGAGGGGATGGAGAGGTGTGGGACGTCCGAGGAAGCGCGGAAGTGACCAGCTGTAATATTTGCCAATTTGAGACCGGAACAAACCATTCTTGGTTGAAACCTTGAGGATGATGATGATGATGATGATGAAAATCTAGTCAGTTTGATATAAATCCAGCAACCTATAATATTTCATGCTTGTAATCGCAGCTGTGGCGATACTATTTTGGGGGGGATCACCCCCACTCAATTTAATAAAAATTTCATCGAAACTACGTAACCCATTCTACGTACATCAAGTTTTATGCCAGTTGCATATGTTAAAATAAAGCCTATATACAATTGTGGAAAAAAAAAGAATTACAATATTTGTAAATTAATAAAATAGAGTTTTCTTTAGTAACGACAATCTTTAACATTTAGCGTAACGTAACATAACATATTTTCAGCCTTAAAAAGACAATTGCACATGCGCTAGAAAACGAAGGCAGAGCCTATTAATTGGCGTTTATATTTTTGTTCACATTTTCGTTACAGATTTGTGTCTGTGTTACAACTCCTCTACTCTAATACTCTATGGTTTGAACTGCAGTTTTACACAGCGAAACTAGCGGTTTTTTTTACATGATGTCTTTTAGCTTGACATCGTTTGAAACTTTCTGTAACATGTAATGCTGTATGACGTCATCATTGCGTGACGCTTCCACACTTTCGATTCCCCACAGTCTAGAAATTTGATATGTAAACGCATCAAGACATAAATAATCGCTGCTTACATTGAGTTTTGCAAACGTTTTAGTGAGACTACATTTGGTTTTACATGCTCTTTTGTCTGTACTGCATCATTTGAAACTTTCTGTAACATGTAACGCTGTATGATGTCATCATTGCATGACGTTATTGGGATTGTTGTAAATAAAGGTTTGTTTTGATACGTCGCAATATGTAAATAAAGGTTTGTTTTGTGTTGTGGTGAAATACACTGCTACTGATATATAGTAACCAAACGTGGCGACTGACTAAAAAACAGCGTTCGACAATGGATAGCATCGACGAGAAGGCTCAGATCAAGAAACAACAAAATGCCTAGCGAGTAAGAGAGTGTTGGGAACGAAAGAAGCTCGAGAGGAATAGCAACGAGCGGCTGCTGTCGCCGGTGAAGCTTCGGTACCAGCGGCACCATCGCAACAAAAACGAAAGGAAGATGACTTGATGAGCGAATAATTGAACGAGTACTTAATAAATACACCGTTCGCGTCGACGATGACTGAGCAGGAGAAAATCGATGCATTCTACAACATGAAACTGGCAGAGAAGCGAAGGGAAGCCAACGATAGAGTAAAACGTTGTAGATTGAATAAGAAAATTGAGATGGCAACTAAACGAGCGAATGAAGCAACTGAATTCGAACAGGCAATCGCTGCGGTATCGCCAAAACGCTCGCAAACTGAAGATAGCAGCAGATGCGGAATTCACAAAACGATTCGACGACGAGTTCGGTTATGCCTGTTCCGTGTGCGATCGCTTATGGCTCGAGAGAGATTTGCGACCACCGCCGCAAAAGAGTCAACACATACTGGCTGCTGAGTTCCCCAACGACGATGTAGCTACCTTCAAAGTGTGCGAAACGTGTTACAGATCCGTAGCACTCGATAATATACCCAACTTGTCAAGATCAAATTGCTTCGAGTACCCCGATCATTTGCCACCACTTGATTGTATAACTGAACGTCTGGTCTCACCACCGTTCATGCAGGTACAACGCCTGCGGTTCGTCCACGGCAGTCAAAGTATTATAGAACAAATAATAAACATGCCGGTCGATATAAACACGAGGGTTGGAGTGTTGCCTCGTAGCTTGGACGACGATAGAGCATTCAACGTGCACATTAAACAACATCTCTTTGCGCAAAACGACATTAAACTAACATTTGTGCAAAAGAAACAATCAGTCAGTTAGTAACCATAATAATGTTGTGTTTAGCTGGCGGCTCAAAGACATTATTTTGCTCTTAAGCTTTTACCATTTGGTAAACGGTACTGTATCTTTTGTACTTCAATTTGGAAAATAATTTATTTCAGGATTTTACATAAAAGTAAGGTACTTTCACAAGAACTACTTGAGTTGCTTAAAACACTCTTGGTACATCATCAAAGTGAGAAGACGTAGTAATGTCGGGTATTTTAAAAATATCGTAAGTAAAATTCATTTTCACAAGATTCAATAAGAACACAAATTTAGAGTTAGTGACTTCTGATGGCATGAGATTGATTACTTTTACCTTCATAGGATTGAATAAGAACATAAATTTAGAATCAACGTGATTCCTAATGACATGAGACCTAATACATTTATGATAATTAACCACAATAGAATATTTTGAAATCAGAGTTGAAACATTTTCCATATTTTGTCAACCTTTATACTTCTCTAATATTTTGAGACTCTTAAGAAATCTATAAAGTGCATTTACATGGAAGAATCCTGAATTTCTCATTTATGCTGATGACATGGGGTATCCGACCTTTAAGCTAGTCTCATTACCCCCCACACCCGAAAACTACTTTCATTCACAGTCCATAGCAGCTCCGAGTTACTATTCCGTTTACATAAACACCATTCAAATCAGGGCGAAAACACATCTGTTATGACATGATTTTAGCTAGTCCGACTCACACCGACACCAACGGTTACATTATTAAACAGATTAGTTCAAAAATTTAGATTTTGTACCATTGTAATGGGACAAAAGGGGGTCTTTATTTTTTTTATTAATTTTATTTAAATTTGTTTGCTATCCGCGCAGCAAGTCCCACGTAAAAAAGGTTCAATTCAAACAATGAACGCTGGAATAAACTTTCGGGCAGAGTGTACCTGAAGAATGCCAGACTGTTTTGTTAAATCAAGTGTTTTGTCACGGACTACTACGCGCAACACCAGCATGTGCACAGATGCGACGCACATCAGTCCGAAGGGACGCTACAGAAAATGGCGAAGTAGCGAAATTATAACCTTTGTGCTCTGATGCTGAAGGAAATTAAATAGAGGCCACACCTACCTGTGCCTCCCGTATCGTCACCGTTGAATATTGTCAACCTCGTGGGCCCATTGACAAACCACACTACATCTGCGAAGATGAACAATTTGTCACATGACGGCTGTGTTTCCATCTGCTTAACAGAGCTTTGGTGGGGTGCATTGGACAGAGTTGCCGCGCAGTCGACACCAAACTACAGACCACACGTGGTCAACAAAATACTTTGCTCGAGTAAAATTAGGGTCGGCAGACTGTTTAAAGTGTTTATTAAAATGTGTATAACCATAAAAAACAGGTAAATCAACCGTACCAGTAAAATCAATAGTGAGGACAGAATTTCGGACTTTTGAATGAATCTCCAGAGTGCAACCCGTGGGCGAACGAGGGAACAGAGAAGTAGCAGGGCAACCTTTTCTTAATTTTCTAATTGTATTAAATTTTCAAAAGCGCTAAATCTAAAATAATGGGGATGTAAAATGGTATGAGTGAGTGAATGCAGCAAGCTGGGTGGCCTTACTTAGATTTAAGGAATTAGAATAAATATAACATATTGCAGTAAAGGTGTGGTAATAAATGTTTCATTATTTTATGTTTTAATAAATGTTTTATTAACAATTGAGAAAAGACCGATAGTAAAGAATTTTAAAGGAATATAAAAAAAAATGAAATAAAATGTGTTCTATTGCACAAACAAATGAGAGTAGTGTACGTTACTGATACGACCTTGAAATCACGTTTATATTCACAGTTCGTGTGACGGACCTGGGCTAAATCAAGGTAAGTGGGAGATAAATATTATTTTACAAATGTGTTAAATAATAACAGCACAAATGACGCCCGAGAACAGGGACAAATTTAAATATTGTAATAATGTATTAATTTGACTTAGCACAAAATAACGCCCGAACAGGGACAAGTTTTATAAATTAAATTTTATACATGAACCGCACCTACAGTGAATATGAGCGTGAGTTGGAGGTTGGGTGATATGCGTACTAACGACGTATAAAAGATAATAAGTTAGAGCTATACTATGTTGCTTATGTTATACACTTATATTATACTATATGAATAATACTGTGTATATTTAAGATTGAATTTTATATAGAGGAAAATATAATAAGTTATATAAAAAATGGATACTAACAAAAATAATAATGAAGACATCAGCTTAACTGACGTTGAAACAGAGAGCTCAGTAAATGTTGATGTAAACGATTCAGGAATGGAGACAACTCCAAGCCTAATAGACGAATCTGTAATAATGAGTAAAGCAAAAGCAGAATCTACCCCAATAATAACTAAAGAAAAAGAGTTGTCAATGAATGACCTGTTTAGATAGTAATGATGAAAAATTCGATTGTCGCTTTGACGTTCAAAATAGTAATTTTAATTCTAGATTTGATGAACAGAATGATAAAATTACAAATAATTTTAATGAAAAGTTGAATGAGATCAGAGATGAAATTAAACAACAGAATTTTGAGCTTAGCAAACATATCAATGAGGTAAAAATTAAGTGTGAGAGTAATTTTAACGAATTAAAACGAGGCATTGAGAGAGTGGTAGAGTCAGTAGAGGAACATATTAAGAGTAAGGTAAATCAGATAGTTAATACAACGGTAAGTAACAGTGGTAGTAATATGACGAAAATTAGTGAAGAAATAATTAATAAGGTGAGTAATAACGATAATTCTAAAAATGAATTAATAAATAGTATGAGAAGCTACTCTTTAATAGCCAAATAATTATTTAAAAATAAAATACGATCTTTGCAACTCTTACCTTGTTCGGGTCCCAGGTCCTTCGCACGAATTCGTGAAGAATAAGCGTGACTTAGGTTAACACTCTTCAATAAATCATACTCTCAATTATATTCAGAAATGGATAGATTTATTTACTCATTATGTGACAGTGAACTATATTGTTATATTCTTTCCTTTCAACATTTTGTTTACTTCCTTTAACTTTACTTAATATTCATTTTTGACTCAAAAAACTACTACTCTGCATCTCGATTATTTTTCTTAAAAAATTACCAAACCTTGGGTTACTTTTACATGACCAATATGCTAATAACTAGTTGCAAACTGTAACTTAAAGAACTGACCAAACTAACTAATTAACCTATTAAGACGGCCCAGTAATGCTCACGCTCAGCACTCATTCAACTTCCCTCCCCATTATTTAGATTTAGCGCTTTTCATTGATTCTAATTTGTTAGTGGATGTTTAAATGATTACTTTCCTGGAATTAAGTCCATGACGACCGCGAGTTGAATTTAGTCCATTGTTGTTTTACTTTTTGTCCGAATAGGGTTCACTGCTAATTTTTATACCACTAGTTAACGAATGTCTCACACTTTGTTCATGTTGATTGGGTGTTTAGTTAAACTCACTTTTAAGATTTGTTAATAAATTTTCTGACTCGCAAGTCTGTGTACGTCTGGCCAGACGTCGTTTCGGCGGGTAACTCCCAGGGCGTTAACCAACTGCTCCCCTCCAATTGTTCGGACAGAGCGGATATTTCAATGCCTTTCCTGTTAAAGCCTTCGTCACTGTTCATAGCCTCTATGTGGCAAAATGTTAGTCGTGGCTCCGGGAACACTGTTTATTAATGTGTATCAGACGTCGACGAAATTTCACTGCCACTAGTGAATTTCACATGAATAGGCGTGGTCTCTAATTATGTTTCCGCCAGCACCGGAGCACATGTTGGGAAAATATCACCTCCAAGCCATGTTTTACCATCTCGGCGTCGGTTGCACGCCCGTTGGTGTTTGCGCGCATCGCACAGTACTGAAGTTCTGAGAATTGTATTGCGTTCTCCCATACCTGCCGCATTCCGTTGTACCACTACATCTCACTGTTCCTTTGTTTGATAAAGCTTCTATTTAACATGTAGCTCGCCACACAAAGGGGAAACGAAGTTATGATTTTTTAAATAAAAATAAAAACCTCTCCTTTTAGCCCCGTTACAAGTAGTGATAAGATAGTAGAAAACAAGATACTTAAAGGTGATTTAATGAAAATAGATAGTGATGATATAGAGATAGTGAGAGTGAGAGAGTAATGGGTTGTAAAGGGGTATAAACAAATATTTATTAGTTAGAGAGAGAGTATGAAGAGAGTGTACAGGTAGGGGGATGGCAGAGGGTAAAATTTTTCCGTGGTGTTGTGAGGGGTGAAGAAATGTCTTCACGAAGATATTGGGTAGATAAGCGTTCTACTAATAATTGTTTTTTGAATTTTTGTGTTATTCCCTGGAGGAATCAGGAAATGTTTTAATGTAGCAGTACCCTCTGTATGGGA
Source organism: Magicicada septendecula (assembly GCA_034769895.1). Classification (NCBI taxonomy): domain Eukaryota; kingdom Metazoa; phylum Arthropoda; class Insecta; order Hemiptera; family Cicadidae; genus Magicicada; species Magicicada septendecula. The sequence continues at coordinate 12,205,997 of CM068367.1, forward strand.
TGGTAGAGAAAATGTAATATGGCGTTGGGGTGAGAGATATCTAGAGAGAGTTGGTGTAGATAGGGAGATAGAATTATATCAGTTAAAGAGAAATTATAAAGAGTTGATGGAGAGGTTAGAAGTGGAGAAGATAAACAATATGAAATGCTTACCTTATGAAATGAAGATTGATGATTATTTTGATAATACCGTTGTAAATGATAAAAACTTACCTTATGTTGTGATTTATATAGTAAATGAATATGATGATACAAATGACATGGGAATAACAAATAATATTAATGGAGACTGGACAAAAATAACTAATGCAGACAAGGTTTATGAAATAATAAAAAGGAATAATCCCATAAATTATACTGGTATAATAAATAACAGAAGTAATGGGTTATTATCTAAATGGTCATAAAGTGATGTATGTCAACAAAAATGATTTATGTTATAAATACACCAGACTAATACATGATGACGGGGGTTAGATAACAACTCAGTGAATGGACATTTTAAATATTTTAGTTCATGGTAATGACCTAGCTAGATTACAAAATGAGGTGTGGTAAACAGAAATGATATGACGAAGAATTGTAAATAAATTTGTAGTGAAATTAATCATGTTGTGTTGTAAAATGTATTTAATGTAAACAATGTGTATATGTGGCAGAAATTGATGTAGTAATAATAATAATAATAATATTTTGGCAGACTAAATAAATAACAAGAATAATTATGAAGGTAATAAATGAATTGTAATTGTTTTGGAATAAGGTAATTAAAATATGCTGTGTTTCAATAATTGATGGAATTATAATAATTTGAGATGAAGTAATTGATTAATTTAAAATGTTGTATAAAGAAATTTTGATAATGAACTTAAATGATTTTAGGAGATTGAAACTTGATAATAAATAATAAATGAATAAATGTAAAATGTATTTAGTTGTGGAATCATATGGTTGTTAAAATGTTTCAGAAGATAAATGGAGTTATGTACATGATTTGGTGGTAACAATTGTTTATATTTTTGTGTCTATGACAGTATATGAATGATGTAATGTAAGTATGAATTTTTTAATGCAATTTAAAGAAAGTGAAATGTTTGATGTTTAAAAGTTAGAGGTGTAGATGAGTCTAAGAGATGCTAAACATGACAATTTAAATAATAATAGAACCAAACATATAAGAATTTACCCTCTGTGAACTGTAGTAGCAGTATAAGTATGAACCTTATATGTCTTTTGGTAGTTTCCCCACATTTCGGGCGGTCACGGCTTCACCGAACCCTGACCGTGGATTTATGTAAGTATATTCTAAATTCGTGAACATGTAACGTGTCAAAAATGTGGGTATTTTTATTTTAGTTAATTTCGGGGATTTATAAAAAATATTGTGTAAGTTTTATTCCATTGTGACAGACCACGTGTATGGAACAGTTTGTAACGAGGCAGCAACGCAATATCGCGTTGTGAAACCAGTCAAGGAATTCGCACCACCCTAGATTTCCGAGAACTTTGTTTAAGTGTGACCATGCGCCTGTACGCGCGACACAGGTATACGCTCTGGGTGACGCTACTTCAAAAACCAACACGGTCAGGAAACAAATTCTATTCACCTTCATCGAGTGAAACGGCAGATATAAAAACTTAAGATCCGCCCATCTCGTGACGTTGGCCAGTGCCTCACTGAGATCGTATACTGTCGTCACCCCAACAACTACATGAATTGCATGGGACGAAAGCTACGACGAACAACCATGAGGCTTTGAGTTCCAGAGCAACGACAAAATCGAGGTAGCGGCGAACGCCTTACCGTTCTGCGCAGTTTTGGCCGAGCTAACGTACCGGCAGGTACCAAGCCCAGTGGGGTTGTCAGAAAATTGTTAGAATTATCCGTAATAAGTGAGTTTCGGTCAACGATGAACACGTAGTAGTGCAGCAAAAACTACCATCAATCAGAAACATCAATAAATTAATTTCGGACACATCAAATAAAAAAAATCACAAAATGAAACGTAGTGCTCGAGATATTTCCACGTGTCGGCAGGGAGGGGTTTCTTTTAAAAAAATGTTAAGGGCTTTTTAATTGTCTGTGTGTCTGTGAGAGTGTAAATTGCAGGCTGGGCTGTTTGTGTTTTTTGTGTTTATGTGTGATGTAATCCAGGTAAGCTGTAGTATATAAGTCAATACTGTAAAATTACATATTACAAGGAAGCTGTATTCCAGTTAAAAAGTACACTAAAAAATAATAGGTTTTGTAGACAGACAGAAATGAGTAATGAATAATTTGAAACAGAGCATATTAAATGAATAATAAAGATTAAGTAATTCTCTTCATAAAAATGTGTAGAGTAAGTCATTTCACTAACCTATGAAACACATGTTTGCGTCTAACGTACGTGCGATCGAATTCTGGACCCAGATAGGACCTTTGCAGGTAGGTGGAAATAAATTGTATTTTGTATTTTATATATTTAAAAAGTGTATTAACTTCACAAGTGGCGCCCGAACAGGGACTATAATAACTTCACAAGTGGCGCTGCCGAAAGGGACGATTTTATAAATTAAAAATTTTTGTTAATGTAAAATCCGCACCTACAAAGAGGCAAACGTGTGTTTTAGGGTTAGCATAATAAAATAAAAATGCGTCATTTACGCAAAGTTAACATGAGATAGAAAGTACATTACAAAAAAAATTAGATACAAAAATATTCTAAATATCAATTATAAAAATAAGAAATGGCAGGTAATAACGAGAATGCCAGCTTAACTGACATCGAAAACGAAAGCCAAATGAATATCGAATTAAGCGAAACAGAATCAAAAATTATGGATGAAGGAATTCATTCAACGCCAATTCAGAATAAAAAATCTGATGATAATAATATGATGAAATACTTATGTAGCATGGTGTGTAGCATGAAAGAGAGTTCAGAAAAGCAACATGCAATGTTAGAGATAAAATTTAACTAAATAAAGAGTGATTCTGACGCTAAATTCAGTATGCAAAATTCAATAATCAATAACAAATTTGATGAATTAAAAAGTGAGATCCAAGAAATGAATAAATGTTTTGAAAATAATAATGAAATAATAAGAACTAGTTTGAATAAATTAGAACAGAATATTGAGCGAATGGGAGTAGTTGTAATGAATCCAAATAAAAATAATACGAATGAGAATTATAATGACAAGTGTAACAATGTGATACTAGATAAAGAGTCAACAAATGATAATGATAATGTCGAAAATAATGAATGTAATACTGAGAATAGTAGTGTATTTGAAGAGTTAGTATCAGAAAGTGATACGGTGAAAATAAATAGTGAGAGTACTGATGAAATTGCAGAATGTAGTGATAATGAAATGTTAATGTGTATGTATGAGTTAGAGAGAGAGAGAGGAAAGATAGTACAGTGGTAGAATGGGGGCAGAGGGTAAATTTTTCCTTATTATTTATGATGATGATTTAATGTGTTCACAAGTATTGTTTACGAAGGGCAAGAGTCCCGTGTTGGTAGAAGATTTGAAGTGTTTATTGTGTTGTATAATTTTGTACCCTCTGTCTGGAATAATATTGAGAGTGTAATATGGTATTATGATGAGAGAGATTTAAATAGAGAATTGTATGTTGAGAGAGAAACAGAATTGTATGAATTGAATAGAGAGTATGATGAGTGGAAAGTAAGGTTAGAAGTGTGTCTAAGTAATAATGAGCTGATTAATAATACAAAAGTAAATAACCCGATAATGAATATAATTACTGATGGAGACTTAACAGATGTACTTAACGTTGACTTGTTGTATGATTATTTTGGTAAAATGAATGAATTTGGTTTTTATGGTTATAACACACAAGACAGTAATTTGTGTGTTAATAAAATTGAACAGTGCTATATAAAACCAAGATTAATCTATGACGATGGAGGGTAGGCTATAAAACAATAAAGGACAGTTAGAAATATTTTGTTTTATGGTTTTTGACCTCGCAACTTTGGACATTGAAGTGTGGTATAACTGAACAAATAATAAGGACGATTTGTAAATAAATATGTAGTGAATTTATTTGTGTGTATTGTAGAATGTCAAGTAAACAAGTGTGTAGATGATTGTTGTAATAATAATGTTAATATTTTACAATTTAAATAAATAACTATGTTAATTTTGAAGACAGTGAATGATGAGTTGTAATTGTTTTGGTAGCAATGAAATTTGTATTTTACTAATTAATTTAATTAAAATAATCTGAGATGTTTTAAATATTTTGACTGATTTAAATGTTGTATAACTGAATTTTACAATGAATTTGAATTATTTACGAGAGATGTATTTGGTAATAAATGTCAAATTGGTTGATTCAAACTAACCTGTTTGTTAAATGTTTCAGAGGTAACGTGGAAGTGTGGTGTCTATGTTTTGTGTATGTCAGTTTAAATGGACTGTAAGTATAAAAAGTTTATAGTACCAAGCAAGTATAATAAAAATGTTTACAGGTATAACTCAGATGAAAGGATTTTAATTAAATAAAGAGATGATTTGAAATAATTGTGTTAAATAAAAATGATAATTTAAAAATTTTAATAATAACTGAAAGATGATTATTATTATTTTAATAATAATTTGAAAATTTTAAGTAATCCAATTGTAGAAAGTTATGAAGGAGTTAAATGATTAATGATGGATGAAAGTTTCATATGATGATGTTGTATATTTAATTTCGTAGTTAGTTATTAGATATTAACAATTTAATGTAAATTGTTCATTTTAATTCTACAGAAGATATTTTACTTGTGATTCCCCAACTTTTCGGGCGGTCACGGCCTCACCGAACCCTGACCGTGGAATTGGTTTAGCTTTAACAGCTATGGTTGGGGCTCATTGCGACACGTTCTGCCTTAACTGGCCATAGCTGTTATCGTTGTCAAGGTGAAGTTTGAAATTGACAGGGGGGAATTATGGGGAATCACCAAACTAGGGAACAGCGGCTGCCACTCTGTCCGCGTGGGGACAGCATAGCCAGGTGGTAAGCCCGTTTTAAGGGTGTGTCAATATAAACGAGGATATGTTGATATCCGCCGATGTTCAAATGTCAAGCCGAAGCAAAGACACGGAGGGGTCCAATCCCTCCAAATATGCAGTCTTTGTGGAAGCAAATAGGCGCCACAGCCTAACATAAATTGCAATAGCGTGTGTGGATGGGAGGTGGCTCAGAGGAGCTACGAATTTAAATTTTATATCATAAAAATTGCTAACTCTAAATTTTGCTCTAATAAAAATGTTTGTATTCCACTCAAATAAATATGTGCTCATACATTCAGTATAAGGTGTTCATTCTATAATTTTAAATGTAATATTTTATTGTAGTAGGTTAGATATAAGAATTGATAAAAAATAGGTGTTATATAATGTGTGTATTGTTGAAACTAAGCAAATAACTAAACCGACTGGCAGGCGGTTAACATAAAGTATCAGAATCAGAAAAGGGGAAAACAATGATGGTAGATGTAAGGATCGATAAAATATATATTTCATGTTTGCTAAATTTTGAGATGTGTTTTCACTTTGGTGGGAATGTCAGCTGATCAGAAATAAAATGTCACTGTTATATTGGTTGCAAATGTTCCAGGTAATTAATGTTTAATGTAATGTTTCAATGTATTACAGATGCTATTTAAAGTAATGAGAAAAGTAAGTTGATAAAGTGAGAAATAAAGTAATAATTTGTGAAAACTAATAAACGATAGTTTTGGGGTGATGAATATTTTGTGGGACATGTCGATCAGTCCAAGTTGAAGTTAAAGTTGAAATAGTAGAGATGAAAATAATGTAATGTTGTTGTAAGATAATGTAATAGAATTTGAGAAGTATTGATGTTGACACCGTAGTTATGGAGAATACCTGTTCAACCAGAAGGAATGCATGTTGATACAGTTTTGAACTTGTTTGTTGAGACAAGTTAAAAGATGCATCAACTGGCTATTAACATGTCGGTCTCTGGGCCAAAAGTATTTTTCATAGGGTTATAATATTATGCAATATTTCTATTTTTATTACTTGGCGATGTTTCAGTATATATAAATTCTTTAAATTATTTATGATAACTGGGGGGTGTTCATTGTTTTAAATATTTTTTTTTCTCACAGTAATAGAGCCCAGTGGGCAGAATTAGATAACAGCATTAGGCACTTTGCCAAAATTTTGAAAGTTATTATGTCCTGGGGACTACTGAATGCTTAAGCATTATCTAATACACGTGATGTGTAATCAACCAACACCATGGGGGTAATATAAAAGTAAATTGTAATCCTAACAGGGATATTTATAAAAGAAGTAAGAATTTATATACACCATGGGGGTAATATAAACAAGGGCGTGGCAAGAGATCCTTATGTATATTGTATTGTATGGTATTGTATAATGTATTTGTATTGTGGAACATGTTGTGTTTGTATATTTGTGTGTACATTTTGGAGGTTATAAGTATTGTGCATTTAGTGTATTTTTGGTGGGGACTTTAGATATAGGGTTGGTTTGGTTGTCTTTTTCATAAAAGAAAGTTAATACATGGAATTATGTAGGTATATCCTTTTCATTTTTTTTATAACAGGTATTCTATCTCAATTAATCATTGCTGATCATTTCTTTAAGAAAATAATTTATTTTATTTAACTTTACTAACAAGTATATGAATTGTCACCCTTTAAAATTTATTTATTTTGTTTGAGTAATTATTATTATAATTAATATTAGAAAGGAATCTATACCATTTATCTCCCTTAAGTTATGTGGAGCATTCTAAAAGGAACATATAAAATAAATTTCATATTTTATTAATGTTTTAATGGAAACTTTATTTCAAGGTTAGTAATGGTTTTAAATTTCAATTCATTTGTAAAGAGACATAGCAAATTATTTTCTTGGTATTAATAAATATTTTCAGGTGGCCTTGTTGAGAAAGTATACTTTATTTAGTTGACTATTTAAGGGAATTATAGATTATGACTGTTGGGATTATTTATTTTATTATTGATTTGTTTGCTGAGATAGAATAATAAAAGGGATTTGTTAATTGTTTAATTCATGAGTTTTCATTGCAAGTCCCGTCTCACTGGATCCAGCGCATTTTTGGCTTCTCTAGGCTTTAGCCTAGTTCTAATTAACTTGTGGCCCCTCTTTAAAAAAAAAAAAAATTTCAAAAAAAAATAATAATCTTTTTTTTACTGCTTAAATTAAAGAGGGGTTACATTTGGTAGCAGAGCGTGGTTGAGATTAGGGTCAACCCGTGGGTCCTGTGGGTGTGACGGGGCTTGCAAACTTAGGAAACATTTTGGGAGTTCCAATGGAACTTAGAAAAATTTTAAAAGGCCCTATATCTAAAGGTGAAAATATTTTTGTTAGGTTTAAGGTTTTGAGATATATATGTATATGTACTTGCCCGCCTTGAATAGTTGATAGTGCCACGTGGTGAGGAATTTTAGAAGGGGAAATCCCTTGGGAAACGGGACTTATCGCAGTCGGTGCCTGGTTGGAGTATTACCTTGCCCATATTTGGGGAGGTGTTGTTTTTTTAATTAGGCGGTATGGCCCGATCGGCAGTCGGTTTCTTCCGATATACGGTAGCCGAAGTAACATTGAGATATTGTTTAAATAAATTTTCGTTGGTCGGTGTTTTTGTCGTGTTGTGTGTGTGTGTCGCGTTCCATTTGTCTAGTGTCATAGAGTGAGAGCAGTTCAGGTAGTGGGCTAGTTTCTCGCAACGGTAGGTGGACCCGCAGTCTACTTGATGGAAGATATAGTACTTGAGTTTTTCTGATTCCTGTTTTTGATTGTCATTATTTTATAGGTATTAGGTGTTTTGTGGGGGTAATGTTTTGTTGATTGTGTATTTCGAATTGTGTAATTCTGGCGGCGCTATGCTTTCAGAAATTGCCCCACCCTCTTTCAGGAGTTCTCCAGAAACTTTCGGTGGTAGATGGCTTTGATGAGGACCAGCTGCTGGTTTTCTTGGATCTTGTCCTGCAGTTGGCAGATTATCCGGGTGTATCTGATGGGGAGGTCTTGTCCCTTATATACCCGTATACTTCTATTTAACGTTCGTCTCACAAAATACTCCGTGGTTGGCGGTCGCGTCCTTTTTCACTCCGGTAGAAAATGAAGATTTTCAACACCTTCAAGCCTTCATCCTATGTTTAGATAATTCTATACACGGCTGCGGTAAGTCTCACTTACTTTCATATTAATAGACTATAATATTTCTCTAGAGAAAACTGTTTTTAACAAGCCTAAGTAACTTCTCAGTAACTGTTGAAAGGGGCGGTGCTGTTGTGCAATATACAATTTGATGGTAAAATTTTTAAAACCTAATAAAACTATATTCATTCACGTGTGAGAACTTCGGCATTAAAAGGTAAAGTAAATTGTATACAAAAAATTTAAGTTTAAAATATATCTTAACATAGATGTAACCAGATTCGTGTTACGTACTTAAGTTATTGCACAAGGCGTAGTTGGGTTAGATGGCATACAAGTTTTACTACAATTAACAGTAAAACTTTATTAATATCTGGGAACTTACTGAGGCACGTTTTGAAAGTAAATAATCACCAATTCATATTTTTTTCTATAGTAAAAACTATGTATTTGAATTAACCTTAACCACGTGGTAGCTACAGATTCACACTATGTATAAAGTTTATGAAATGGTACAAAGCCATAATTAATTGTCAAATTGCAAACATGGTAACCCGCATTAGGGTGAAGTTAATATTATGAAGAATTACTGTTATAAAGATTTTCAAATAGGGCATGTTGGCCATATAAATTTGTCAAGTTAAATTTAAGTGGCTCTAAAGCTATGTTAGCTTATATATGTATTTTGGGGGGTGTGCAAACTTTAGTGGGGCATTGTGTTGTGTACTCTGGCTAAAATATATAATGGTGTGTAATTAGGGTTCACCGCAATAGACGAGAACAAGACCTACAACATGGCTGAACTATTAACATCCTAAGCTCCTCTTCGCTACCGGAGGAATCGCCAGGAGGCCACACCAACACCTATAATGTCGACCACGAGATTGCCACCTTAATAAAAAAAACCCTCATGGACAAAATCAGGTGATACAAAAATAATTATTATGTACACATAGAGTCAGCACTCAATAATACCCAGTGACCAGTTATATATATATCTATCAACTACAACATTTCAAGTTTTAAACATTTAATTGGATCCCCAATTGATGGGACAGTTTAGTGTGTGTACTGGGTGCAAAATTGATTGTAAATTTCAGTAAATTTCTGGTAAAATTGTCAGCTCAGAGACTGGCATGTCTTAAACAGTTCAACACTAAACATATAATTTCCTCTTATATTATTATATGGGTTTCTTTACAGATTTTAAGTCATTCTTTCTATTAGTAATTTATCGTGTTCAATTTAGTAGTATATATATATATTTTCTAAATTTAAAATTCAGTTTAATTCATATTGTATAGAAATTTCTGGGGGGTAGGTAGGTGCATTTTCCACAAGTTTCAGCCAGAAGGAATGCATGTTGATACAGTTTTGAACTTGTTTGTTGAGACAAGTTAAAAGATGCATCAACTGGCTATTAACATGTCGGTCTCTGGGCCAAAAGTATTTTTCATAGGGTTATAATATTATGCAATATTTCTATTTTTATTACTTGGCGATGTTTCAGTATATATAAATTCTTTAAATTATTTATGATAACTGGGGGGTGTTCATTGTTTTAAATATTTTTTTTTCTCACAGTAATAGAGCCCAGTGGGCAGAATTAGATAACAGCATTAGGCACTTTGCCAAAATTTTGAAAGTTATTATGTCCTGGGGACTACTGAATGCTTAAGCATTATCCATTATCACGCATGGACGTGATGTGTAATCAACCAACACCATGGGGGTAATATAAAAGTAAATTGTAATCCTAACAGGGATATTTATAAAAGAAGTAAGAATTTATATACACCATGGGGGTAATATAAACAAGGGCGTGGCAAGAGATCCTTATGTATATTGTATTGTATGGTATTGTATAATGTATTTGTATTGTGGAACATGTTGTGTTTGTATATTTGTGTGTACATTTTGGAGGTTATAAGTATTGTGCATTTAGTGTATTTTTGGTGGGGACTTTAGATATAGGGTTGGTTTGGTTGTCTTTTTCATAAAAGAAAGTTAATACATGGAATTATGTAGGTATATCCTTTTCATTTTTTTTATAACAGGTATTCTATCTCAATTAATCATTGCTGATCATTTCTTTAAGAAAATAATTTATTTTATTTAACTTTACTAACAAGTATATGAATTGTCACCCTTTAAAATTTATTTATTTTGTTTGAGTAATTATTATTATAATTAATATTAGCAAGGAATCTATACCATTTATCTCCCTTAAGTTATGTGGAGCATTCTAAAAGGAACATATAAAATAAATTTCATATTTTATTAATGTTTTAATGGAAACTTTATTTCAAGGTTAGTAATGGTTTTAAATTTCAATTCATTTGTAAAGAGACATAGCAAATTATTTTCTTGGTATTAATAAATATTTTCAGGTGGCCTTGTTGAGAAAGTATACTTTATTTAGTTGACTATTTAAGGGAATTATAGATTATGACTGTTGGGATTATTTATTTTATTATTGATTTGTTTGCTGAGATAGAATAATAAAAGGGATTTGTTAATTGTTTAATTCATGAGTTTTCATTGCAAGTCCCGTCTCACTGGATCCAGCGCATTTTTGGCTTCTCTAGGCTTTAGCCTAGTTCTAATTAACTTGTGGCCCCTCTTTAAAAAAAAAAAAAATTTCAAAAAAAAATAATAATCTTTTTTTTACTGCTTAAATTAAAGAGGGGTTACATTTGGTAGCAGAGCGTGGTTGAGATTAGGGTCAACCCGTGGGTCCTGTGGGTGTGACGGGGCTTGCAAACTTAGGAAACATTTTGGGAGTTCCAATGGAACTTAGAAAAATTTTAAAAGGCCCTATATCTAAAGGTGAAAATATTTTTGTTAGGTTTAAGGTTTTGAGATATATATGTATATGTACTTGCCCGCCTTGAATAGTTGATAGTGCCACGTGGTGAGGAATTTTAGAAGGGGAAATCCCTTGGGAAACGGGACTTATCGCAGTCGGTGCCTGGTTGGAGTATTACCTTGCCCATATTTGGGGAGGTGTTGTTTTTTTAATTAGGCGGTATGGCCCGATCGGCAGTCGGTTTCTTCCGATATACGGTAGCCGAAGTAACATTGAGATATTGTTTAAATAAATTTTCGTTGGTCGGTGTTTTTGTCGTGTTGTGTGTGTGTGTCGCGTTCCATTTGTCTAGTGTCATAGAGTGAGAGCAGTTCAGGTAGTGGGCTAGTTTCTCGCAACGGTAGGTGGACCCGCAGTCTACTTGATGGAAGATATAGTACTTGAGTTTTTCTGATTCCTGTTTTTGATTGTCATTATTTTATAGGTATTAGGTGTTTTGTGGGGGTAATGTTTTGTTGATTGTGTATTTCGAATTGTGTAATTCTGGCGGCGCTATGCTTTCAGAAATTGCCCCACCCTCTTTCAGGAGTTCTCCAGAAACTTTCGGTGGTAGATGGCTTTGATGAGGACCAGCTGCTGGTTTTCTTGGATCTTGTCCTGCAGTTGGCAGATTATCCGGGTGTATCTGATGGGGAGGTCTTGTCCCTTATATACCCGTATACTTCTATTTAACGTTCGTCTCACAAAATACTCCGTGGTTGGCGGTCGCGTCCTTTTTCACTCCGGTAGAAAATGAAGATTTTCAACACCTTCAAGCCTTCATCCTATGTTTAGATAATTCTATACACGGCTGCGGTAAGTCTCACTTACTTTCATATTAATAGACTATAATATTTCTCTAGAGAAAACTGTTTTTAACAAGCCTAAGTAACTTCTCAGTAACTGTTGAAAGGGGCGGTGCTGTTGTGCAATATAAAATTTGATGGTAAAATTTTTAAAACCTAATAAAACTATATTCATTCACGTGTGAGAACTTCGGCATTAAAAGGTAAAGTAAATTGTATACAAAAAATTTAAGTTTAAAATATATCTTAACATAGATGTAACCAGATTCGTGTTACGTACTTAAGTTATTGCACAAGGCGTAGTTGGGTTAGATGGCATACAAGTTTTACTACAATTAACAGTAAAACTTTATTAATATCTGGGAACTTACTGAGGCACGTTTTGAAAGTAAATAATCACCAATTCATATTTTTTTCTATAGTAAAAACTATGTATTTGAATTAACCTTAACCACGTGGTAGCTACAGATTCACACTATGTATAAAGTTTATGAAATGGTACAAAGCCATAATTAATTGTCAAATTGCAAACATGGTAACCCGCATTAGGGTGAAGTTAATATTATGAAGAATTACTGTTATAAAGATTTTCAAATAGGGCATGTTGGCCATATAAATTTGTCAAGTTAAATTTAAGTGGCTCTAAAGCTATGTTAGCTTATATATGTATTTTGGGGGGTGTGCAAACTTTAGTGGGGCATTGTGTTGTGTACTCTGGCTAAAATATATAATGGTGTGTAATTAGGGTTCACCGCAATAGACGAGAACAAGACCTACAACATGGCTGAACTATTAACATCCTAAGCTCCTCTTCGCTACCGGAGGAATCGCCAGGAGGCCACACCAACACCTATAATGTCGACCACGAGATTGCCACCTTAATAAAAAAAACCCTCATGGACAAAATCAGGTGATACAAAAATAATTATTATGTACACATAGAGTCAGCACTCAATAATACCCAGTGACCAGTTATATATATATCTATCAACTACAACATTTCAAGTTTTAAACATTTAATTGGATCCCCAATTGATGGGACAGTTTAGTGTGTGTACTGGGTGCAAAATTGATTGTAAATTTCAGTAAATTTCTGGTAAAATTGTCAGCTCAGAGACTGGCATGTCTTAAACAGTTCAACACTAAACATATAATTTCCTCTTATATTATTATATGGGTTTCTTTACAGATTTTAAGTCATTCTTTCTATTAGTAATTTATCGTGTTCAATTTAGTAGTATATATATATATTTTCTAAATTTAAAATTCAGTTTAATTCATATTGTATAGAAATTTCTGGGGGGTAGGTAGGTGCATTTTCCACAAGTTTCAGCCAGAAGGAATGCATGTTGATACAGTTTTGAACTTGTTTGTTGAGACAAGTTAAAAGATGCATCAACTGGCTATTAACATGTCGGTCTCTGGGCCAAAAGTATTTTTCATAGGGTTATAATATTATGCAATATTTCTATTTTTATTACTTGGCGATGTTTCAGTATATATAAATTCTTTAAATTATTTATGATAACTGGGGGGTGTTCATTGTTTTAAATATTTTTTTTTCTCACAGTAATAGAGCCCAGTGGGCAGAATTAGATAACAGCATTAGGCACTTTGCCAAAATTTTGAAAGTTATTATGTCCTGGGGACTACTGAATGCTTAAGCATTATCCATTATCACGCATGGACGTGATGTGTAATCAACCAACACCATGGGGGTAATATAAAAGTAAATTGTAATCCTAACAGGGATATTTATAAAAGAAGTAAGAATTTATATACACCATGGGGGTAATATAAACAAGGGCGTGGCAAGAGATCCTTATGTATATTGTATTGTATGGTATTGTATAATGTATTTGTATTGTGGAACATGTTGTGTTTGTATATTTGTGTGTACATTTTGGAGGTTATAAGTATTGTGCATTTAGTGTATTTTTGGTGGGGACTTTAGATATAGGGTTGGTTTGGTTGTCTTTTTCATAAAAGAAAGTTAATACATGGAATTATGTAGGTATATCCTTTTCATTTTTTTTATAACAGGTATTCTATCTCAATTAATCATTGCTGATCATTTCTTTAAGAAAATAATTTATTTTATTTAACTTTACTAACAAGTATATGAATTGTCACCCTTTAAAATTTATTTATTTTGTTTGAGTAATTATTATTATAATTAATATTAGAAAGGAATCTATACCATTTATCTCCCTTAAGTTATGTGGAGCATTCTAAAAGGAACATATAAATTAAATTTCATATTTTATTAATGTTTTAATGGAAACTTTATTTCAAGGTTAGTAATGGTTTTAAATTTCAATTCATTTGTAAAGAGACATAGCAAATTATTTTCTTGGTATTAATAAATATTTTCAGGTGGCCTTGTTGAGAAAGTATACTTTATTTAATTGACTATTTAAGGGAATTATAGATTATGACTGTTGGGATTATTTATTTTATTATTGATTTGTTTGCTGAGATAGAATAATAAAAGGGATTTGTTAATTGTTTAATTCATGAGTTTTCATTGCAAGTCCCGTCTCACTGGATCCAGCGCATTTTTGGCTTCTCTAGGCTTTAGCCTAGTTCTAATTAACTTGTGGCCCCTCTTTAAAAAAAAAAAAATTTCAAAAAAAAATAATAATCTTTTTTTTACTGCTTAAATTAAAGAGGGGTTACATTTGGTAGCAGAGCGTGGTTGAGATTAGGGTCAACCCGTGGGTCCTGTGGGTGTGACGGGGCTTGCAAACTTAGGAAACATTTTGGGAGTTCCAATGGAACTTAGAAAAATTTTAAAAGGCCCTATATCTAAAGGTGAAAATATTTTTGTTAGGTTTAAGGTTTTGAGATATATATGTATATGTACTTGCCCGCCTTGAATAGTTGATAGTGCCACGTGGTGAGGAATTTTAGAAGGGGAAATCCCTTGGGAAACGGGACTTATCGCAGTCGGTGCCTGGTTGGAGTATTACCTTGCCCATATTTGGGGAGGTGTTGTTTTTTTAATTAGGCGGTATGGCCCGATCGGCAGTCGGTTTCTTCCGATATACGGTAGCCGAAGTAACATTGAGATATTGTTTAAATAAATTTTCGTTGGTCGGTGTTTTTGTCGTGTTGTGTGTGTGTGTCGCGTTCCATTTGTCTAGTGTCATAGAGTGAGAGCAGTTCAGGTAGTGGGCTAGTTTCTCGCAACGGTAGGTGGACCCGCAGTCTACTTGATGGAAGATATAGTACTTGAGTTTTTCTGATTCCTGTTTTTGATTGTCATTATTTTATAGGTATTAGGTGTTTTGTGGGGGTAATGTTTTGTTGATTGTGTATTTCGAATTGTGTAATTCTGGCGGCGCTATGCTTTCAGAAATTGCCCCACCCTCTTTCAGGAGTTCTCCAGAAACTTTCGGTGGTAGATGGCTTTGATGAGGACCAGCTGCTGGTTTTCTTGGATCTTGTCCTGCAGTTGGCAGATTATCCGGGTGTATCTGATGGGGAGGTCTTGTCCCTTATATACCCGTATACTTCTATTTAACGTTCGTCTCACAAAATACTCCGTGGTTGGCGGTCGCGTCCTTTTTCACTCCGGTAGAAAATGAAGATTTTCAACACCTTCAAGCCTTCATACTATGTTTAGATAATTCTATACACGGCTGCGGTAAGTCTCACTTACTTTCATATTAATAGACTATAATATTTCTCTAGAGAAAACTGTTTTTAACAAGCCTAAGTAACTTCTCAGTAACTGTTGAAAGGGGCGGTGCTGTTGTGCAATATACAATTTTATGGTAAAATTTTTAAAACCTAATAAAACTATATTCATTCACGTGTGAGAACTTCGGCATTAAAAGGTAAAGTAAATTGTATACAAAAAATTTAAGTTTAAAATATATCTTAACATAGATGTAACCAGATTCGTGTTACGTACTTAAGTTATTGCACAAGGCGTAGTTGGGTTAGATGGCATACAAGTTTTACTACAATTAACAGTAAAACTTTATTAATATCTGGGAACTTACTGAGGCACGTTTTGAAAGTAAATAATCACCAATTCATATTTTTTTCTATAGTAAAAACTATGTATTTGAATTAACCTTAACCACGTGGTAGCTACAGATTCACACTATGTATAAAGTTTATGAAATGGTACAAAGCCATAATTAATTGTCAAATTGCAAACATGGTAACCCGCATTAGGGTGAAGTTAATATTATGAAGAATTACTGTTATAAAGATTTTCAAATAGGGCATGTTGGCCATATAAATTTGTCAAGTTAAATTTAAGTGGCTCTAAAGCTATGTTAGCTTATATATGTATTTTGGGGGGTGTGCAAACTTTAGTGGGGCATTGTGTTGTGTACTCTGGCTAAAATATATAATGGTGTGTAATTAGGGTTCACCGCAATAGACGAGAACAAGACCTACAACATGGCTGAACTATTAACATCCTAAGCTCCTCTTCGCTACCGGAGGAATCGCCAGGAGGCCACACCAACACCTATAATGTCGACCACGAGATTGCCACCTTAATAAAAAAACCCCTCATGGACAAAATCAGGTGATACAAAAATAATTATTATGTACACATAGAGTCAGCACTCAATAATACCCAGTGACCAGTTATATATATATCTATCAACTACAACATTTCAAGTTTTAAACATTTAATTGGATCCCCAATTGATGGGACAGTTTAGTGTGTGTACTGGGTGCAAAATTGATTGTAAATTTCAGTAAATTTCTGGTAAAATTGTCAGCTCAGAGACTGGCATGTCTTAAACAGTTCAACACTAAACATATAATTTCCTCTTATTTTATTATATGGGTTTCTTTACAGATTTTAAGTCATTCTTTCTATTAGTAATTTATCGTGTTCAATTTAGTAGTATATATATATATTTTCTAAATTTAAAATTCAGTTTAATTCATATTGTATAGAAATTTCTGGGGGGTAGGTAGGTGCATTTTCCACAAGTTTCAGCCAGAAGGAATGCATGTTGATACAGTTTTGAACTTGTTTGTTGAGACAAGTTAAAAGATGCATCAACTGGCTATTAACATGTCGGTCTCTGGGCCAAAAGTATTTTTCATAGGGTTATAATATTATGCAATATTTCTATTTTTATTACTTGGCGATGTTTCAGTATATATAAATTCTTTAAATTATTTATGATAACTGGGGGGTGTTCATTGTTTTAAATATTTTTTTTTCTCACAGTAATAGAGCCCAGTGGGCAGAATTAGATAACAGCATTAGGCACTTTGCCAAAATTTTGAAAGTTATTATGTCCTGGGGACTACTGAATGCTTAAGCATTATCTAATACACGTGATGTGTAATCAACCAACACCATGGGGGTAATATAAAAGTAAATTGTAATCCTAACAGGGATATTTATAAAAGAAGTAAGAATTTATATACACCATGGGGGTAATATAAACAAGGGCGTGGCAAGAGATCCTTATGTATATTGTATTGTATGGTATTGTATAATGTATTTGTATTGTGGAACATGTTATGTTTGTATATTTGTGTGTACATTTTGGAGGTTATAAGTATTGTGCATTTAGTGTATTTTTGGTGGGGACTTTAGATATAGGGTTGGTTTGGTTGTCTTTTTCATAAAAGAAAGTTAATACATGGAATTATGTAGGTATATCCTTTTCATTTTTTTTATAACAGGTATTCTATCTCAATTAATCATTGCTGATCATTTCTTTAAGAAAATAATTTATTTTATTTAACTTTACTAACAAGTATATGAATTGTCACCCTTAAAAAATTTATTTATTTTGTTTGAGTAATTATTATTATAATTAATATTAGCAAGGAATCTATACCATTTATCTCCCTTAAGTTATGTGGAGCATTCTAAAAGGAACATATAAAATAAATTTCATATT
Source organism: Magicicada septendecula (assembly GCA_034769895.1). NCBI lineage: Eukaryota > Metazoa > Arthropoda > Insecta > Hemiptera > Cicadidae > Magicicada > Magicicada septendecula. The sequence goes on from CM068367.1 coordinate 12,223,725, forward strand.
TTATTAATGTTTTAATGGAAACTTTATTTCAAGGTTAGTAATGGTTTTAAATTTCAATTCATTTGTAAAGAGACATAGCAAATTATTTTCTTGGTATTAATAAATATTTTCAGGTGGCCTTGTTGAGAAAGTATACTTTATTTAATTGACTATTTAAGGGAATTATAGATTATGACTGTTGGGATTATTTATTTTATTATTGATTTGTTTGCTGAGATAGAATAATAAAAGGGATTTGTTAATTGTTTAATTCATGAGTTTTCATTGCAAGTCCCGTCTCACTGGATCCAGCGCATTTTTGGCTTCTCTAGGCTTTAGCCTAGTTCTAATTAACTTGTGGCCCCTCTTTAAAAAAAAAAAAATTTCAAAAAAAAATAATAATATTTTTTTTACTGCTTAAATTAAAGAGGGGTTACATTTGGTAGCAGAGCGTGGTTGAGATTAGGGTCAACCCGTGGGTCCTGTGGGTGTGACGGGGCTTGCAAACTTAGGAAACATTTTGGGAGTTCCAATGGAACTTAGAAAAATTTTAAAAGGCCCTATATCTAAAGGTGAAAATATTTTTGTTAGGTTTAAGGTTTTGAGATATATATGTATATGTACTTGCCCGCCTTGAATAGTTGATAGTGCCACGTGGTGAGGAATTTTAGAAGGGGAAATCCCTTGGGAAACGGGACTTACCGCAGTCGGTGCCTGGTTGGAGTATTACCTTGCCCATATTTGGGGAGGTGTTGTTTTTTTAATTAGGCGGTATGGCCCGATCGGCAGTCGGTTTCTTCCGATATACGGTAGCCGAAGTAACATTGAGATATTGTTTAAATAAATTTTCGTTGGTCGGTGTTTTTGTCGTGTTGTGTGTGTGTGTCGCGTTCCATTTGTCTAGTGTCATAGAGTGAGAGCAGTTCAGGTAGTGGGCTAGTTTCTCGCAACGGTAGGTGGACCCGCAGTCTACTTGATGGAAGATATAGTACTTGAGTTTTTCTGATTCCTGTTTTTGATTGTCATTATTTTATAGGTATTAGGTGTTTTGTGGGGGTAATGTTTTGTTGATTGTGTATTTCGAATTGTGTAATTCTGGCGGCGCTATGCTTTCAGAAATTGCCCCACCCTCTTTCAGGAGTTCTCCAGAAACTTTCGGTGGTAGATGGCTTTGATGAGGACCAGCTGCTGGTTTTCTTGGATCTTGTCCTGCAGTTGGCAGATTATCCGGGTGTATCTGATGGGGAGGTCTTGTCCCTTATATACCCGTATTGCCAGGGTTCATTGGCAGGGTTGGTCACCAACACTCTGCGTCGGGGCGGCACTGTCGACACTTTTCATGGGGAAGTGTTGGCTTACTTCATACCACTTCGACGACGTTGCCAGCTTAAGTGGTATTCAATCTATCGTTTACAGGCCAACGGAGAGGCGTTGGGGGACTACGTGCAGGACATACGGAAAGCTGCCCGGGTATTAAGATTAGGGTTGCCAGAGACGGAAGTCATCCAAACAATTCTGGAAGGACTGAATTCCCAAGAGAGATCCCGTTTAATATTTGCAGAACGTCCACGTTGTTTTGCGGATCTGGCCCGGTTATGTGTTGTTTCGAATACTTTCCGAGCAGGGGACGAGTACCGGGGAAGAGGTGCTAAGGATGTCCAATACTCCAGTGGTCTGTCAGGGAGACCTAAAAAGGACAAACATGGCAGTCGGAGAAAAACTGAATATTCCGGAGGTTATGGAGGCTACAAGGGGGTGGCAAGTGAAAAGACTGTAGCTACGGTTACAGCAGATAAAAGTAATAAATATGAAACTAACAGGGAAAGAAGAAGTTACTTGAGTAAACCAACATCGGCAAGTAGGGAGCCGATAGCAAGTTATTCCTATTTTGAGAGTAAGGTAACTTTGAAGCTTCCAGAGGAATTACCAGTGCCTGATAAAGTGGAGGAAGAAGGTGAAGAGAAAGAAGAAAAGCGAAGTAACTACTGTGGATCAATACAAGACAACAAGAACACGTCTGTTGATATTGAATTACAGGACTCTAAGAGGACGTCATGGTTGAATCCAGATGTCGCAGAATTTGTTCCGGTATCTCCATTTCAGCTCATGGTGGATCCAGAGCCGGTAACATCGTCATCGCCTACGCCGGGAGATGAGAAGTCACTTGATGGTGAAGCTTTACCATCGTCAGTACAATTTAATTTAGACATTGCACATGGTCCTGGACAGCTGGATTCCAGGTTGGGAAATGTTGAGGAAGTTGTAGTTGCTGAGAGTGGTGAAGAAGAGGAATCGAAGGAGGAGGCAGAAGAGTGGTCTGCACATGCTACGCAGGGGAGTATAAGTGTAAGTGTTAGGGAGGCTGCAAGTGTTTCTGAGGTTGCGGATGGACTAGGGGATGTCCAGGCTGCAAGTGTGGTAGAAGTAGATGAAGTAGAAGTTGGGGAGAAACGGGGAGGCAGCGTTGTGGAGTTTGTGGGTGAGAATGATGTAGTGTCTGAAGATGTGCAGACGCTTTCTGTAAGTAGCGTTGAGGATTCCGAGGAATGGAAAGAAGTTTCGGGCGGACCAGGTGAGCAACTAGACGATGAAGATGTGCAGTGTCGTGATGGTGATTTGGATTATGTAGCCGAAAAAAAGGAAGAGGTGGAAGAAATAGTAGAAGAGAAGAAGGTAGAAGCAGAGGAGTTAGAGGTTGAGGATAATCCAAATCGGGGTAAAAGTAGTCAGGTGAATTACCTGGATTATATTTCGGAAGAAATAAATCAGTACTGCTCAACACGAGATAGTTTCTTAGAGAGTGACGTCCAAAAGGAACGGGTTCCTAAAGTTCGTCATAAGAAGGTGAGACAAAGCGGTTAACGGGTAGCGGGTAGATGTTCCCCACAGTCCCAGTGGTGTACATCTAGTTCAGGGTTGCGCCCCTGCCTCCGCGAGCCTTGGTTTTCTCCACCCATCCTTATTTTCGGAGGGAACCATGTCCTTATCCTTAGTCCTAGCTGTTGAACTTTCAATGATCCTTGCCCTTTTCATCTTCCCAAATTTCCTACCCCTCCCCTTAGAAAACAAAATAAAAACCAAAAAACAAATAAAAATTAGAAAGGAAAAAGCAAAAAAAAAATTAGGAAAGGAAAAAAAATATCCGAGAGGAGTTAGAGAGAAGTTAGTTGGAAGAGTTGTGACTACGTGGGTAGTGAGTTTAGTGTCGTTTTCATTTTTCTTTGTTGTAGTTTGTCGTCGATTATTGTAGGGTCCTGGCCATGCCGCATTCCCTAGTTGATTTCTCGGGTAGGTTATTTTGGTTTAAGTATAGGTTGTTCGACGTTGCCGTACTGAAGTAAAACCCCCTTGATAGTTATGCAGTATTGAAGACCAAGTAAAGGGATTGATGTTCGCGTGCCCTCTATGCGGTTTTCTCTGTCCGGCTAATACGGGCCGTCCGCCCTAGTATAGGGATGTTGTTTTTTAATAAAAGGACCAGTTACATATGTCAAGGATTTGTGATGCCTTGTTTTGCGGCATATGGCTGGTTAGTCCAGATGTGGACAGTCGTGTTATGAGCACTCACATATCAAGGCAATAGTTACCTTGTTTTGGTCTTCGGACGCGTATGTGAGTGGCAGCAGGAGGAGTAGGTGGTGGTCACCAGAGAGTGTGACGTGTTGGGGCGGTCCTGTGGGGTTGGCCTGGCGGAGAGGGTCGCGTGGGGATGGTTGCATTGGCGTTGAGATTTTCCAGTCCTGTGAGAAAGGGGGGGTAGTTGTTGTCCTGAGTGGGTGTTAGTTTGGGGTCTCAGTTTGGTTTTGGGAGGCCTTGGGAGGTCAGAACTCAGACGGTACCATTGATAAGCCCCTTTCGTCTTTTCTCCTTCTTCTCTTGTGCTGTGTGCTGACTCTGATCAAGTCAGCATGCAGTACCCGCACACTTACATATTACATGCCTTCTTTCCTTTTCCTTCGTTTTCTTTCTGAGCCTCTGTTCTCCCAAGAGCGGATAAATTTTTGAGATTTCCGAGGACTAGCCAAGAGGCTGTGAGTTAGCGTTGGGGCAACTATGTTGCCCTTTTGGGGTGAGGGTGTGCCGAGTCACGTAGATTCGGCGAAAATTCAGTAATTAACAATTGGAGGTTGGGCCGATCTCTAGCGGAGAGACGGCGCGAAACAACTGAATATACGGCCTGTAGTTATAGGCAGTACGGAATTACAGTTGTGTAATTAGTGCTGCACCCTACCCGTGGATATAGATAAGCCCTACCGATTAAGTCTAGACAGCGTTGATCGGTGTCGGCACCTGGTGACTACCCGCAGTATGAAACCTCCAGGTGCTGCTTTCTGGCGACAAAGGCCGTAGGCAAACGAGAAAGAAGCAGGGACTTCTATTTAACGTTCGTCTCACAAAATACTCCGTGGTTGGCGGTCGCGTCCTTTTTCACTCCGGTAGAAAATGAAGATTTTCAACACCTTCAAGCCTTCATACTATGTTTAGATAATTCTATACACGGCTGCGGTAAGTCTCACTTACTTTCATATTAATAGACTATAATATTTCTCTAGAGAAAACTGTTTTTAACAAGCCTAAGTAACTTCTCAGTAACTGTTGAAAGGGGCGGTGCTGCTGTGCAATATACAATTTGATGGTAAAATTTTTAAAACCTAATAAAACTATATTCATTCACGTGTGAGAACTTCGGCATTAAAAGGTAAAGTAAATTGTATACAAAAAATTTAAGTTTAAAATATATCTTAACATAGATGTAACCAGATTCGTGTTACGTACTTAAGTTATTGCACAAGGCGTAGTTGGGTTAGATGGCATACAAGTTTTACTACAATTAACAGTAAAACTTTATTAATATCTGGGAACTTACTGAGGCACGTTTTGAAAGTAAATAATCACCAATTCATATTTTTTTCTATAGTAAAAACTATGTATTTGAATTAACCTTAACCACGTGGTAGCTACAGATTCACACTATGTATAAAGTTTATGAAATGGTACAAAGCCATAATTAATTGTCAAATTGCAAACATGGTAACCCGCATTAGGGTGAAGTTAATATTATGAAGAATTACTGTTATAAAGATTTTCAAATAGGGCATGTTGGCCATATAAATTTGTCAAGTTAAATTTAAGTGGCTCTAAAGCTATGTTAGCTTATATATGTATTTTGGGGGGTGTGCAAACTTTAGTGGGGCATTGTGTTGTGTACTCTGGCTAAAATATATAATGGTGTGTAATTAGGGTTCACCGCAATAGACGAGAACAAGACCTACAACATGGCTGAACTATTAACATCCTAAGCTCCTCTTCGCTACCGGAGGAATCGCCAGGAGGCCACACCAACACCTATAATGTCGACCACGAGATTGCCACCTTAATAAAAAAAACCCCTCATGGACAAAATCAGGTGATACAAAAATAATTATTATGTACACATAGAGTCAGCACTCAATAATACCCAGTGACCAGTTATATATATATCTATCAACTACAACATTTCAAGTTTTAAACATTTAATTGGATCCCCAATTGATGGGACAGTTTAGTGTGTGTACTGGGTGCAAAATTGATTGTAAATTTCAGTAAATTTCTGGTAAAATTGTCAGCCCAGAGACTGGCATGTCTTAAACAGTTCAACACTAAACATATAATTTCCTCTTATTTTATTATATGGGTTTCTTTACAGATTTTAAGTCATTCTTTCTATTAGTAATTTATCGTGTTCAATTTAGTAGTATATATATATATTTTCTAAATTTAAAATTCAGTTTAATTCATATTGTATAGAAATTTCTGGGGGGTAGGTAGGTGCATTTTCCACAAGTTTCAGCCAGAAGGAATGCATGTTGATACAGTTTTGAACTTGTTTGTTGAGACAAGTTAAAAGATGCATCAACTGGCTATTAACATGTCGGTCTCTGGGCCAAAAGTATTTTTCATAGGGTTATAATATTATGCAATATTTCTATTTTTATTACTTGGCGATGTTTCAGTATATATAAATTCTTTAAATTATTTATGATAACTGGGGGGTGTTCATTGTTTTAAATATTTTTTTTTCTCACAGTAATAGAGCCCAGTGGGCAGAATTAGATAACAGCATTAGGCACTTTGCCAAAATTTTGAAAGGTATTATGTCCTGGGGACTACTGAATGCTTAAGCATTATCTAATACACGTGATGTGTAATCAACCAACACCATGGGGGTAATATAAAAGTAAATTGTAATCCTAACAGGGATATTTATAAAAGAAGTAAGAATTTATATACACCATGGGGGTAATATAAACAAGGGCGTGGCAAGAGATCCTTATGTATATTGTATTGTATGGTATTGTATAATGTATTTGTATTGTGGAACATGTTATGTTTGTATATTTGTGTGTACATTTTGGAGGTTATAAGTATTGTGCATTTAGTGTATTTTTGGTGGGGACTTTAGATATAGGGTTGGTTTGGTTGTCTTTTTCATAAAAGAAAGTTAATACATGGAATTATGTAGGTATATCCTTTTCATTTTTTTTATAACAGGTATTCTATCTCAATTAATCATTGCTGATCATTTCTTTAAGAAAATAATTTATTTTATTTAACTTTACTAACAAGTATATGAATTGTCACCCTTTAAAATTTATTTATTTTGTTTGAGTAATTAATATTATAATTAATATTAGCAAGGAATCTATACCATTTATCTCCCTTAAGTTATGTGGAGCATTCTAAAAGGAACATATAAAATAAATTTCATATTTTATTAATGTTTTAATGGAAACTTTATTTCAAGGTTAGTAATGGTTTTAAATTTCAATTCATTTGTAAAGAGACATAGCAAATTATTTTCTTGGTATTAATAAATATTTTCAGGTGGCCTTGTTGAGAAAGTATACTTTATTTAATTGACTATTTAAGGGAATTATAGATTATGACTGTTGGGATTATTTATTTTATTATTGGTTTGTTTGCTGAGATAGAATAATAAAAGGGATTTGTTAATTGTTTAATTCATGAGTTTTCATTGCAAGTCCCGTCTCACTGGATCCAGCGCATTTTTGGCTTCTCTAGGCTTTAGCCTAGTTCTAATTAACTTGTGGCCCCTCTTTAAAAAAAAAAAAATTCAAAAAAAAATAATAATCTTTTTTTTACTGCTTAAATTAAAGAGGGGTTACATTTGGTAGCAGAGCGTGGTTGAGATTAGGGTCAACCCGTGGGTCCTGTGGGTGTGACGGGGCTTGCAAACTTAGGAAACATTTTGGGAGTTCCAATGGAACTTAGAAAAATTTTAAAAGGCCCTATATCTAAAGGTGAAAATATTTTTGTTAGGTTTAAGGTTTTGAGATATATATGTATATGTACTTGCCCGCCTTGAATAGTTGATAGTGCCACGTGGTGAGGAATTTTAGAAGGGGAAATCCCTTGGGAAACGGGACTTATCGCAGTCGGTGCCTGGTTGGAGTATTACCTTGCCCATATTTGGGGAGGTGTTGTTTTTTTAATTAGGCGGTATGGCCTGATCGGCAGTCGGTTTCTTCCGATATACGGTAGCCGAAGTAACATTGAGATATTGTTTAAATAAATTTTCGTTGGTCGGTGTTTTTGTCGTGTTGTGTGTGTGTGTCGCGTTCCATTTGTCTAGTGTCATAGAGTGAGAGCAGTTCAGGTAGTGGGCTAGTTTCTCGCAACGGTAGGTGGACCCGCAGTCTACTTGATGGAAGATATAGTACTTGAGTTTTTCTGATTCCTGTTTTTGATTGTCATTATTTTATAGGTATTAGGTGTTTTGTGGGGGTAATGTTTTGTTGATTGTGTATTTCGAATTGTGTAATTCTGGCGGCGCTATGCTTTCAGAAATTGCCCCACCCTCTTTCAGGAGTTCTCCAGAAACTTTCGGTGGTAGATGGCTTTGATGAGGACCAGCTGCTGGTTTTCTTGGATCTTGTCCTGCAGTTGGCAGATTATCCGGGTGTATCTGATGGGGAGGTCTTGTCCCTTATATACCCGTATTGCCAGGGTTCATTGGCAGGGTTGGTCACCAACACTCTGCGTCGGGGCGGCACTGTCGACACTTTTCATGGGGAAGTGTTGGCTTACTTCATACCACTTCGACGACGTTGCCAGCTTAAGTGGGATTCAATCTATCGTTTACAGGCCAACGGAGAGGCGTTGGGGGACTACGTGCAGGACATACGGAAAGCTGCCCGGGTATTAAGATTAGGGTTGCCAGAGACGGAAGTCATCCAAACAATTCTGGAAGGACTGAATTCCCAAGAGAGATCCCGTTTAATATTTGCAGAACGTCCTCGTTGTTTTGCGGATCTGGCCCGGTTATGTGTTGTTTCGAATACTGTCCGAGCAGGGGACGAGTACCGGGGAAGAGGTGCTAAGGATGTCCAATACTCCAGTGGTCTGTCAGGGAGACCTAAAAAGGACAAACATGGCAGTCGGAGAAAAACTGAATATTCCGGAGGTTATGGAGGCTGCAAGGGGGTGGCAAGTGAAAAGACTGTAGCTACGGTTACAGCAGATAAAAGTAATAAATATGAAACTAACAGGGAAAGAAGAAGTTACTTGAGTAAACCAACATCGGCAAGTAGGGAGCCGATAGCAAGTTATTCCTATTTTGAGAGTAAGGTAACTTTGAAGCTTCCAGAGGAATTACCAGTGCCTGATAAAGTGGAGGAAGAAGGTGAAGAGAAAGAAGAAAAGCGAAGTAACTTCTGTGGATCAATACAAGACAACAAGAACAAGTCTGTTGATATTGAATTACAGGACTCTAAGAGGACGTCATGGTTGAATCCAGATGTCGCAGAATTTGTTCCGGTATCTCCATTTCAGCTCATGGTGGATCCAGAGCCGGTAACATCGTTATCGCCTACGCCGGGAGATGAGAAGTCACTTGATGGTGAAGCTTTACCATCGTCAGTACAATTTAATTTAGACATTGCACATGGACCTAGACAGCTGGATTCCAGGTTGGGAAATGTTGAGGAAGTTGTAGTTGCTGAGAGTGGTGAAGAAGAGGAATCGAAGGAGGAGGCAGAAGAGTGGTCTGCACATGCTACGCAGGGGAGTATAAGTGTAAGTGTTAGGGAGGCTGCAAGTGTTTCTGAGGTTGCGGATGGACTAGGGGATGTCCAGGCTGCAAGTGTGGTAGAAGTAGATGAAGTAGAAGTTGGTGAGAAACGGGGAGGCAGCGTTGTGGAGTTTGTGGGTGAGAATGATGTAGTGTCTGAAGATGTGCAGACGCTTTCTGTAAGTAGCGTTGAGGATTCCGAGGAATGGAAAGAAGTTTCGGGCGGACCAGGTGAGCAACTAGACGATGAAGATGTGCAGTGTCGTGATGGTGATTTGGATTATGTAGACGAGAAAAAGGAAGAGGTGGAAGAAATAGTAGAAGAGAAGAAGGTAGAAGCAGAGGAGTTAGAGGTTGAGGATAATCCAAATCGGGGTAAAAGTAGTCAGGTGAATTACCTGGATTATATTTCGGAAGAAATAAATCAGTACTGCTCAACACGAGATAGTTTCTCAGAGAGTGACGTCCAAAAGGAACGGGTTCCTTAAGTTCGTCATAAGAAGGTGAGACAAAGCGGTTAACGGGTAGCGGGTAGATGTTCCCCACAGTCCCAGTGGTGTACATCTACTTTAGGGTTGCGCCCCTGCCTCCGCGAGCCTTGGTTTTCTCCACCCATCCTTATTTTCGGAGGGAACCATGTCCTTATCCTTAGTCCTAGCTGTTGAACTTTCAATGATCCTTGCCCTTTTCATCTTCCCAAATTTCCTACCCCTCCCCTTAGAAAACAAAATAAAAACCAAAAAACAAATAAAAATTAGAAAGGAAAAAGCAAAAAAAGAAAAATTAGAAAAGGAAAAAAAATATCCGAGAAGAGTTAGAGAGAAGTTAGTTGGAAGAGTTGTGACTACGTGGGTAGTGAGTTTAGTGTCGTTTTCATTTTTCTTTGTTGTAGTTTGTCGTCGATTATTGTAGGGTCCTGGCCATGCCGCATTCCCTAGTTGATTTCTCGGGTAGGTTATTTTGGTTTAAGTATAGGTTGTTCGACGTTGCCGTACTGAAGTAAAACCCCCTTGATAGTTATGCAGTATTGAAGACCAAGTAAAGGGATTGATGTTCGCGTGCCCTCTATGCGGTTTTCTCTGTCCGGCTAATACGGGCCGTCCGCCCTAGTATAGGGATGTTGTTTTTTAATAAAAGGACCAGTTACATATGTCAAGGATTTGTGATGCCTTGTTTTGCGGCATATGGCTGGTTAGTCCAGATGTGGACAGTCGTGTTATGAGCACTCACATATCAAGGCAATAGTTACCTTGTTTTGGTCTTCGGACGCGTATGTGAGTGGCAGCAGGAGGAGTAGGTGGTGGTCACCAGAGAGTGTGACGTGTTGGGGCGGTCCTGTGGGGTTGGCCTGGCGGAGAGGGTCGCGTGGGGATGGTTGCATTGGCGTTGAGATTTTCCAGTCCTGTGAGAAAGGGGGGGGTAGTTGTTGTCCTGAGTAGGTGTTAGTTTGGGGTTTCAGTTTGGTTTTGGGAGGCCTTGGGAGGTCAGAACTCAGACGGTACCATTGATAAGCCCCTTTCGTCTTTTCTCCTTCTTCTCTTGTGCTGTGTGCTGACTCTGATCAAGTCAGCATGCAGTACCCGCACACTTACATATTACATGCCTTCTTTCCTTTTCCTTCGTTTTCTTTCTGAGCCTCTGTTCTCCCAAGAGCGGATAAATTTCTGAGATTTCCGAGGACTAGCCAAGAGGCTGTGAGTTAGCGTTGGGGCAACTATGTTGCCCTTTTGGGGTGAGGGTGTGCCGAGTCACGCAGATTCGGCGAAAATTCAGTAATTAACAATTGAAGGTTGGGCCGATCTCTAGCGGAGAGACGGCGCGAAACAACTGAATATACGGCCTGTAGTTATAGGCAGTACGGAATTACAGTTGTGTAATTAGTGCTGCACCCTACCCGTGGATATAGATAAGCCCTACCGATTAAGTCTAGACAGCGTTGATCGGTGTCGGCACCTGGTGACTACCCGCAGTATGAAACCTCCAGGTGCTGCTTTCTGGCGACAAAGGCCGTAGGCAAACGAGAAAGAAGCAGGGACTTCTATTTAACGTTCGTCTCACAAAATACTCCGTGGTTGGCGGTCGTGTCCATTTTCACTCCGGTAGAAAATGAAGATTTTCAACACCTTCAAGCCTTCATACTATGTTTAGATAATTCTATACACGGCTGCGGTAAGTCTCACTTACTTTCATATTAATAGACTATAATATTTCTCTAGAGAAAACTGTTTTTAACAAGCCTAAGTAACTTCTCAGTAACTGTTGAAAGGGGCGGTGCTGTTGTGCAATATACAATTTGATGGTAAAATTTTTAAAACCTAATAAAACTATATTCATTCACGTGTGAGAACTTCGGCATTAAAAGGTAAAGTAAATTGTATACAAAAAATTTAAGTTTAAAATATATCTTAACATAGATGTAACCAGATTCGTGTTACGTACTTAAGTTATTGCACAAGGCGTAGTTGGGTTAGATGGCATACAAGTTTTACTACAATTAACAGTAAAACTTTATTAATATCTGGGAACTTACTGAGGCACGTTTTGAAAGTAAATAATCACCAATTCATATTTTTTTCTATAGTAAAGCTATGTATTTGAATTAACCTTAACCACGTGGTAGCTACAGATTCACACTATGTATAAAGTTTATGAAATGGTACAAAGCCATAATTAATTGTCAAATTGCAAACATGGTAACCCGCATTAGGGTGAAGTTAATATTATGAAGAATTACTGTTATAAAGATTTTCAAATAGGGCATGTTGGCCATATAAATTTGTCAAGTTAAATTTAAGTGGCTCTAAAGCTATGTTAGCTTATATATGTATTTTGGGGGGTGTGCAAACTTTAGTGGGGAATTGTGTTGTGTACTCTGGCTAAAATATATAATGGTGTGTAATTAGGGTTCACCGCAATAGACGAGAACAAGACCTACAACATGGCTGAACTATTAACATCCTAAGCTCCTCTTCGCTACCGGAGGAATCGCCAGGAGGCCACACCAACACCTATAATGTCGACCACGAGATTGCCACCTTAATAAAAAAAACCCTCATGGACAAAATCAGGTGATACAAAACCAATTATTATGTACACATAGAGTCAGCACTCAATAATACCCAGTGACCAGTTATATATATATCTATCAACTACAACATTTCAAGTTTTAAACATTTAATTGGATCCCCAATTGATGGGACAGTTTAGTGTGTGGACTGGGTGCAAAATTGATTGTAAATTTCAGTAAATTTCTGGTAAAATTGTCAGCTCAGAGACTGGCATGTCTTAAAAAGTTCAACACTAAACATATAATTTCCTCTTATTTTATTATATGGGTTTCTTTACAGATTTTAAGTCATTCTTTCTATTAGTAATTTATCGTGTTCAATTTAGTAGTATATATATATATTTTCTAAATTTAAAATTCAGTTTAATTCATATTGTATAGAAATTTCTGGGGGGTAGGTAGGTGCATTTTCCACAAGTTTCAGCCAGAAGGAATGCATGTTGATACAGTTTTGAACTTGTTTGTTGAGACAAGTTAAAAGATGCATCAACTGGCTATTAACATGTCGGTCTCTGGGCCAAAAGTATTTTTCATAGGGTTATAATATTATGCAATATTTCTATTTTTATTACTTGGCGATGTTTCAGTATATATAAATTCTTTAAATTATTTATGATAACTGGGGGGTGTTCATTGTTTTAAATATTTTTTTTCTCACAGTAATAGAGCCCAGTGGGCAGAATTAGATAACAGCATTAGGCACTTTGCCAAAATTTTGAAAGTTATTATGTCCTGGGGACTACTGAATGCTTAAGCATTATCTAATACACGTGATGTGTAATCAACCAACACCATGGGGGTAATATAAAAGTAAATTGTAATCCTAACAGGGATATTTATAAAAGAAGTAAGAATTTATATACACCATGGGAGTAATATAAACAAGGGCGTGGCAAGAGATCCTTATGTATATTGTATTGTATGGTATTGTATAATGTATTTGTATTGTGGAACATGTTATGTTTGTATATTTGTGTGTACATTTTGGAGGTTATAAGTATTGTGCATTTAGTGTATTTTTGGTGGGGACTTTAGATATAGGGTTGGTTTGGTTGTCTTTTTCATAAAAGAAAGTTAATACATGGAATTATGTAGGTATATCCTTTTCATTTTTTTTATAACAGGTATTCTATCTCAATTAATCATTGCTGATCATTTCTTTAAGAAAATAATTTATTTTATTTAACTTTACTAACAAGTATATGAATTGTCACCCTTTAAAATTTATTTATTTTGTTTGAGTAATTATTATTATAATTAATATTAGCAAGGAATCTATACCATTTAACTCCCTTAAGTTATGTGGAGCATTCTAAAAGGAACATATAAAATAAATTTTATATTTTATTAATGTTTTAATAGAAACTTTATTTCAAGGTTAGTAATGGTTTTAAATTTCAATTCATTTGTAAAGAGACATAGCAAATTATTTTCTTGGTATTAATAAATATTTTCAGGTGGCCTTGTTGAGAAAGTATACTTTATTTAATTGACTATTTAAGGGAATTATAGGTTATGACTGTTGGGTTTATTTATTTTATTATTGATTTGTTTACTGAGATAGAATAATAAAGGGTATTTGTTAATTGTTTAATTCATGAGTTTTCATTGCAGTCCCATCTCACTGGATCCACCGCGTTTTTGGCGTCTCTAGGCTTTAGCCTAGTTCTAATTAACTTGTAGCCCCTCTTTAAAAAAAAAAAAAAAAATTCAAAAAAAATTTTTCAAAAAAAAAAAATTTTTTTTTACTGCTTAAGTTAAAGAGGGGTTACAAATAGGTATATGATAAACAGATGTAAAGAAATTAGGGAATTATCAAAGTGGCAATTTTGTAAATTGTTAAAAAATGATATTGTATAGTGATGAAGGAAATTTTTATTAGTTTTAAATTATATTCAATAAGAGTAACGTTGTAACTCTAATGTTATTTTCAATAAAAGTAACATGAAGAGTCTAATTTAATATCTAATGGTAACTGCATGAAGAGTCTAAAATTATATCTATAAGAGTAGCTTGAAGAGTCTAAATTCATAAAATAACATTTGTACATCATCAAGTTAATGTAACATGGAAAATAAAATACAGTAAAGGAATTTCATTTGTGATACCAGAGTTTTGATTATAATATTAAATAAATAAATAATATTATGAGAAATATAACAATATCCTTAATAGAACGACGATAGAAAAGGGAAATCCTGGACTGAAGAAGAGTTTAAGTGGCCATAAAGGATAATTAAGTGTTCCGAGGAGACATCTGTGTTGCAGTCATCCTGGAGAGCGGCATTCAGCGGTGAGATCAATTAGAAATTTGTGTGAAGGAACAGATTGCCAAGCCTAATATTGCTTTTCAAAAAAGATAAACAACAACCAGAAGTGAACCCATGGCAGCTGGAAGAATTCAGAGTCGGTCAAGTTACATTAGTCTGGTATATATTTTTTACATGGTTAATTCTCAAAATACTACATATTAACTGAATTTGGTTTGGTTTAAAGAAAAGAAAATATTAGATACAATCATAAATACGATCAAACAGCTAAATAATCATTAACCCTGAGAGAAAGAGTTTCTTTACATGTACTGGTAAAAAAAAAAATATAATAACAGTAGGTACATTTCTTAATTTTATTATACTATTAAATAATTACAAGACTCATAAAAAAAAAATAACAGTACATTAAATGGCGCCCATACGTGAAAGCAAAGATTTTCTTTAAACCAGCAGCAAATAACACAATTTTGTTAAATTTAATTAGCATAAAAATTTTTTTCCTTGTAATTAAATTAAGTTAAAGATTGTAAAATGGCTAGCAAACCAGAGCAACGATATGAATTAAGGAGTAATAGTGCTGAAGAAGAAGAAACTGAAATGGAAGTAATGGTAGAGGATGCCCAAGGGGACCAACCAAAGAAACCAAACCAACCAATGGATGCAAATTTCCAGGAGATGATGAGAATTATAATGGAAGGGAATAACAAAACCAGCAAAACATTATTGAAACAAATAAATGAAAAAATGGATAGTAACAGTGAAACATTAAAGAAACAAATGAAAATAGATAATGAAAATTTATTAAAACAAAATAATGAAGAATTAAAGGAGACCATTCAACAACAAATAAATAGGGTGAATAATAAATTAGACCAGCAAAAGGCTGAAGTTGAGTTAATATTGAAAAATTATGAGGAAGGGAATGTTAGACAATTTGCAGAGGTGAAATTGGATATGGAAACAATGAAAAATAGATTAGACAATATAGAAATGAAACAACAGTCACTGAAGGAAGAAGTAGAAGAGAAATTAGGAGAAAATAAACAAGAAGTTATAGAACAGATGACGAGAGAATTGGTCAAACACACACAGGAAGTAACAAGCAATATTCGATCCATGGGACAACAGTTGGACAGCAATAATACCAAAATAGAGGATACCATGGGACAATTAGTAGTAAGGGTCAATGAAATAGAACAAAATGGTAATCAAACATGTGTTATACGAGAAGACAAGAATATTAGTCATGAGGTGCCACATATGAAAGGATATATAAAAAATCCTATGGAGTATTTAAACAGAATGAAGGAATATTTGCATAGTACCAAGGAAAATAGATGGGAGAGAATTAAGCTAATGTTAGATCAAGGGTTCCATGAAATGAATGATTATTGGTGGGATGCTGTTAGAAACACCTTGAATAGCTACCAGGAATTTGTGGACAGCTATAAAAATTAATATTGGACGCGATCCATACAGACAAGGGTGTGGGAGACCATAGTATGTGGTAGGTACAACCCAAGCGTAGGACAAACACTGACCTCGTTTTTCTTATTGCATGTTTGCAGGGCAAGATATTTAGATCCACTCATGGATGACAGATATGTGGTGGAAGCTTTGAGTCATCATTTTCCTGAAACGGTAAGCTTAGCACAATTTGCCAGTCAAGCCAATACTATAGAAGCGATGACCTTATTACTCATTGATTATGAGAGGAAAATGAATTATGACAATCGCACTAAGCAAGGGAATATGAGAAGAGACAGCTACCCTAATAGAAATCTGGAAGAACAAAACCGTGATAGGAATCAAATAGTAGAAAGGAACGACCAAAGAAATGTTCCAAGATACCAAGATAGGGAAGGTGGAAGAAGTTACTACAGAAACAATAACCGGAATGACCGGAGATATGATAATAATAATAATAATAATTACAATAATAATTATAGGGGCAACCATGCTTCAAATAACTATTGAGCGAATTTTATACGCCAAAACTATGATTCCCGAATCTACAATAGTCGTTACCCGAGGGAGACTGATCGAAATGGATATTCTCGCAGTGAGGAGAGACAGAGTGAGGTGAACAACAATTATGAACAGTTAAGAAATAGAGAGCAACATAGTTCCCTTTCCCAGTCATAAAATATTCAACAGGAAGGAAGGAGAGAGGAGAGAGTAACCATAAATGAAAATCAGGAAAACTAGAGAAGACTGTGAGTGAGTGCAGTGGTCAACCACAGTCAAATAGCCGATCACTGTCTTGGATAACCAGCTTAGGTCAGGATTTTATGGACAATAAGAGAATCAATAAAAATGTAATTGAAAGTGATGTAGCGTCTATTACCGGTCAAGATGGGAAAACCAATCAAAATTTTATTATTGATACTGGTGCCGAAATATCAGTGATGAGTATGACTAAATACCATGAATTAAAGGAAGTGAAAAAGGGAATCACGTCATCCGAAGGAAAGGCTAATAGAATTTATTAATTACCTGTGAGCAAAATTACTATAGTGGGTGTAACAGGACGAGCCAATCGAACTGCTCGCAAACAAATAATGATGAACGTACAATTCAATGGAAGGGTGATACCATTAACATTTGTAGTATATCAAAATATAGAAACGGAAATATTAGTCGGTTGTGATAACTTGCAGAAGTATGAAACTATTATTGATTTAGAAACTAATCAGGTGGTATTTACATACGATAAACAAAAAATACCTATAAAAATTATAAATAGAAATGAAGAGGTAAGGAAAATGGTCAATTCAACCAAATTAAGTGATAAATTTGAATACTCTTATAAGGATAGACCAATCAATAGAAAGTCACTACAGCAGTTAACAATAAATAATCCAATGTGGGAGGAGAAAATGCAAGAAATCAGACAATTCTGTAATCATAATAATCAACTAAACAAAGAGCAAATAGATCAGTTAATGGAAATTTATTTGAAACATTATAAAGTATTTTCAAACAAACCTGGCAAAATAATAGGAGTGCAATGTAAGTTACCACTAAGAGAAAATGTGACATTTAACAAAAGATCATATCCCGTACCCTACAAATTAAGAGAGCAAGTACAGGAAGAAATCAACAAAATGCTTCGTGAAGACATCATTGAACTAAGTCAGTCAGAACACACTAGCCCATTAGTAGTAATTCCCAAAAAAGATAAGTCATGAAGATTGTGTTTAGATGTTCGTCAAATTAACCAGATGATAATTGCTGATAAGACGTCGCCTGAGAACATAGGAGAAATTTTAGTACGTTTTACGTACAATTTTTTAGTAGTTGGGATGCTGTATCTGGATATTGGCAAGTAGAATTGCATCCAGAAAGCAGAAAATATGTGAGTTTCATACTAACGGTAGGAATTATCAATTTAAAAGATTACCTTTTGGTCTGGTCAATAGTGTGGCTATATTTATAAAATGTCTTGATGAAGTATTGGGTAAGGAGATTTTGGAATTTACTACAGTATATGTCGATGATTGCATCAAGCAGTTGGGAAGAACACTGTCATCGAATTGATAAGGCACTTACCAGATTGGGAGAACATGGAATTACGCTAAAATTAGAAAAGTCAACATTCATTGCCAGCAAGATTAAGTTTTTAGGGTTTATAGTTTCGGATACTGGCATATCGGCGGATCCTGATAAAATACGATCAATACAGAATTTCCCATGTCCAAAAAATGTAAAACAATTACAAAGTTTCTTAGGTCTTTGTAATTATTACAGAAGTTTCCAAAGTAATTACTCTGACCTAACACATCATTATCAACATTTAATTTGTAAGAAGAATAAGCGGAAGTGGACCGAAAAGGATGAGGAAGTATTCAATGAAGTGAAACAGAGATTTTTACAGTGCGTCATGTTAAGTCACCAGATTTAGTAAAGTTTTTTATTTAAATTGTGATGCCAGTGGAGTAAGTTTGGGATCGGTGTTATATCAAGAAAATGACAAGGGAGAACCAAAGGTAATAGCGTTTGCAAGCCGTACACTAACTAAAGCAGAATTTAATTATATAATAACTGAAAAAGAGACATTGAGTGTGGTTTTTGCAATAACTAAATTCCGACATACTTATTAAACAGTGAGTTAGTAGTACGAACTGATCATCAAGCAATAACCTTTTTTAAAAACTGTAAGATGTCACATGGAAGGCTCACAAGATGGATGCTCCAGTTACAAGAGTATCATACAAAATGGGAGTACTTACCAGGCAATAAAAATATAGTAGCGGATATATTATCCAGAGTAGGTGATCAAGAAGAAATAATGGCCAAAGAAGCACGTAAAATTTTGGCATGCTTTAGGAATAAAAGAGAATTAAAACTCATCGTGGAAGAAATAAAGAATTACAGCCAACCGATATTAGAATACAAAAGTTGAGGAAAAGGATGGAAAGCACTTCCAACACTACTCACATTATATGATTCATGAAGGAATGATGTTTAGGAACACCGACAAAAGAAATACTGATTGGAAAATTTAGTGCCGGAAGAGGTATGTAATAAATTAATTGTTGATTATCATGAGAGATATGGACACCAAGGCCAGAAGAAAGTAGTGTCAGCACTCAAGGAACACTTTTACATGAATAAATTAGAAAAGAAAGTAATTCGATCCATAGAAACATGTGATATTTGTCAAAAAGTCAAGTTAAGCTAAAGGTGTCAAGTAGCAGAATGCTATGAGAGCCATAAAAATTTGTACGTATAAAACATCGGTTTACCATCCCAATAGTAACCCGGCCGAAAGAATGCACATATTCTCGTTTATTCCACACATATTGCCATGATCAACATAATAGATGGAGCGAATATGTTAGTAAAAGCAGAGGTGTTTATAAATTTAGCCAATCATGATAGACGGTGTGACACCAGATGAGGCAATGTATAAGAAATGCCCACCCAGAATTATCGAAAGTTTAGTTGATTTTACATGGTTCACTCAACCACAGAAGGACATACAAGTTATTATGGAGAGTTGGATTAAAGTGAAGGCAGAGGAAAGAGCCAGACGACAATACAAGAAGAGGTATAAACAAATAGATCATATAGGAGAGTTAGTACTGGTTCGTAATAGACAACTTCCCAGCAGTAAGGAGAAGTTGATGAAAAAATTATTTTTATGATATGTAGGCCCATTCATAATTAATACAGTGAATGATAACAATACGGTAGTGATAAAATACCAGGATGGAAAAATTAAAGGAACCTACAATAATAATCAACTTCGCCCGTATAAGTCAGATAGAAATAAATGAATTCCGCAATAAAGAACACAGGAAATGTATAACCAGGATTGGGAAGGTGATGTCCGAAAGAAAGAGAATGTTTTAGTCATGTTTTTGAGTTTTTTAGCCATGAAATTAGGCACAATTGTTATTTGTTATTTTGATGTAAAACCAGTTGGTTTAATTAACGTTATTTTAAGTCATAAATAAGTGTTTAATATATCATGATTCACGATAATAATGAACCATATTTGTAATATTAATAAAAGAAAAAACCAATTTGTTAAAAGAATTTTGTGAGGTACAAATACCTAATTAATCAGATGTTTAAATATTAAGATTAGACTATGTTGGTTATTTCAAAATTTCATCTAAAATTTATCTGAAATTATGATATAAGGGAAGGTATTATGTACTGCTGTTAAAATGCACACAGTACATAATAGGGAGGTAATAAATTTTAAAAGAGTAAGGATGCAGATTTTGTATTGAATGTACATATGTTTTAAAATGTAAACAAAAAACATTGGGACTATCGACTCACACAGTCAACATAGAGGTCGATTCCTATATGATATAAAACAATATTCAGTTATATGTTATGAAAAGAATATATGCATATCTTGTTGATTCATCCTCTTCGTTCACTTATTATTTAATAATATATATAAAAAACTTTCACTTATGAACTTACTATTCGTTGTCAATTTCCCAAACGTTTAAGGTGATGTACCTCTTCTTCAGTATACTCCCACTGAAGAAGAGGTACATCACCTTGAAACGTTTGGGAAAGTGACAACGAATAGTAAGTTCATAAGTGAAAGTTTTTTATATATATTATTGAATATATGAAATTGGAATGAATGTTATAAGAAGAGTAAAAAGAGTAATAAAATTATAATTTAATAAATAACAAATAGAATTACGAATATTAGAGGTAAGGTAAAGATGTTTAATAAGAAATAGAAAAATGATATATGTTTTAATAGGTATATAATAAACAGATGTAAAGAAATTAGGGAATTATCAAAGTGGCAATTTTGTAAATTGTTAAAAAATGGTATTGTATAGTGATGAAGGAAATTTTTTATTAGTCTTAATTATATTCAATAAGAGTAACGTTGTAACTCTAATGTATTTTCAATAAAAGTAACATGAGTCTAATTTAATATCTAATGGTAACTGCATGAAGAGTCTAAAATTATATCTATAAGAGTATCTTGAAGAGTCTAAATTCATAAAATAACATTTGTACATCATCAAGTTAATGTAACATGAAAAGAAAATACAGTAAAGGAATTTCATTTGTGATACCAGAGTTTTGATTATAATATTTAATAAATAAATAATATTACGAGAAATATAACAATATCCTTAATAGAACGACGATAGAAGAGGGAAATCCTGGACTGAAGAAGAGTTTAAGTGACCATAAAGGATAATTAAGTGTTCCGAGGAGACATCTGTGTTGCAGTCGTCCTGGAGAGCGGCATTCAGCGGTGAGATCAATAAGAAATTGTGTGAAGGAACAGATTGCCAAGCCTAATATTGCTTTGAAAAAAGGTAAACAACAACCAGAAGTGAACCCGTGGCAGCTGAAGAATTCAGAGTCGGTCAAGTTACATTAGTCTGGTATATATTTTTTACATGGTTAATTCTCAAAATACTACATATTAACTGAATTTGGTTTGGTTTAAAGAAAAGAAAATATTAGATACAATCGTAAATACGATCAAACAGCTTAATAATCATTAACCCTGAGAGAAAGAGTTTCTTTACATGTACTGGTAAACAAAAAAAACAATAACAGTAGGTACATTTCTTAATTATATTATACTATTAAATAATTACAAGACTCATACAAAAAAAATAACAGTACAATATATATATATATATATATATATATTGATGGTAAGTTAGATTGTCAGTTTTCTTTCCTGATTTACTCTGCCACATTTTTGAAGTTAGTTCATCCCTTATTCCTTTAGTCGTCCAATTTACTTTCGCACCGTTTTTTGTCCGAAAAAGTTTCTGCTGGTTAAATTTTTTATGCCACTGAATTGTAACTGCTCTCCCATTTTTTATACCACTTTATATTATACTTTAGACCACATTTGAAAATGGTGCATGTTGACAGACTTTCTGGACAAACGTGCACATGGGTGTTCCACAAGTGAACGCGATTGTTAAAGACTGAGGGCTCCATATGGGTAACTCCCCGTTAATACACTTGATGACATAATAAAAATACAGCCCAAATATTTGTCCCATTACAATACCCCCCCAATGAGAAGTTTTCTGCCGAAACAGAAAAACTCTCATTGCTAAAACCTAAGAGGACCAGTGAGGATATGGCACCAACAACCCCCCTTTATTCCTTAATACATCATGGCTAAACTACCCCCTCCCCTAGCTCGGCGACTATGGCTGTACTTGAACGACATTACTGGACGTCTCTGTTCAAGATCCCAACACCGTAAAGTCGGACAGGTACTCACCACAGTACCACCTAACCTTGTAACATTCCAAATAAAATCAACAACTAGCCTTATACCATACCAGATCCTCAACCGATATATCTCCCCTTATATATATATATATATATATATATATATATATACAGGATTGCCTTTAGCAAAGTACTCGGTGCGTACACATATTCATTACTAAATTAAACACACTATCTCCAAATATTCATCATTATTATAAATTTCACATAAACATTTTATATTTGCTTCTAAACAAGATTCTCTCCTATTTCTCAACCTTTAATCGTTTGAAATAAATCTAAGTCCATTATTAAAGATCCATATTGATGTTAATTTACATCATCTCTTTCCATTAATTATTTTAATCGCAATTTTCAAAATTCCAAAATCTTTTAAATGAATTTACTTTTCTTTATAAATCCTCATAACTAGATGCTAACGATCATAATAAACAAAATAAAATAAACAACTCATCTCTATCATCACCTCCATTACCACTACATTTGGTTACAAAACATATAATATGAACACTATGAGTCAGTTATTCTTTATCAATACACACAATCATCAATATATCGCGAACATTAAAACACAACACAATTTGTACTTCAACAAAAAATTAAATTTTTTTTGTTTTTGTTTTTCAATAATTAAATGAATATCACTATTGTATTAACGACTCGGAACACTTAAGTTTTGTATAAGTAAAAGCATAAAGTTTTACCTTACAGCCTGAACCGGTTTTCTCCTTCTTTGTAGCCTCTGAAGAAGCCTTTTAAGCATCTACTATATTCATGACAATATAAGGTAAGTGCTCATCATCTACAGTGGTATCATCAAAATAATCATCAACCCCTACTACAACTGGTAAGTATTTCATATCGTCTATTTTCTCCAATTCTAACCTCTCTATCAACTCTTTATAACTTCTACTTAACTTAAATACCTCTATCATTCTCTCTCTCTCATAATCACTTTCATCACAATACCTGTCGCAACACCACTGACCTACTTCACTCCATGCAAAGGGCACAACAAACTTACTATACCACTTCCTGGCTTTTCCAGGTTTACAAAAAATTGGGGACTATTTGGAGACACCTTGTCTTCCACATAACTTCTGGAGGAACCTTTGTCCTCATACAACACTTGTGAAAACTCCATTTCACAATATACTAGGGGAAAATCTGCCCTTTGCCCACCTAACCTCTCTTCACACACTCTCCCAATCTTTTCAGCACTCGCTAACATTTCGTTACTAAATTCTACTTCACCACAAACTTCATCACCACTATTTCTTTTCCCTATATCACTCTTAAATAGCTCGTTTTCCACTATCTTATCACTATTACTTATTAATTCATTTTTACAACTGTCACTTACCTTGTTAATTATTTCTTCATTATTCTTTGTCATCATATTACTACCACTGTCACTTACCTTTTTATTAACTATCTGAGTTACTTTACTTTTAATCTGTTCCTCTACTGATTCTATCACTTGTTCCTTAAATGTCATTAAACGTTCGTCAATCTCATTATGATGTTTATTCAAATTACTTTCACTTTTGATATTTTGTTGTTCCATCTCCCCCTTTATTTCATTAAATTTAGCATCAAACTTATTATTCTGTTCATTTAATTTACTGTCATTAATATCAAAACGTTCGTTAATTTCACCCCTTAATTCATTAAATTTTTCATCATTAACATCAAAACAATTATTTATTTTATCGAAATCATTCTTGACTTCATTAAATTGTTTTAGTAAAAAACTCATTATGTCATTATCAAACTTACTATTACAATTTGTTGAGGTTGGAGTTAACTGAACTCCCAAATCCTCTGTAATATCTCTTTCATCTGTAACACTTACTTCGACTATTTTGTCTTGACCTACATTCGGAGTTGAATGAACTCCCAGGTTACTCATGACAGCTGATTCATTAAATTCAGTTATCTCATTTATATTATTCTCGTTATTCTCTGCCATTTTTAAATTGTGAAATTATTATATATTTTGACAATTCTTATTTTACATTCCTTCAATATTTCGCATTACTTACGTATCATACTATAACATAAACTCGTTTTTTCATAATTTTTTACGTATTCTGTTTCAACCTCTAAATCACTTATTTTTACGAGTAGACATGGTCTGTATAAAATTTAAATTTGTACAAACAGTCCCTGTTCGGGCGCCAAATGTAGTCGTTCATTCTTTTCAAATAATAATCTTTAATAAAATTTATTTTTTAAACTGCTTACCTTAATCAGGTCCCAAGGTCATCACGTGAACTCGCAACTTATAAGTGATTTAGGGTTTTACGTTATAATAATTACTCTCATTCTTTACTGTTACATAACTCAACTTTTATTGACATTTTTGTCATTATTCTCTCTTTTAAAATAAATAAAATTTATTCCATTTTTCTTTCATATTTTCTTTAGAATTGAACTCGAAAAACACATTTTTACCCTGAGTGTACAAAACCCCCTTTAGTAAAGACAAATAATCATACAATTTAATTCCTTATAATTAACATAATTAACTACTTAAATTAAACAAAGGCAACCCAGTTTTTGCATACACATTACTTTCGTTCATTTTTACCCCATTTAATTTAAATAAGAGATCTCTTTATTCTTTACATAAATTTTATATATATATATATATATTGCAACGAATCACAGGATCATGATAGGCGGGGCAAGTCATATATTACACAGACAATGGACATTCATATTATATTGGTAGATGGTTAAGTTTGGTTGTTATCAATTGTATTTAGTAAGGTTAAGGGTTTAGTTTAGAAAAACTGTGCATTATTAGTTATGGTGATTCATGTACTGTGTTAGTGGAAATGTGCGCGCGTGTGCGTGTGGAAAACGTTTCCCGGGCGGTGCGTGAAGTATTATCGTTGTTTTGACATTAGCTGAACTGAGACATGTGTATCGCTACAATCCCTATACCTGTCGGACTATTGTTTACGTTCTTGTATATTATTAGTATGTAGTCAGCATGCATGAGATACGAGTAGTCTGATTACCGCTATGCATGCTGTTTCAAAGTAAATGCACTCTACTGCATGAAAAGTGCTTGGTCACTTTACTAACCATGTGACTTCCATCCACCAATAGAATGCTGACTGGTGGTTGGAAATTTTCTTATGCCTGTCGTTACACAGGCAGTTCTTCTACGCCATCTACCGCGAACGGAACGTGCACTCCTTGTACAAGAATTCTACCGCTTGCAAGGTGTTGTAAAAACTATTCGTCGTTAGTGAAACGGGAAGACTCAGAGCTGTGTGTGTGGTACATTTGCACACACCAGTGTTTTAACGCATTGTGCGAAAAATTACAAGCAGTTCTTCACTGCTGCTACCGTGAACGGTACATACAATTCCTTGTACAAGATTATACCGCTTGCAAGGATCTGTTAAGACTTTTCGGGGATAGTAACGCGTGTGACGCATAACAATTGATTTTATATCTTTACACACGATATTAATATTGTAGTATTACGTGTGTAAGAAGTGAGTGTAACTGTATCACTGTGCGAGATTTTCGCAGCGACAGTATCATTAATTGTTACGCAATAGTTCCATCAAGACGTTTCCGTGCTAGTGCAAGATTTCCTCATAGGGTGGTCTGCTGATCGCGGTAGACCTTGTTATTCGCGAGAACACTTGAAGAAGCCGGAGAGGTATAAGCTCAATATACCGTTATTGATTAAACTCACTGTCACCTGAGATATTACTTGGTCTTAAACTCTATATAAGTTTTGCGAGTGATAAAATCCGTAGTACCGTTGTGTGTGCGAAGTGTCGGATTCATCGTGGGAATTGCAGGACATCAGCCCAGCTGTTACAGGACATCAGCCCAGCTGTTATAGGACATCAGCCCAGCTGTTATAGGACCAGCCCAGCTATTACAGGACATCAGCCAAGCTGTTACAGGACGCCAGCCCAGCTGTAAACGTTTCCGGTGAAACGTCTGTCATTTGTAAGCCACACCTGACGATCCATCTATACCGCAAAGACCGGCCCTTCTCTTCAACAACATCATCGTGGGAGTCTTCTTATGTAACGTATTACGTCTTGCGTATGAACATTATTTAACACTTTAAAAGAAAGACTCTATATCAAACATTACATTCTGTACATTTCAAATATACCATATAAACTATAACTTGTGTTTGTACAATAAATAATCTTAAACCCTCCAATATAGACTTGTAATTTGAAATACACATACTATCATATCCTATGCGCCAATAGTTTAGTAATTTGTGTTGTCGCATAGAGATATTTTGGCGCTTAGCAACGTAGGGCTCGTTAAATAGCGGTAAATTTACGCTATTACATATTTGTCTATGAATATAAAATTTGTTGGAAAAATCCGACGTATAAATATAATTAACGTAATAATTGTATGTGTATTGTTCATGTGAAAAGCTGAGGATATAAATTTTCAGTTGTGCTAATTCTCTTGTATATCGTATATGAACAGATTTTATCAGTATATTGGAGGTTGATTATTAGTTGTTGTATGTTAGATAAGGTATTTACATGTTGATATTTTGAACTGCTTTTTCTGTGTGCGCATAAACTGGTTACCATATGTTCTAATCTTGTGGTGATAATAATAACTTGCTTTGCGTATAAATCAATAAATTTAAATTTACTAAATTTTAAATTAATTTGATCACTATGTCGAATAAAAAAGAGTTCATAGAATATTTAAGGGCTATAAGGGCCAGGTCACTTGATGATAAAACCATATCTGAGCAGAGTAGAGCCGTTAGGCGGAAATTCTGGGATAATATTGAAAGTAATATTAACGAGGCAACTCGCTTAGGGCAGAGTATTTCATTGTTCGATATGATCGGAGAATTAGATTATGCATGCAATTATAGTGAAGATGACGAAGATGAAATTAGTAATAGCAACACTATTAGTCCAGAACATACTTCAGATAATTGCTGCGAGGAGATGAAAGCCGTGGATGAGGAGATGATAGCCATTAGGCAGGAATTTTGGGAAGAAATGGACGCCGACAGAGAGGAGAGGATGGCGAAGCTACAGGAAATGTCAGCTGATATTGAAGTACATTTATCCGTTGAGAATATTGCACCGTGTGATAATTTTGAAGTACCTAATGTCCTTGTGGAACATACTCTCAACGAAAGTAATATGGAAGTTAACCAAGATGTGACATCGGAAGGATTAACGGAGAACAGTAGCGTAGCAGGTGAACTTGAAAGTGATTATACAGAAACCACCTTATTAGGGCCTAGTAGTTCATATCTCGGTAAAGTCGAGTATTTAGATTCTGCATCGAATTGTAGTGAAGATAACAGAAATGAAATTAATAGTAACAACACTATTAATCTGGAACATACTTCAGGTAAGTGCTGTGATGAGGTGATATTTTATAGTGTAACAGATATAGCATGCGAGAACAGTGAACGTATGATAGAATCTGAAGCTATCATGGATGCGGACAGTGTATGCATAACACATAGAAATTCCGAACCAGTAGTAGAGCCTGGAACTAGTATGGATACTAATGGTGCAGATATTTATGACACATGGCCTGATGATGAGGTACTAGATGAATCTATATCAGGTACTGAGGTGTTTACGGAGAACGGAGAGGTGAATGATACGGGTGACAATAAGGTGACAACAATTATGATAAATAATAATGAACCGCCGCGTAATCAGTTTCATGTTCAAACACCACAGAATCAGCCGCAATCACAACAACATAAAAATACAACTCAGCAAATTAATACCAACTTATTAGCAACAGTTACTGAAAATGATTCAGTTGAAAAGCGGTTCAATCGATCAAGTATGGAAAATGTTAGTTATAAGAATAAAACTGTTATGTATGGCCTATATCCTGCCGAAATTAGGGATAATTTAATGTGTAATAATGATAATAGTAATAAACATGAAGAAAATATTAATATTGAAAATGGCACCGATCTTGTGGTCGAAGCCAAAATTAGGGGTCGTGTTGACGAGATATTGTTTGACAGCGGCACAGGAATATCGCTGTTGGACGAGCAGTTGCTAAAGAGGTGTAAAAACCACTTTATACAAATGCCGATTCTGCCGGTAAGTCACACAAGGGTTAAATCAGCAGCGTGTGAGTCGCAGATAGTTGAAGAACAGGCACGTATAACAAGATATGTGCAGGGAACGGAAATAGATGTGACTGTAATTGGAGTTAGAAAACTCGGACATAATATTATATTGGAAATCGACGAATTGAATAAACGGCATGCTGCATTGGAAGTTCAGAAAGAATTATTGCCAGTTGGAGTTCCAAACCATACATTACGAGATAAGGTTGATAGTATAGAGCACCTTATCAGACTAGGACGCTCGAAAGATAAGATAACGAATAACTCACCGACCCCCAAGGTTCAGTTAATGGGTTGCGAGATAAGGCAATTACGGCGTATATTAAACAAATTCAAATCTGTATTTCCAAGTAAACGTGTGCGTTTCAAAACTGAGAAAAATTTATACAAAAAACTCAGAAATCAAAATATCTCTATGCGACAACACAAATTACTAAACTATTGGCGCATAGGATATGATAGTATGTGTAATTCAAATTACAAGTCTATATTGGAGGGTTTAAGATTATTTATTGTACAAACACAAGTTATAGTTTATATGGTATATTTGAAATGTACAGAATGTAATGTTTGATATAGAGTCTTTCTTTTAAAGTGTTAAATAATGTTCATACGCAAGACGTAATACGTTACATAAGAAGACTCCCACGATGATGTTGTTGAAGAGAAGGGCCGGTCTTTGCGGTATAGCTGGATCGTCAGGTGTGGCTTACAAATGACAGACGTTTCACCGGAAACGTTTACAGCTGGGCTGGCGTCCTGTAACAGCTTGGCTGATGTCCTGTAATAGCTGGGCTGGTCCTATAACAGCTGGGCTGATGTCCTATAACAGCTGGGCTGATGTCCTGTAACAGCTGGGCTGATGTCCTGTAACAGCTGGGCTGATGTCCTGCAATTCCCACGATGAATCCGACACTTCGCACACACAACGGTACTACGGATTTTATCACTCGCAAAACTTATATAGAGTTTAAGACCAAGTAATATCTCAGGTGACAGTGAGTTTAATCAATAACGGTATATTGAGCTTATACCTCTCCGGCTTCTTCAAGTGTTCTCGCGAATAACAAGGTCTACCGCGATCAGCAGACCACCCTATGAGGAAATCTTGCACTAGCACGGAAACGTCTTGATGGAACTATTGCGTAACAATTAATGATACTGTCGCTGCGAAAATCTCGCACAGTGATACAGTTACACTCACTTCTTACACACGTAATACTACAATATTAATATCGTGTGTAAAGATATAAAATCAATTGTTATGCGTCACACGCGTTACTATCCCCGAAAAGTCTTAACAGATCCTTGCAAGCGGTATAATCTTGTACAAGGAATTGTATGTACCGTTCACGGTAGCAGCAGTGAAGAACTGCTTGTAATTTTTCGCACAATGCGTTAAAACACTGGTGTGTGCAAATGTACCACACACACAGCTCTGAGTCTTCCCGTTTCACTAACGACGAATAGTTTTTACAACACCTTGCAAGCGGTAGAATTCTTGTACAAGGAGTGCACGTTCCGTTCGCGGTAGATGGCGTAGAAGAACTGCCTGTGTAACGACAGGCATAAGGAAATTTCCAACCACCAGTCAGCATTCTATTGGTGGATGGAAGTCACATGGTTAGTAAAGTGACCAAGCACTTTTCATGCAGTAGAGTGCATTTACTTTGAAACAGCATGCATAGCGGTAATCGACTACTCGTATCTCATGCATGCTGACTACATACTAATAATATACAAGAACGTAAACAATAGTCCGACAGGTATAGGGATTGTAGCGATACACATGTCTCAGTTCAGCTAATGTCAAAACAACGATAATACTTCACGCACCGCCCGGGAAACGTTTTCCACACGCACACGCGCGCACATTTCCACTAACACAGTACATGAATCACCATAACTAATAATGCACAGTTTTTCTAAACTAAACCCTTAACCTTACTAAATACAATTGATAACAACCAAACTTAACCATCTACCAATATAATATGAATGTCCATTGTCTGTGTAATATATGACTTGCCCCGCCTATCATGATCCTGTGATTCGTTGCAATATATATATATATATATATATATATATATATATATATTTAGTCACTTTCTGCTACAGTCCGTTTCTTGATGTATATAATATATTTAATATTTATAATTAAATTTACCTCAAGATGTTATTTTTTTCCTTTTTTGGAACATGTTTCAGGTACTATCATGCGGAAGGCTGAGGATGCGTACAAGATAGTACCCGAAACATGTTCCAAAAAAGGAAAAAATAACATCTTGAGGTAAATTTAATTATAAATATTAAATGTAATATATATATATTACTTTAATATTTATAACTAAATTTACCTCAAGATATACTTTTTTCCTATTAGGAACATGTTTCGGGAGTTCCTGTACTCCCATCTTCAGCCTTCGCCATCTTCAAGATGTTCCTAATAGGAAAAAAAGTATATCTTGAGGTAAATTTAGTTATAAATATTAAAGTATTATATACATCAAGAAACGGACTGTAGCAGAAAGTGATTGAAATATATATATATATATATATATATATATAGATGGTAAGTTAGATGTTAGATTGTCAGTTTACTTTCCTGATTTACTCTGCCACGTTTTTGAAGTTAGTTCATCCCTTATTCCTTTAGTCGTCCAATTTACTTTCGCACTGTTTTAGTCCGAAAAAGTTTCTGCTGGTTAAATTTTTTACGCCACTGAATTGCAACTGCTCTCCCATTTTTTATACCACTTTATATTATACTTTTGACCACATTTTTGAAAGTTTTAATAAATTTTCGGCTCGAGAGTCTTTATGCTGAACTGGCTGTAGCCGCAGCTGTAGGACAACAGACGCCAAAACGACGCTCCCAAGATGGCCAAGGCGTTCTCATACACACCAACTTGCTTTTTGATAGGCTTAAAAGGAATCACGTGACACAGTAATTAGTGACTACGAGGTACGGTAGATTCCCTCTGGCTGACTGGCTAGCCTTGTATGTGCCGATTCATCTGTGCGGGCAAGCATGCGCGCGCTTTGAGACATTCCAGAGCACCTGAAAATGGTGCATGTTGACAGACTTTCTGGACAAACGTGCAACTGGGTGTTCCACAAGTGAACGCCGATTGTTAAAGACTGAGGCTCCATATGGGTAACTCCCTGTTAATACACTTGATGACATAATAAAAATACAGCCCAAATATTTGTCCCGTTACAATTTTCTATAAATGAAAATGATAGGTGAAGGGGAGCGGATAATTTTTTATATGTGTACTACGTTATCGGCAACAAAGAAGTAGTTTGTTGATAAAATTCCTTCACGGGCTGTTTGGTCGTGGTTCAATGTTTTCTGCAAAACCAGACGTTTCGGAAGTGCCATCGACTGCCATCATCAGTGAAAATCGAGTTCACTAACATGAGGTGGTATATGTTAGTGACCACAATTCTGTGGTTGAGGCTGAAGATAGAAGTAGTTTCTGTGGAAATATTTCATTTCTAAAATGATTTTAAATATAAATCTTAAAACATGGAAGTCATGTATGGTTCTCCATACTGATATTTTAATTATTTGCAACAAATAGTATTATTGTTTAATAAATGTTCTATCCAGAACAAATTATGTGTATACAGTTCTGGAAAAATTAGACAGGCATAAACTTTTGTTTGTTTATTGTAAACTGTATTATATTTGGAAGTATCCCAAAGTAAATTTAACATTAGTCATGTCAATCAATGAGGCCAGTCCAGTTTTTTAAGGCCAGGAGAATCCTTGAAATGTTTGGACCATCACTAGGTAGACAATTTGTCTGTCAATTTCCTTCATTTCTGTATTGGGCAAAATTGTCAATATTTGTTAAAAGCTAACAGTACTTTCATCATTTTCTTTTAATATAAACTTGTAGAAAATTCAATTTTTGCTATGTGTACATAGGTCTGGAAAAATTAGATAGGCATAAAATTTTGTTGATTGTAAACTGTATTATGTTTGGAAGTATCCCAAAGTAAATTTAACATTAGTCATGTCAATTAATGAGGCCGTCCAGTTTTTTAAGGCTAGGAGAATCCTTGAAATGTTTGGAGCATCACTAGGTCATGATGGATCTAATCATCAAACTTCAGTTTCTGTGAAAAACTGGCAGATTTGAGTAGTCACTTTATAAAGGATGGTGTTGTAAAAGCAACAATTCTTTCAGAATTATTTTATAACCCTGTCAGTCTGCAAATAACTATCACTCCTTTAGATCATAAGCAGATTTAAACTTTTCTTATTCGTGTTAGGAATGTATCTTGTAAAACTGCTGAAAGTATGGAATACAAGGACGTTAGGTACACTTTACAAAACCTTTTCATCAGATGTACAAAAGAGCAAGCTTGTAATTTTTTTTTATAAGCCCCTTAGTAAGGTTTCTCAACAACAGTTACTGGATGTCAAAGTTTGCTTCTAGGCTATGTTTTATAAAGTAGTGGAAACTTGCTACTTGAATTCTGTGTTTCTTTGACTCCCTAATCTTTCAGCTTTTTCAAGGGATTCGAAGATAACTCTACTAGGAATAAATCTGCATGTTAATAAAGTACTACACATAAGTATAGATGGGTCTGATCCTAAATCGAAATTTTAAGAACAATTCAGAATACTGTGACTCTGGGAACACAAGTTGATAAAATGTAAAAAAGGGTGAAGTAACTGTGGATAAACACAGAATCCATGGTGTTGAAAGGTTTGAAAAAATTTCACCCTGAGTTATCTTGTCTTTTCCAATCAGTAGTAGTATACCTAGATGTTTTTCAGTGTAACGAGTTGGTTTCACCTTTTCTTAATTCTGAACCTCATATTATGAGTACAAATGTATGCCTACTAATAAGTAACTTTACTAATGAAAAGTCTTTTTAAAAAAGAGCTCTCAGTTTCTCAACAATTATTTTATGATGAGGTCGAAATGTTAAGGGTAACAATTGAAAATGTAATAACAAACAATTGAGTTTTTTACAAAACTATTAGTCCTGTAAAGAGAAGAACTTGTAAGAAATTAACATATGCAAGATGTGTCCATGTTAACAGCAAAGATGACTATTACTGAACCTCTGAGAACTGTCATATGATAATGGCGTGGCAATGTATCAGTTAGAATAATCAATAACTTATTAAGGCACACATAGTGTTACAACATTAGTACATAGTGTTACTAATTTCACAATTCCACAATATTTTTAACTATTGGGTAGTGAACATTGGATTTCAATATAGTAAGTGTACACATATTAATGTAGGTCGTTTCACAAAAAGTGAATGGAAAAGAAACGAAATACACAATTTCAACTTTTTTAAACTGAAAAAAAGAAATTCTTTAGAGTTAGTGTAACATGTTGTGCTACTATAAGACAGGGCAGTGCTGTTAGTGTACTAATTAAGATCCATTAAATGTATAAATAAAGATAAATGGCCTAATGAGTTATTCGTAGATGACATCATTAATCTTCTTGGTGTTGGTGTACAAGCCTTTCCACAGTGGTTGGAAGTTCGAGCTGATTCCTTTCTTCCTGATCATGTTATAGAACTAAGCCTGGCAGCAGGTGTGAGCCCTGAAGAAATTGCAACCAGGGTGTACAGTCTTCATCTTTGTATTTGCCAAAATAAAGTTCTTCTGAGCCAGGTCATGTAAATTCAGGTTAAGCTAAATTGCTCATTACACTTTGTCTAAATTTTAAAGATATAAAGTGTTGATAAAGATGTTTAGGACCAAAATATAGTAAGGGTACGCATATTAATGTAAAGCACGTTTTCATAAAAAGTGAATGGAAAAGAAAAGAAATACACAATTTCAACTTTCTTAAACTGAAAACAAGAAATTCTTTTGAGTTAGTTTAACGTGTTGTGTTACTGTAAGACAGAGCTGTGCAGTTAGTGTACTAATTAAGATGCATTAAATGTATAAATAAAGCTACATGACCTAATAAGATATTCTTAGATGTAGTAATTCAGGTTAGGTCAAATAGCTCATTAGACTTTGTCTAAATTTTAAAGATGTTTAGGACCATACATTAAAAACATTGTTTGCATATATGAGTAGGAAGCAGATGTATTAATATAATGTTATCCAACAAGATCAGGAACAATTATGTATATTAAATTAAGTAGTTAAGTGGACTTAAAAACCTGCAATAGAAACTCCAGTTTTTATAAAACAAATAGGGACAGAATTGAAGATTTCTTGTTCGGAAATGTTATATCTGTTTTCTTCACAAGTAACTAAAATATTGTTAATGACCTTTTTTTTAAGAGTATGAAAAAACAATAGATACTGTACTTGAAAAAAGGTGAATTAGTATGTATTGGTACATACTAAAGTATAGAGTCCTATTTGTTTCTATTCATTAACAAAGGTCCGTACTGTAATAATTTTGTGTGTAATATACAACCATTCTTTAATATGTTAAGAGATTCTCCAATTTTATTTGCATTAATTCAGACCGTAGTAATTGGAACTAGGTTTTAATTCCGGTACTTCGAATAAATACAGCCTTTAATCCATACAATAATTTAATGTACACAAACAAAGGAAATGTTTGTTAAGTCTAATTAATTTTAAAAATTTAAAAGATTAAGTTATATTGTTAAACGTAGACACAACCTCCAAAAATCGTCTCTGTACCGTAATTATGTGCGATAAATGGAAAGTAATTTCTGTACTTCCAATAAATACACCCTTTTAATGTACACTGACAAAGTAAATTTAATTTAAGTTACATTATCGTAGATAACCTCCATAAACTGCCATTAGTTACTTGTGAAGAAAACATGTGTAGTACACATCGGACACCGTAATAAAGTACAAATACGGAGACGAAAGTTTGATTTTGCCGTACGAAAAGAACATAAATCCCTAGATCCATTTATTGTTAATTAAAGTAAGTTGTTAACCATAGTTTACTATGAAACTTAAGTGTTATGTTTTGCTGGTCGATGTCGTTATTTTAAGAAATGAAAAATTCTACTCAATAAATTTAATTAGAATTCTGTGATTTTCAAAACCAGCCAAAAATCAATGAAAATTCGATTATAACTTAACTTAATGGACTACATATTTGGTTACCTATATTCTGTGACTAAATAAATCTTATTTGCATTACAAGTTATTTTACTCGAGTTTGATTTCATGCTTCGGTTACTTATTTATATAATTACGTGTTAGGTTATGATGAAAGACTTTTATAGTTTCTATGTTGGATGACAAGGTAGTTTGTATATGACTTTCGCATTGTTTGATTTGTATGGCACTGTATTTGAATACTAACCCTAGAGCTCTATAATATTTTTATAGATCCTTACTAACCCTGTTAATACGGTGAATAGTTCGGTTTGTACCACAGAGTACGAGTATATATTGTACTTTCTTATTCATCAGTCAAGTGTTGTTAGCGTGCTCACGAAAAGTTTATTGCCAGCAGCGGTGTACTGAATAGTTTATGTTAGTGAAACTAATTTATAGTAGAGTAACCTTGAGTCGTAGTATACTTCAGAAGGTCTAAGGTAATTTACTTATTTAAAGACAACTGGATGTTAGGTTAAGGTGGAAATAACGATAGTATTCATTGATAGGTATGAAGTATAATTAGGATTAATTTCTTTAGGATTAATATAATGCAGACACATTCTTAAAAAGTAATTTCAACGAAGAACAAATACAATGTGGTTCTTCGTTGTTATTATATACCTATTATACTATACCTATATATTATTTTTTCTATTCTATGTCATATAAACACGCGAAAAATAATTGTAAACGGCGGTCGAACCTATTTACGTAGAAAAAAAATAAAATAATTACTCCCATAAGCATGCATGCAAAGGTGAATGATCGCCATATTGTCACTGTATACGGTGACAAATGACATTTAACCTATCTTGCTTTCACAGTCGTTTATATGCGATAACGGCTTCACTGATATCACTGTATACTATTTTTCAAATTGTTTCACTATAGTTTTGGATCACGAACATCACAATTCACAATAGCACCACTAACCTTTTACTTTTGAACATATTCACGCAGGGAGGGGGGGCACTCCGGTCTTCCGCGCTTAACCTAGCGATCAGCTGTTGTTAACGCGTGACGTCACCGCGTGGAAGAACTACACAGTAAGCGTTTGAGTTTAATTGCAAAGGGAGAGTAGATATTTAATTATGGTCCGAATTAACAGAATTTTGTACAGTGCGTTATTTTTGAGTGTTGTTTTTGTAAATTACAATCGTTTGAGTGTAAAAAAATTACACTCATTGAGTAGACTTCGCATTACTGGCTGGTATGGACTGAATAAGTATAGTCTTTAATTTAACGAGCGAAACGAGTTGTCAGTTTTAACTTGCTTGTGTGTGCGTGTGTGTGTATGTGTGCGCGCGCATTGAGTAGACTTCGCATTACTGGCTGGTATTTAACAAAAACGACACTCAAAAATAAAGGGCCGGCTCGGGGTAGTTTTGTCTTCAAAAATTTAAGTCCCCTATGAATATAAGTATATTACTACTCAAAGTTTTTTATTGGTAAAAATGTAAAAGTTGTACCTTATAGCTTGAACCAGTTTTCGCTTATTATAAGCTTCATCAAAGGCTGATATAATACCCCTATGAAGGTATGTATCAACTAAATAACTATGTTCATCTCGTTAACAAAGGTATTTATGTTTATTATATTATTATATATACACCACCAAAATCAGTAAAAAGTATATCAGTAAATCAGTAGTTGTATTTATGTTTACAACTAAACGTACAAACTTCAGTTTTTAACGTTATAACATGTGAAAATATTGATAAAGATAATTATTGTGATATTGATTATAATTACAATAATTAGAAGCTTGTTTCAAATATAGTAGGGTACATAGAAATGTTTACACACGCAAGCGCGCGCACAACTTGCGGGTACACACACACCACAGGCCTGCTATATCGCCTCCTTTCCGACTTATTTTTTTACATATTGTGCCATTTTGTCAATATTATATGTAGACAGACTTGCTTACTTTTCTATTAAATGTGGAAGTATATTTTACCATTATTTTTTGTCACAAACCATTTAATCTTATTGTTTAATCCTTTTTCTATATGAATAGCTCTTTACAATTATTGTTAATACTCCATGTAAACAGCAGGGACATGCTAAATAGGGCAGTGTTTCAGATAATATTGCATTGGTAAATCAAGGTTCGCGCGAATTGCTTCCACACGGTGACATCACAGCGAAGCAACCAATGGGAATGTCTGATGCCAAAAACCCGCGAATTTATGAAAAGTCGCTTATAAGGCTGACGCCTGATTGGTAGAAACAAAAAACTACCGCCTTAATAAACCGTTAAGTTAAAAATTGTGCATATTCTCAATTGTAATTGGTTTGTCGTTAGTGGGTGTGTGTCCGTTAAGAGGAAAAAGCGCCAATGCGTTTTTTGCGTGGTTTCGCCCGACCCATAAGGTAGTGTATTTATCGTGAGCAGTATTTATTTTGTGAATTTCAGTGTTTTCGTTTGTGTTATTGTGTTGTGTTATTGTGTGGTGTTATTATTAATTATTTCTGTTGTTTAGGAAACACCAGATTCTTATTAAAAAATTAAATTAAACAATTTAATAGTGCAATGGCCTGCCAAGACATTTAGTGGAGTAGGAAGTCGGACGATTGCATTCGAATGAATGAGTCTGACATTATCGACTTTTTAATTTCCCACGGGGTAATTAAAGAGTCAATAAATTGTCCTTCATGTGGGTGCCTATTAGCACTGAATAGAGAGACATTATATTTTCGGTGTCATCTTTGCGAGAAGTCGTTGCCAAAAAAAAAAGAGGAGATGCGACATCAAACATTCTCCACGAGAAGGTAGTTTCCTTTCTAAGACCCACCATCCTCTCTCAACCTACTTTTTCCTGGTCTGCTACATCCTTCATAACCCTCCGCCTCGTCAAGACCTTTTCATGTGGAATTATGATGTGAGTGCTGAATTCATCGTCGACTGGTACAGTTTTTGTCGAGAAGTTTTTATTTTCGACGCCCAGCGCGCTTCATCTAAGCTGGGGGGCCCTGGAAAGACTGTAGAAGTCGACGAAGTAAAATTTGGGCGCCGGAAATATAATGGGGGCAGGGCAATTGAAGGACAGTGGGTGTTCGGGGGAGTGAAACGCGATTCTGGGAAGTGTTTTTTAATACCGCTTGAGCGCCGGGATTCCACTAATCCCCTCAACATAATTGAGGAGTGGATTCTTCCACGCACAACTATAATCAGTGACTGCTGGAAAGCATATGAGTGCGTGGAAGAAGTGGGGTTTGTTCACCAATGTGTGAATCATCAACAAAACTTCGTGGACCCCGCTACCGGCGCTCACACAAACACGCTTGAGAGGGCGTGGAGAGAAGTGCGACAGGGTATCCCACGATTCGGGCGCAGAAAAAAACATTTCGTGGGATACCTGGCGGAATTTATGTTTAAGAGGTGCCTGCCACCCATAACAATTCTGCCTCCATGCCTTCTTCAGAGCCGCAGCCGAGTTGTATCCCTCGATACATTAAGTAAGAAAGAGTTCCATCATTATATGCATGCATTTCCTGTGAGCTCACGCGCGTGCGTGTGTATAAAATATTTTTTTTCTATTGTTCTATGTAAAATAAACACGGGAAAAATAATTATAAACGGCGGGCGAAACTATTTATGAAAAAAATTAAAATAATTACTCCCATAAGACACCATATTAACTGTGACAAATGACATTTAACCTCTTTATTTAGTACCTTTTATTTAGTAGTAGACAAATGCATGTTACTTAGTGCGTAAACTTGCTGAACTGCAGTGATAGGTAATCCGTGCATGACGTCATAACTCGTCATTCGCTGTGCATTAATGCGCCGTCGCCCGACTGCGGTGGTCCCACTAACTACTCAGTTAATATGGCGCTCATTCACTTTCCATGCGTGCTTATGGGAGTATTTATTTTATTTTTTTCTTCTTGAATAGCTTCGACCGCCGTTTAAAATTATTTTTCCCGTGTTTATATAGCATAGAAGAATAGAAAAAAAATATTTCACTTCAATACCAGCAAAGGTTAGAATACCGATAATTACCACTTTTTATTTCCGTTTTAATGTCTGAATTAATAATTCCAACTTTCACATCAGCGTATATAAATGTAAGACTTTTTTCAGGCCTGCATATGCTGTAAACACAACACAATGTCTAGACTAAGCTTGGAGGTGGGTAGCTCTAAAGGTACCACTAATTTAATGTATGTGGATTTAACCAGTATAAGAGTGCGTTATAAATGTACTGAAAGTAATGGCATAGTCAAATATTGTTATACAACGTACAGGACAAGTTCAAGACAATGTAATATTATTATAGCTTGCATAACCCACACCTGGACAAACATAACCTCGCCTTGCCTGCATAACTGACTACTACCATAAGGTGATTAATAACTATAAATATGAAATAATGAAACATACAGATATTCAACAGAATACGTAAAATTGCTGTTAGTGGCATTTATGGAAAGTATCAGTAGATGAATATATTTTTAGGCATGTGAATATAAGTAAATATGTGATGATTTCTCAAAACTATGCTTTTGTGATAATGTTTTCACAACGATTCAATGCACATTAAAAATTGAATTGTAGTTACTCAGGTTAACGACAATTTGAAATGACAAATGAATTTATTACAGTTCTTACAAATGAAAACAAGAAAATTATGATGCTCACTATATTATTATTGAAACGATTTATTATATAATTTGTATTGAACTTAACTAAAGCAAATAAAACTTTTTGTTGACTTCCAAACAAAATAAAACTTTCAGATTCTGAACACTTTTTGTTTAGACATTATTGTCAATACCGGTATATGTTTTATGTATTTAATACACATTTTTACTTAAGTCAATGTGTTTAATGTAAAGGCAGTGCAGTTCAGCTTGAACAGTAACAGTAATGGAGCCATGTTATGTTGTGCATGAAATAGCTTTGTGGCGGAGACGGCATAAAGTAGTTTTATAGTTTCTTGTAAGAAATTTGTTTCCAAAATGGATTGTATATAATATTTCTGGTTTGGTCAGTACTGTATTGTATTAAGCCAATTGTATCTAATGTCAGTATTAAGCCAATACTGACATTAGATATTATTAAAATACACAAAGTAAACTAAAAATCTATTACATAAATGTGTATGTTAACCAACTACTGAATATTATTATTTGGCCATGCACAGCCATTTGTTATAAACAAACAGTTCAACGTAAACATAATATGATTGCAAGATGGATATCCCTATTTTCACTATGTTAAATTCTGAAAATTGAGATGCATTTTTCAAAGAAATAAAATATAAAATATAATTTTGTTTTTAATCCTACAATATCTTTTATATAACATCAGTATTGACACTGGGGAATGCACAAGAAATTCAGATTTTGTACTCTATCACTTTGTCATTCATAGCTGATGTTAAGATGTCCTACCCATACCAACAAATAAATGTTGCCAATTCTTAACAGCTTACACAAATGTCTCTTTTCAGTGATATAACACATCATGTTTTGGATCTGTTAGCTGTTTTTGTATGTGGTTTGTTTTAGTAATGTGTTATTAAGCTGTCAGAAATGAGTGACATGAATATCATTAATGTTACCCTTCATGTACTTGAAAACTCTTCAAAGTGGTCTCAGCAGATCATGAATTCAATCACTCCCAGTTCTCCTTTTTATATGCAGTTTACAAACTATGAAATAATGTTCCATTGCCCATTATGGTATTTCAAGTCATTAAAAATTATAATTTCTACACGATTTCTAATATTATTTGTCAAAGATTTGTCACTAGATTAAATTTTCTGCACCATGTAAATAAGATGAAACGCGTCTTCAGACTAGATAAAGCAGAACAAATATTTCAACTCTTTAAATCTGTCAAACGCTTCAAACTTCCATTGTAAACAACAGTTTGCTATTAGTATTGCAGTGTATTCCCACAGCTGTCAATTTGGAAGTTATGTGAAACAGAGTATACTGTATAACTTCTGCAAACATTTTGACTCTGAGGTTTCATAAAAATTTTAGCATTCAATTGATAAGCAGTTGTTGTTTCCTTCTCAAAATAATTCTTAAATTATGTCAAAAGTCTTATAATTTCTGGTAAATAGGAATTTAAAAACAAAGTCTGTGTCAAAATAAGTAACATGGTATGACGAACTGTTAAAAAAATTGTGGACACATATTTGTATGGCTTCAAAGAAAAGTGTACCTTTATGGGGAAAACATTTTCCAGGAATCATCAGTATAGTTAGCACTGTAGGTAGAATGCTCTTCTGTACATTAGCTCATTCCAATTACATGTGCAGAAGTAATTTGACTTTTCCTGTACATAAGTGGTCTCGGTATCTCCTTTCAACCAAGAACACTTTATTGTATTAAATGAAGTACCTTGCCCACACTAAGATATGGCATCCTCAGTGGTTAAATTGAGGTCTGACAATGGGAAGACATTATTTATTAATAAAGACGTGTACATTTTATCTAAAAGTGTCCTTAATCAGATGTTATTCTTGTGCTAACTTGTGGGTGATGTAGATTTAGTCTTCATTGACTGCCAACGTGTTTTCATTTGTTTCAGGTGTTAGTTAACAAGATCAATTTATCCATCATCGGAAAAATGGAAGAGATCAAATTTGAGGACAAGGTATAAAGTTTAAAAATAAAAATATATTTTTTGCTGTTTAATGTATGTATTAAATAGATACATACACGTATCTTATACACAATCATTTCTTATATTAATAAGTTTATTTATCATCATATTGATTTGTAATTAATTGCTGTACAGAATATGATTTATATATGTATTCTTTTGTGTAGGGTTCGCATTGACAATATGCATTTTCCATAACCTCCTAACTTTCAAGCATTTCTCTTCCTCCCTCGTCCAATTTAGACTTGTCTGTTTGTTAGTTGCAAAGTAGCATTAAAACTTTTTTTTTTGATCTGCCAGTCTTCTGTCTTTGTGTTGGCCAATTATGTCAACATACTCATACTATGCTATCATCACTCATTCTCTTGTGTTGTCCACTCTGGTAGTCCTGTCCTCCGCAAGTCTTCCTGGTATTCTCCTGAACTCCATACTTGTGACATCTCATTTCGCTGTTTTGACTTGCATTGTCTCATTCCCAGTTTCTGCAGAATATATCAGTATTAGATGTCTTATGTTATACCTTGTATGTATTATTAGTATTATATGTCTAAAAGTCAATATTAGACATGTAATTGATGTACATATTGAAACCTTTGTGTTTTGTCTCAAATGTTTGTTAGCCAGATAGTAAGAGCCAGGCACACAACTGACTATTCTATGTGTGATCATGACTTGCATTTGAATTTTTATCTGACCACCCGCTCCTGTGCCAAGTGGGGGAGTCCAAAATTTACCATTTATTGCCCACTTTTAATGTTGTAACCATTCGCTATACAATTGCTTCCTACAGATTTTATATACATGACCTACCCGTTCGTGGGGAGTGAGGTTAACCCTTCTTACTAAGCCACTGCTCTCAAGATTAGTTATAACAAGTCAGTATCACGGTAGGCATGCTACTTTTAACTGTATAATTAACAAACTATTAATGTAGAAAGTGTGTTAATAAGTTTACACTACAGTAGACAGTAGATAATTAATTACATTTGACTTAATTAAATTGTTATCTTACTGTAATATCATTAAAGTTCATATCACCTCATCATAACTAATAATCTTTAATGCAACAATATATGATGGCAATCTGTTTGAAACGTGGCTTTTTGTAGATAAGATCATTTATCCTTTCATATACCTTACAGGTATATACTAGGGCAATTTGAAAAGTTCATGGCCTAATAATAAAAGACTTAGGCCTACCAGTATTTTTTTGTTTTGGAATCACTTTTCATATTTCAGCATAGTCTCCATGTAGTTGAACACATTTGGTTTAGTGATGCTCCAGTGCTTTTATTCCATTCAGAAGTTTGATTGTTCTAGGTCCTCTGATAACCGTTTACTGCCACTTTCAGTCATCTCCAGAAAAATCCCTCCCTCCCCAGGGAATTTCTAAGTTTTGGGAATAATTAAAATTAAATAGAGCTAAATCAGGCGAGTGAGTGTGATGTTGCAACAGATTGTATTTCAGCTCAGTGATTTTTTTCCTTAAAAACAATGCTTGTCTGAGGTCTTCCATTATCCTACTACAAAATTATCTGTTTATACGAGGGGGGACCCAAAAGTAACGAGAATTTTTCTCTGACAGTTGGTAGAACACTAGTTCTGACTTCTCCCGCTAGGTGCCTTCACTAGACACCATTTTGTATCAGT
Source organism: Magicicada septendecula (assembly GCA_034769895.1). Lineage (NCBI taxonomy): Eukaryota > Metazoa > Arthropoda > Insecta > Hemiptera > Cicadidae > Magicicada > Magicicada septendecula. The sequence goes on from CM068367.1 coordinate 12,267,388, forward strand.
TGCCCTAGTGGCATTGTTGTGGAAACATTAGCGCGGTCAGTGTGACTATTTTTTGTAAGCGCTGTTTCACGTTTTCGGCGATTTGTCAATGGCAGACATTAAATACCAATGTGCTAACATCAGGTTCTGTTTCCTGTTAGGGAAATCAGCAGCAGAAACTGTCGCAATGCTTCGGACGGCTTATGGGGAGGGAAGCTTTGAGCCAGGCAAGGATTTACGAGTGGTTTTCTAGTTTTAAAAATGGTCAAATGTCAATCGAAGACGAACCACGACCGGGACGTCCCTTGACTTCCAAAACGGATGAAAACATTGAAAAAATCCGTGTTGCGATCATGTTTGATCATCGTAGAACAATCGATGGATTGGAGGAAATGACTGGAATATCCTGGAGTTCATGCCAACGAATTTAGACTGAAGATCTGAAGATGAAGCGTGTTGCAGCAAAATTCGTTTCGTGTGTGCTTTCTTGTCAGCTCAAAATCCTTGCCTGGCTCAAAGCTTCCTTCCCATAAGCCGTCCGAAGCATTGCGACAGTTTCTGCTGCTGATTTCCCTAAAAGGAAACAGAACCTGATGTTAGCACGTTGGTATTTAGTGTCTGCCATTGACAAATCGCTGAAAACGTGAAACAGCGCTTACGAAAAATAGTCACACTGACCGCGCTAATGTTTCCACAACAATGCCGCTAGGGCAACTGATACAAAATGGTGTCTAGTGATGGCACCTAGTGGGAGAAGTCGGAACTAGCATTCTACCAACTGCCAGAGAAAAATTCTCGTTACTTTTGGGTCTTCCCTCGTATACTAAACCTGGCCCTTTTTTACAAGTATTTTAATTTATTTGGTCTAAAAGGTTAGATATCACTCTTTATATTTTGGCACATTCATGATAATCTCTTAACGACATTCTCTTAGCCACTCAAAAAATCAAGTCATACCTTTCCAACAGACAAAATTGACTTTCATTTTTTTTGTTTACATGACTGTAATTAACAATACTGCAAACCAACATGTTGCTTTACAGCTGTTCATGAGGCAAATGTGATGTCACCTGATGTCTCTGACATGTTTCTCAGACTCTTTGTATCTTCTTCTTCTTTGACTCTTCCTGAACCACCTTCTTTATCTGTGAGAGCTTACAGCGTCCCACAACCGAACAGTCAACCTGGGTACTCTAGTCTCTGCCTTCCTCTGCAGTACTTCCCACTCACTGGATGCCCATCAGCAAAGTCATTACTGGGTGTCAACCAGTAGTGACTCACCACACTGTCCCATCTTCACAAACCTCTCCATTCACCCATTGTTTCCAGAACCTGTTCATTTTTGTTTTCTAATTACTTTGTCCATCCAGTATACTTTTAATATTCTACAGCAGCAGATTTCAAATACTGTGGTTGTGTCTTTCACTTTTCCCTATTGTCTAGGTTTCACATGCAGCTTGTATAATAGCATGCTGCAAACATATAATTTGAGGAATTTTTTCTTAATTTAGAATCCAGTATGTGACAGGGGTAGCAAATTTGTTTCTCCATTTGGCCTGTGCTCTGACACTGATTCCTTTCAGTTATCTTTACCAGTTTTAATATTTACCTATTTTTGTTCCTGATTCTCTTCTTCCCCCTAATAATTTTTTATAATATTCAATAGTGTTCTCAGTTTACCTTGTTTTCTGTGAGTAGAAACCATACCATCAGTAACTCTTAACTCTTAAAATCAGTAACTCTTAACTCTTATAGTCTCCATGAAATGTTATTACGGTCTTGAACATCTTTATGGTTTCCTTTACAGCCTCTTATAAAGCAGTCTCATATAATGGTAATGAATGTGTATAAAAGTAAATTTTAATTCCTTGTTATTTGTAGGATGTTTTAACGGTCAGTGTAAAGAAAGAAGCAGATCCAGAAGAGGCTGAGACTGAACAGGTAATGTGCATATCCATTATTTAGCCCATAGCTAATGTGTTAGGTTGTTCTGTGTCATGTACCACTAGAGATTTGGATCACATTCATTTGTAGATATGTAATTAAAAATCAACAGAATACACAAAAAACTATCATAGTGTTTTGTATATATATAAACTACATGAGATTAAGTAAGTAAAATTGCACACTTGTGCTAGCGCGCGCATGCACACCATGTAGGTACAGAGTATGGATATTTATTGCAAAAATTTATAGGTGATTCTATATATTTTATATTTAGTATTGTTCACCTCTTTATATAGTACTCTGTAAACCACTGAGAAGACAAAGTAAATTTTATAATTGTTCAATTTGCAGGATGTATTCCCAGTTATAAATTCTGTCCTAAAAGAAGAACTGCATGTAAAAGAAGAAATCATCAAAGAAGAGAATGAACAGTATGTTGATCAGGTATTATACATAGTTATAAATTGTTGTTATTTGTAAACTTATCGGTTAAAACTGTTGGAGACCGTTTGGTGTCCCGTGGAAGTCATTTTTATGTGCACTTACAGTCCATATGATTTAGCCATAACATGTACCAGTATCACATGACAGGAAATTTGAATTTTATGACGTCAGGGGTGTGAGTACGATGTGACTATGGTGGGGGTAGAATATGACTGAAGTAGGGATATCACGTGGCCATGGTGGGAGTACCATGTGACAGACACCATGTGGGGGTACCACAGCACTGGTGCGAAGTGTAGTGATTGGTCAGCCATGTATAATATATGTCATGTCATCATATAGCGGAATCAGTTGTGATTGGTGTGTTTGAATGGCGGTAGTCGGTGTGGCCAACATTGTTACTTTTCTTTTAATAATTAATCTTTGAAAAGATAAAAAAACAAAAAAAACACAACTTCCAATATTTAATTTTAGCTCTTACCTTCATACGTTAGTCCAGGATTCTATATACGAACTCATGACCTGTAAAAGTGGTTACTGCGTTTTGCTGCTTAATAATTACCAACACATTTTTCTGATAAACCAAGCTCATTTTTATTTGTTTTCAAATTTTAACTTCTTTCTGTTGTTTTAACTTTCCGTTTTGATTACTTTACAAGCGATTGGGCAATGTGATGTTTGGTCACTCTAAACCTTTAAATTTACAATTTCTTCCCCTAACAATAGTTATAAACACAATCTTACATAACTAGTTTTTTAGATATTTTCTTTTTATAGACAAACCAGTGCTTTCATGACACACGCTCTCATACCTCTACTGATTTATATTTTAATAACCCCCTTTTTATAGAGCTCTCTGAACTTATTTTATCGTATTGATCACCCATTTAAAGTGGTAAATGCTGTGTAAGTTAGTTAGTTTATTATTTTAGGTACTCATCACTGTTGTAGTCCTCTCCACGTGGTTGCACCACTATTGTTGATTCACTTTTTTGTTTAACACTCCGAAAATAAATTTTGAACAGTTAAATTTGTAAGACTATTGTTCACTCTGATATTCTTTCCGGTTGTTTTTACGTTGAATTCACTTTTTATTTGTCGGCCGACTTTAAAATTTTGCTCGAGCACTTTTTATATGACCGCGCGGTCTGAAGAATTTTGGCCAACTGAAAGCATCCAAAATGGCGAGAATACGCTCGGTGGACCTTCCGATGCCATCAACTTGCTCCCTGATTGGCCGGTGAATGTCCCGCGCCTTTCTCGACATCTCGTGAAAGGCGGTAAGGATACGATGTACGTGACTTTTACGTCGCACAAGGAGGCACACACGTTCTTTTACACATTCCAACATTATAATTTCTTTTGTACCTTGCACAGCATGGTACCGAACTGATTACCGGGTGTTCACAAAAGTCACACCTTTGGTGATCTTAACGTGTTGCCTAGCATGGTTTGCTACAGATTGTTAACATGAAATTTATGAAATTAAAAAAACCCCTTAGTTTGCCCCGTTACAGTACCCCCCCCCAGTGAGAGGTTTTCTGTTGAAACAGAAAAAACTGTCATTGCCTAAAATCCAAGAGGACCAGCTAGGATATGGCGCCACGACCCCCCTGTAATTTATTACTATACTCATGGGTAACTTACCCCCCTAGTCCGGTGACTGCGGCTGCACCTGCATGACCTTACTGGACTTCCCTTGTCAAGATCCCAACACCATAAAGTCAGACAGGCTTGTCACCACAGTATCACCAGACTCTGTAACAATTCAATAAAAACGTCAATAACTGGCCTTTCACCATGCCATATCCTCAACTGATTTGGTTTCCTCTTAGCCTGTACTGGTTTGTCTTTTGCAAAGTACTGGTTTCATCTACTTAATTTTTTTTTTTTAATGTACATCTTACATGGTTTACGTATACATATTGTTACAATGTCACAGAACAATCTACGTGTTTATCGAACGTTCCAGAGAGATCCAGAATGTAAGCATGTGGCGTACATGCTACTAGACACATTTTGCGAGAATCTTCTCGACTGTGCCGGGCTTCGCTTGGGTGCTCGGCCTGTGTCAAGGCTGCTGTTAATTATGTAGTTCACACGAGAGATAAGATGCAGTTTGGAAGCTTCTGGTGTGTGAGCGGGACTATAAATACATGGCGGTAGTGGCCTTAGTTTTCAGTTTTAGTACGAGATATGTACAGAGCGGTTCGAGAGTTATAGTAGCGAGATTACTGTGTACGTTCAAGTAGTTATTAGTGAAGTGTTGCGTTTTATAATCGGGTGGTATAATTATAACTTATTGTAATACAATTGTGTTAATATTAGTGACATTTTATTGCGTGTGAACAATTTTGATTTGATTTGTTGTAGTAGACTGTGTTGGTAATTACGAACTGTTTTACTGTAAACATTAAAGGTGTGATTAGTGACTTAATTGTTGTCTTGTTCTTATTTTGTTTCCACTGTATCTACGATGATCGAGTAGACCGTCGTAACAATATCCTTAATCTAACATGGTATATTTTATTCCTTCTATTTCTATTCATTTAGAAGTTACAACTCCAATCACAAAAAAATTAACCCATTCCATTATTAATGCAATTAACAATACTCCCTTTCCATTAAAATCTACATTTACTCTTTCAATGTCCTTATTACAAGACACACTACTTCAGTTAACTTTATACAATCCAAAATAGGATTAATACCGTACAGCAAATTATTTAAAACCACGGCTATCTAGATCATCAGAACAATCAACTTCAACGTGATTTATGATCACATCATAATCCATAACTGACTACTCAGTTATACTCCACCTTCCACAACATTTTTTTTTATACACCAATTTGGTCCTTATTCACTTCGTTACAACAAATGCCAATTTTGGAGGCTCTCTACACAACTCCTTTAATGCTGCCAAACGTGCTTTCAATTCGTATTCATTCACGTGTGGAGTCTGACCGTCACCGACCCCATCTCTATAAGCCATGATTCTGTCAGGCTACACAGAAAATTTGTTATTTGCGGTTTGTTTCTCAACGAAAAAACTTTCATTACCTACCACCCTGTTAGGGAATGGGATAACAACCTGCAAACAACACCTGTTTAAACTTGAAGGTTGTCTTATGATCACCTACTTTTGCTTTGAAAAAAAAAAAAGTAAGGCAATCGTTGGTTCATGGGCTGTGGCAATTGACGCACCTCTTTCTGTAACTTTTACCCACGAATCTTAAGGGTCCCCCTCCCCACTCTTGACACTATGTAAATTTCTACTTCTACCAATTTGGTAGGGAAAGACCATCGTTGTCCCACCCCATGTATGAGGTTGGCTCCAACCATGGTCCAGTCCTAAAAGACCAAAATCCACGACCAGGGCTGGTGAGACCGTGGTCGCCCGAAAATGGGGGAGAGTCCCTTCTGATAACATTTTACAATTACATTAGTTATTCATATATTTTATGTCGACCAATACATTTTTAAATTTGTAGCGTTATGGGTACCCACTATCTCCCGCGTTACTTGATTCTGTAAGACAAACGTTTTGTCCATTTTAATTTCTATGATTTCATATGGGCCTTCATACAACAAAAAGACTTTTTTAATTTCTTTATCTTGGGCATTGGATAAATCATGCCTCCTTACCAACACCAACTGACCTACCTCATATTTGGTCCGTTTACTTTTTCCATTATGGCGCCGTTTTCTTCTTTCCCATTTAGTCAATAAATTCTCATTAGCGAGTTAAATTTTATGTTTACATCTATTGTTTTACTTTCAGGTGATAATTGAAAAGTTGTTCTAAAATTCTAGGTGGGCGTGTCCCCTTGACTAACTCATATGATGTAAACCCGGTTGACTCATGTGTAGTACAATTTAACCAATCTTTGATCTTATTCACATATGTCGGCCACTCACTGTGTTTAGTATGGCAATACGCCTGAAAAATTCTACCTAATTCACGCATTACCCTGTCAGCCTGGTTTGACTGGGGATGATATACCGCTGTGTGTTTAGGTATAATTCCTTCCCTACCCAGAGTTTGTCACCAAGTCCTGCTAATGAATTGGGGCCCATGATCAGAGAGTATTACCTTAGGTTTCCCAGTTTTTATCATATAATCCTTTGTTATCTTTTCACTTAGGACTCTACCCGTTGCCCTCTTAATTCTATACAGCTTTACAAATTTAGTAAAAGTATCTAATACTACAAAGATGTACATTACTCCTCCCCTACCCTTTGGGTAGCAGCCGAACATATCCACTGCGACTAAATCAAAACCCATAGTAATTTTCTGACCCACCGTTCCATATTTTTAAATAAGCACGATTCTTTTAGCACTTTCACACATTTTCTAGCCCCAAAATGCCCATACCTAATATGACAATCCCATATTATTTTGTCTACTAACCCTTCCGGTATAACTAACCTCCAATCACGCTATCCCCCCTCTACTTTCTTAAATAAACTCCCTTGATATATTTGAAAATATCGGCTATATACAGAATTATCTAGGTCGGATTCTAAACTTGCTATTATTTTACCAAATTTTATATCTGATCGCTGCATCGTTTGAATGTCTTTTAATTCCTCCGTGAAAAGTCTATCTTCCCTGCTAAGCCTAAATATTTCTATTTTTTTAGGTCTCTCCCTGTTCTCATTCCGTCTGTACCTACCCTGTATAAAGTATTGGGTATCTTGTTTTCCACGCCCTTAATATATTCCCACGAAAAGTTATACTCTTGTAGAGCTAACACCCACCTGGTTAGTCTGTTGTGTGTCAATCTGCAGGTGTTTAGGAAAGATAATGCCTTGTGGTCCGTCCTGATGATGGTAGAATTTCACAACAGATAGGTTCGGAATTTTGTCACGGCAAAGACAATACTTAGTAATTCCTTTTCTGTTGTCGTATAATTCCTTTTGACCCGGTAGCAAGGTACGGCTGGCGAAAGCGATGGTGTGATGTTACTTGTAGTCATCCTCCTGGTACAACTCAGCACCTAGAGCGACATTGCTAGCGTCCGTATGTAAGTAAAATTTGTGTTCAAAGTTAGGGTGATTCATCATAATCATGTTAACAAAGTGGTCTTTTATCTCGCTAAATGCATTTCTTTCGTTTTCTCCCCATCTCCACTGTTTATTCTTTTGTAACACCTTGCTCAATTTTGAAGTTATATGGTCATAGTTTTTCTGAAACTTTCTATAAAAATTGCATAACCCTAAAAAACTTTGCAACTGTTTGATATTTCTAGGTTCAGGGAATTTCAAAATTGACTCTACCTTCTGTGGGTTGGCTTTTATCCCTTCTGGTGTAATTATGAAACCTAAGAAATGTATTTCTTTCTGTAAAAATTCAGATTTTTCCCAGTTGACAGTCAACCCCCTTTATGCAACTTGTCTAACATATTCTAAATGCTCCATGTGTTCTGAGAACGTGCGTGAGGCTATCAGTATGTCATCTACATAAATGGTTAAAAATTCTAAATTGTTTGGATGTAATATCTCATCTTAACACTTTATAAAACTGGCCACACTGGTATTAAGCCCGAAGGGTAACTGTTTAAATTGGTAATTTTTTTCATTGAAAAGGAACACCGTGTATTTCCTACTTTCACATGCTAACGGGACCTGCCAATACCCCGCTGTTAAATCTAATGAGGTCATGTATTTAACTCTGCTAAATTTTTGAAATATCTCATCTATTGCTTCGGGTGACTCCCAGTCCGGAATGATGATCTGATTTATTTTACGGGCATCTAGGTACAATCTTACACTCCCTTCTTTCTTGATAACTACAACTAACGGGTTAGAATACGGGGACACCGATCTCTCAATAATATCTCCCTCCAACATTCTATCCAACTCTACTTGAACTGCTCTCCTTTTCGAATATGGTACGGGATAACTTCTTTGTATGTAGGGTGCATGTTCCCTTACTTTTGTAACGGGGCAAATAAAGCAGAGGGTTTTAATTCATAATTATTGTAACAATCTGTAACAAACCATTTTGGGTAACATTTGTTATTAAACACCCTATGGTTGAAACCGTACGAGGCAGTCAGGTACGGGTGAACAATGGAATGTGTAAGAGTGCGCGTGTGTGCCGCCTTTTACGACATGTGCTCAGAGGACACGAAAGGGCATGAGAAAATATATAATCTTTAACCAGAACTTTATAACGGAAGTAAGGCGAATTATTCCCGCTCGCTGCATTTAAACCAATCACGGAACGAGTTGACAGCAGCAGCCAACGCCTAACGTCTGGCCTGTAGGCAACCATGCGCACGAGGTTCGCCCAGTTGGTCACCATTAGTCAAACAGTGTAGTCGAAAGTCCAGCACCGTCTCAGTAACAAAGTGACGGGAGGCCGCGCGTGTAAGTACATAAGCCCCAAACGTTATGTAAAGAAGAATATGTAAGTGATGAGACGCCTTATTCACCCCAAAGTTTTTAAAAAAATTTTTGTAAAAAAAATGTTAAGTGTTTTTTTTGGGGGGGGGGGCCTCTTGTAAATTTTAAGACTAGGCAAGTGGCCTAGACAGAAGCATAAACTGCACTGAGCTCAGAGTGACAGGACTTGCAATGAAACTCCATTTAACATAACAGCATTTTATTTTTGTGTTTGATCTTAAGTATGAAGAGCATTTCTACATATTATATATATTGTAACGTTACATAACCCAGTCCCAAAAATGATAACTTAATTATCCTACCATAAAGGTCAGAAATGGGTATAATGTAACTGGCTCTAAATTACTTTATATCACCAAACATTATAAACTATATTTAAGTGATATACAGTGTAACAAGTGAGTTATAGTGTACCCAGTGAGTAAATAAGTGACTTTGAAGGGAGCATCTTACAGACTTGTGCTGTAGATGTAGGAATTATTGATTATAATAGTAGACTGTGATGCTACTAACCAGTTATATATTTTGTTTAATTATTGTATGATTTGTATTGTGTAGGCTACTAAAATTTAGTACCTAGGTTTAATTTTATATTTAATAAAATAATTGTGTTTGAATATAAGATAACCCAGGGTTAAAAATAAAAGAGTTAAATATAAGATGATAATAAAAAATAAAATAATACTGTATGAGGAAAATGGCAGAAGAAAATAGTGCAGTGTAAGGATACTATAAAAAATTAATAAATAATATATAAATTCAATTAAAGGAAATAATGATATTAAAGACTTATATCTAAGGTTATAAGAAAATAAACGAAAAAACTTTATATAAATCAAATTGGATAATAAACCAAAGTTAAAAAGAATTATTTTTCTATAAATCAGAAATAAATTTATAATAATTAAAAACTACCTATATACTCAGAAGTAAATAGAGGCACCAATAAAAAATGATATAGAAATTATGGGTTACTAAGAGTAATGGGATAACAACATATGAATTAATTGTTAAAAAAGATTGGAAACCGTTCTGTTGAGAAAAAGTGATGACACAAAAATTGTATTAAAAAACATTTTAAATTTTCGGAAACGGTACAAAATTGGAACAAAATTAACTCACAGTATCCACTTATGTTCAAACTCCTTCAGATATCAAATATAACTTGCTTTACCTGATAACAAAGTGAAATAAACCATTCCAAGATCTGGCCTAGCCGAACCGCACGTAATTAGAAAAGAATTTTGAGGTATTTAACAAAGTAATATAACAAAAAACCTATTATCGTCGGCAGTTATGAGAAAACAAGAAATGCATAATACCAGAGGCAGATCGAAGAAGACGGCAGAAGAAAAGGAGAAGGAAGAAGGTGGACAGGAACGAGAGATAGAAATAGTTACGGACAATGAAATGGAACAACCAATGGGTGATAAGGAAGAAACCGAAGTAATCACAGACATGGAAAAGGAAATAGTTGAAGAGGATGCCCAAGGGGACCAACCAGACAAAGTGGTAGCCAGAGAAGAACCCAATTGGCAAGACATGATGAAATTTATGGCTGAACAATTTAGGAAACAGGAGGAAACTTCAAAGCAAACTAATGACAAAATAGATGAAAATTTTAGAAAACAGGAGGAACAAAACAGACAAACCAATGAGAAAATAGATAGTATTCAAGAAAGTTTAGTCAAATAACTAAACGAAAAAATTGAGACCATTCATGGAAATATCAGAGAAACCATGAATGAACAAAACCATGAGTTGAGAGAAATAATTAATGGACAAAGTGAATATATGAACGCAAAATTTGAAGAAAGTAATAAAAATATAAAACAAATTCATAAGAAGATTGAAATGATCAGTAACACGCTTAGCCAAAAAGCAGATTCATACAAGGGGGAGACAAATAAGCAAATGGATGAAGGTTTCAAGAGTTTGGATGAAACATTAGACAGCACTTCCGAAGGTATTATAGTAAGTCCAAATACAGAAGAGAGTAGCAAGGAAACAGAAATTGGAGAAGACCAGAATGCATTGCTATCTGAAAATAAGAATAGAAAAGCCAAGGAGAAGATCCAAACCATGGAAGAGAATGTCAAGAAAATAAGGAAAATATGGAGAAAGAAAATATTCAATACAAAAGAAGAAATGGAGATGAGGAAGGGTGGATTTATTAATATATTTAACCCTCCCATTAATAAACAAAGTGAGTTAAATAAAGTTAGAAATTGTAGACAAAACTCAATAAAAATATCAAAGGTAAACCACCATAGAATAATAACAAAAACTTAAATAAATTTAAATATCATTTAAATATATCGATCAAAGAGTATCTAACCACATCAATTATATTTTCAAGACGGAGTATACCAACAGAACATGGTGTAAATAATACAGAGGTCAAAGAGAATGGAATAGTAGCATATATGAGTGATTACATTAAAATAGAGAAGATACAATACCTATTAATTAAGAAGGATCTAAATATGACCGAAAACCGTGACTTAAATGAAGACTTTGTATCAGCCGAGTTACAGTACCAGATACACGAGAGATATTTAACAAGGACAAAAATTATTATGGACACTGCAGTAATCCGTACGACGAGTGCAGACGAATTAATGGACCATGGTTAGAAGAAGAAGTAGTCAACCAGAAAAATGGGACTGATTTTCTGAAAACCGACCAAGCAACCCATTGGAAAGAAAACCCCAAAATTCCAAAAAACTGTAAGTACAACTTACTAAATATTTATTCAGGAACAATATGATTTAATAAAAAGTATGTAAGTACCACTTACATAAGATATTTCACAACAATTTGATTTAATAAACAATAAAACACCAAGAGTATGTAAGAACAGAAGAATAAATAAATAAATAAAAACAATTGATGGTAATGTGCTCAAATAAGAAGAATAACGAATAATTTAATGACTACAATGAAACTGAAGGAGGATGATAATTAATACAACAATAATTTAGAATTTCTCGGAATTGAAAATGATATAAGAAGAAATGCTACGGAGAAATATGTCACAAGAAGGAAAGTCAAAAGGATTTTAAAATAATGCCTATCAATAATGTTATATGCTATTAGTTAATGGAAAAGAAGAAGGAATCAAGAAGAAGAAGAAGTATATAATTTAATGCAAACAGCTACAGTATGAAGAATCCCAAAAGTGTTTAGTATTAGTCGCTAATCGACTACTTATTATCTTTTTATTATATCGAATTGACCGTAGAAATGTTCCGGCAATAATTTTCCTGAGCAGGGATGATGTTCCCCTGGTCTCAGAAGGTGTAAGGATGGACAGCGGAGTTATGGACCCAAAGGTGGCCACCCGACTGGTACCACCGCACAGGATAGGGAAAAATGTTAGGGAAATTGAATATTTAAGGGATAATAATTATAAAATAGCTGAAAAGAGTGATATTAGATTCCAGAAGTATAGATGAAGAAAACAGAAGGAAGATAGCAGACCGAAGCTTAATTGATAAAGCGAAATTATAGAAGTAAATAGAGTGTTAAAACAAGTTTAATATGATTAGTGTGACCAGTCCTTATCAAGTAAAAGGTGGAAGTACCACTACCCAGAGAAATAAATAATTAATAAATTTTCCTCCAGGAGAGAGAGTGGAGTTCAATAAAGTCGAAATGCACAACAGATTGTTGCATAAAGTGGAACTTCAACAAAAAAGGGATCAAGATAAAAAGAAAAGGTTAGATACATACCAAATGGGAGATAAGGTATTAATAAAAAATAGACAACTACCCAGTTCTAAAGAGGGTATTGCAAGGAAGTTGCTCTTACTTTATACTGGACCTTACATCATAACCCAGGTGAAGGGGAATAATACATATGAAATCAAAGCAATTAACAATAACCGAATAAAAGGAGTATACAACCAGTCTGAAATGAAACGATATCACGAAGAATAAAACCAGATATGAAAATTGAAGCAATCAACAATTTATTTTGGTAGACAAGTAAAACAAAACTAAATTTGTTCTAGTGGGGGGGCTTTATGTAACGTTACATAACCCAGTCCCAAAAATGATAACTTAATTATCCTACCATAAAGGTCAGAAATGGGTATAATATAACTGGCTCTAAATTACTTTATATCACCAAACATTATAAACCATATTTAAGTGATATACAGTGTAACAAGTGAGTTATAGTGTACCCAGTGAGTAAATAAGTGACTTTGAAGGGAGCATCTTACAGACTTGTGCTGTAGATGTAGGAATTATTGATTATAATAGTAGACTGTGATGCTACTAACCAGTTATGTATTTTGTTTAATTATTGTATGATTTGTATTGTGTAGGCTACTAAAATTTAGTACCTAGGTTTAATTTTATATTTAATAAAATAATTATGTTTGAATATAAGATAACCCAGGGTTAAAAATAAAAGAGTTAAATATAAGATGATAATAAAAAATAAAATAATACTGTATGAGGAAAATGGCAGAAGAAAATGGTGCAGTGTAAGGATACTATAAGAAATTAATAAATAATATATAAATTCAATTAAAGGAAATAATGATATTAAAGACTTATATCTAAGGTTATAAGAAAATAAACGAAAAAACTTTATATAAATCAAATTGGATAATAAACCAAAGTTAAAAAGAATTATTTTTCTATAAATCAGAAATAAATTTATAATAATTAAAAACTGCCTATATACTCAAAAGTAAATAGAGGCACCAATAAAAAATGATATAGAAATTATGGGTTACTAAGAGTAATGGGATAACAACATATGAATTAATTGTTAAAAAAGATTGGAAACCGTTCTGTTGAGAAAAAGTGATGACACAAAAATTGTATTAAAAAACATTTTAAACTTTCGGAAATGGTACAAAATTGGAACAAAATTAACTCACAGTATCTACTTATGTTCAAACTCCTTCAGATATCAAATATAACTTGCTTTACCTGATAACAAAGTGAAATAAACCATTCCAAGATCTGGCCTAGCCGAACCGCACTTTGAGTTTTTAGCGAGATTGTATCTTAGAGACATTCAATGAAATTACAAAACAACTAGAACTACAACACTAGAAACAGCTTCATGCAAGTAAGAACTTCGAGGAAAGAGGTAATATAAACGTTTCTTTTAATAATTAACCAAGAAAACCTCATATCAAATCATTGTGCAGTTCAGAAATTTCGTAAATGATTTCATGTGTCTAATAAAGAAATAATCTGCACTCTTGCGGACAAATCCGGAACTGCGTACTACGAAATAAACAAAAAAATTCGAAATTGATTATTTTTATCTTGTAAAGCGTAGTATATAATTATCCATTTCTGACCATCTCATAACACAAAGAACTTACCCTTAACCCTGGGGAAATTAATAAAATGAATTATATGTTGATTAATGTCTAATTAAGGATAAAATTATAAAATCATTAAAAATAGAGTTTATGATAATTCAAATGTTTACCTAACTAAATCGATACAATGTATTATTGACTGAAAAGATCGATTATAATATTTGTATACTGGAAGAAGAGGAAATCAATATTATACAAATAAATACTCTTAATATTTTATGTTAAATAATAAAATGTGTATTATTTATTGTAGAGGGTAGTTGTTGTAGATTTTTAGTAAGCCAAGAAGAGGACTATCCACCGGGGAGTATTACTGAACAGTGGCGTTTGGTTAACCTAACCTTTGGAAGTTGATGTCAAAATCAGCTGATCTTATGAACAGCGAATATTTAAAAATAAGAAATTTTATACTCTGGGTGTAACCAAATTGTTCTTACTCTCTCTTCTAACTAAGATTAAACAACTTCCTTAATCTCTACCAAATCACACACGCTCGATTTCTGTTTCTTTTGGGTAAACTTCCAATCCGATTTAATTAAACATTAATAATTATAATTCATAAGTGACTATCGCGAAAAGGCACTCTGACCGCTCCGAGACTGTCAAAAGACGGATGTCATACCTTATTTAAGATTACGTTACAGAATGGCGCTTACAACAGTGGGGCTTAATTAAATAAGACGAGCACACAATAGGTCACATCCAAAGACTCCGCGGAAAGTACCTCAGAGCGATATATGTTACAGAATGACATTCTAACGTGGGGCTTAATTAGGAAAGCGTAACAAATAAGCAGAGACTTTTGAGATACCCGCTAGTCACATTACAGAATGGCGCTCAACGTAAAAGGGCTGTAATTAGAAAAGAATTTTGAGGTATTTAACAAAGTAATATAACAAAAAACCTATTATCGTCGGCAGTTATGAGAAAACAAGAAATGCATAATACCAGAGGTAGATCGAAGAAGACGGCAGAAGAAAAGGAGAAGGAAGAAGGTGGACAGGAATGAGAGATAGAAATAGTTACGGACAATGAAATGGAACAACCAATGGGTGATAAGGAAGAAACCGAAGTAATCACAGACACGGAAAAGGAAATAGTTGAAGAGGATGCCCAAGGGGACCAACCAGACAAAGTGGTAGCCAGAGAAGAACCCAATTGGCAAGACATGATGAAATTTATGGCTGAACAATTTAGGAAACAGGAGGAAACTTCAAAGCAAACTAATGACAAAATAGATGAAAATTTTAGAAAACAGGAGGAACAAAACAGACAAACCAATGAGAAAATAGATAGTATTCAAGAAAGTTTAGTCAAACAACTAAACAAAAAAATTGGTCACATCCAAAGACTCCGCGGAAAGTACCTCAGAGCGATATACGTTACAGAATGACGTACTAACATGGGGCTTAATTAGGAAAGCGTAACAAATAAGCAGAGACTTTTGAGATACCAGCGAGTCACGTTACAATATATATATATATTGTAACTTAACAGATTTGAGGTCCCCAACATTACATAAGAAACGAAGTAGCTATGGTTTAGAACAATACCCAAATATTAAGGTTACTAAGTAATTAATACATCTGAGGTGTACCTAAATTTAAAAGATGTAATAAATAATATGGGGTGTAAAATGTAAACATTGTATCTAATGGGAGGAGTTGAATATGTAGTAATGAAATATAAAATACTATTCAGATTAATATTTGATGTGTTGCAAATTGTACTTGTTGTTATCCTGTAACATGATTTAGTGTACAGAATATTTATCTTATGTTTTGTGAATAGTAAGAGCGGAGTTGTTACTTTAAGGACGTACTTAGTCAATGGTACTCCTTTAATTTATGTTAAAATTGTCTTTAGACAATTAAGTATAAATACCTGTGTTAGGTATTATATTATGTTAAATGTATTGACTGAAATTGATTAATGAAGGTGTTTTGAATTAATGTTTGTAAACTTGGCCAGGATGGCAATAAGTGTTAAAAAGTTGATAAGTAGTTCTTATAGTTATGTTATAAATAATGAAAGGTTCAAGGATGAACTAATTAATATAATGAATTAAAACCAGGAAATATAAATTAATGTAAGTAGCCATAAACCAGTGACTATTTGTACAGTAGGTCAGGTAAAGAAAATTAAGTTAACAACAAAATCATTATAACAGTTGTAAGAAAACTTATAGGCCTAAATTTAATATTTGTAAAAGGAAATTAATACCCTTTTAATAAGTCCAGTCTAATGAAACTATAGTAAAATATATACGGTTTAATAAGGTAGATTGGGTGAGAGTTTTAGGTAATTTAGTGTAATTCCAAGCATGGAGTATTTTATTAAAAAAGAGTAGTAATGTTTTATAATTCTGGCTCTAGGACAGTGTTCCGCAACCGGTGTGCCGCGGCACAATAGTGTGCCGTCACAAGGTGAAAGGTGTGACGCGAACTTTTACCTATTATTGTAATAAATTAATTGTCGATTTTAAGTAAGAAGATGCTTGTTTATTCTTTAATACATGCTGATAACTGTTATATTTTCATAGAAATTAAATGTAATTTATTTACTCAATATTGTTGTTATATTTCGCTTATCTTAAGTTATTTGTATTTTCGCCTGAAATATTGGGCCGGTTTGATGGGTTACAGGCAGCAAGCTTTGTGTTCACCGCAAAGAAAGCCGCGTAAGACTTTTAGCAAGTTTTTAGCGGCCCGCACCAATCATACAATAGAGTTTACGTTCAAAACTCTAAACGTTCTAAACTCTATTCAAGAGAGTTCTTTGTAACACCGCATCTTTTGTGTACAGCTGACTGTACGTTCTTTTAACTAAAATTGCGGGGATTAGCAAACATTTCCTCTTTTTTATTATTTTATTGCCTTGTTTTGATATTTGTGCCTGTTTGTCGGCGCTTCTTAAACTTTATTGATCTTTTCCTTCGCCGAAGGACCCACACATTGTCAGACAACAATTACAGTATTTCAGTTCAGTTCTATCACATCTGTGCTCTGCAGTAGTGCGAATATTGTGATTGCTACACCAGTCTTACTATTTTCTATTACAGTGTTATTAAACTATTTTTTTCGATATGGATAAGTTCCTTGTACGGAGTGGTCCGTCCTCGAGTGCAAGTAGTGAAACCATCGAGCCCGAAAAAAAGAAACAGAAAGTAGTTCACCGGCAATATAGTGATAATTATTTATCTTACGGGTTTTTTTGGTGTGGTGACAAAACATGCCCAATCCCCGAGTGTGTTGTGTGTGGTGAAAAACTCAGTAATACTGCTATGGTTCCCAGTAAATTGAAACGACATTTGTCAACAAAACATTCCTCTCTGTTAAGTAAAGATGTGAATTATTTTCGTCGGTTGTTGGAACAAAATAAAAAACAAGTGACGCTCATGACTACGTCGGTACGTGTTTCGCAAAAAGTACAGGAAGTTAGCTATAAGGTAGCCGAACTTATCGTAAAGGCCAAAAAACCACACACAATAGCAGAAACGTTGTTAATGCCCGCGTGAAAAAAATGGTAACAATAGTCCTGGGTTTAGAAGCTGGTAGTGAAATTTCAAAAATTCCTCTCTCTGCTGACACAATCAGCCGCCGAGTTAGTGACATGTCCAGTGACATCGAAGACATTATGAAGGAGAAAATAAAGAGCAGTCGAAAGTTCTCACTTCAGATCGACGAGTCCACCGATATTGGCGGTCACGCACAAATTCTTTCCTACATAAGGTATGTTGATGGCGATGTAATTGCAACTAATTTCTTTTTTTTACAAAGAACTACCCGAGCGAGCAACCAGTGAAGAAATATTTCGTACCACTACTGAATATGTGGTCCGTAATGAATTAACGTGGGAGGATTTTTTTTTTTTAATTTATTGGAGATCTGTAAGCTGTTCGACTGAGCAAACATTTAACAAATTGGCTGACAACACACACATGATTATGAAGAGCTGACCATTGACAGCTCTTCTTGTTTTTGATAATAGATTAAAGAGGTAACAAAATACAACTAAATGATAAAAACATGTAAACAAATGAACAAAAGTCACTTCCACTTTCTGTTGGCATGATACAATCAGTTCAAATATTAAACACTGGGCCCATAAGGCACATATACAGGTTGACATTAACACGTATGAATGACACGAATACAAAAACATACAGAACAGATATCACAGACAGTACAATACAGAAAATACAGAGAATACATTATGAGTTAAACCTGAATAGTAACTCTAATAGTTTGTGTCTTTTTAGTCTATAAATATCTTCACTGTTGTCCAACAAGTTAATTGCCAGGTGGTTAGGATGCTGTTCTAGTTTGGAGATGTGAGTCCTGCAGAGGTGCATGATTTTTTCTCTCACGGTTGAAACTTTGAGGTCGCGGTGTATAGAGTTGTTGGAGACAAACCATGGAGCGTCGACTATTGATCTAAGTGTTTTTGACTGAAAGCGCTGGATAATCTCAATATTACTTGTACTTGCAGTACCCCAAAGTTGAATACCATAAGTCCATACCGGTTTAAGAACGGCTTTATAGATCAAGAGTTTGTTGACGAGACTTAACCGTGATTGTCTGCCTATAAGCCAATAGATGTTTCTGACCTTGTGATTAAGTTCAAGCTTCTTAGATGTTATATGCTTTTTCCATATTTGTCTCCTGTCCAGATGCATCCCAAGGTACTTAGCACTTTCAGCTTGCGGTACTGGTTGACCGTTAATTGTTACTGGAGGGCAGTTTGCCTTACGTGTGGTGAAGGTAACGTGGACTGACTTGGATGAATTGATTTTTATGTGCCAATTATCAAGCCATAACTGAACGCTGTTTAATGATTCTTGTAGTATAAGAGATGCTATTGAGGGGTCGGAGTGAGTCGCTAGGATTGCTGTGTCATCGGCGTAGGTAGCAACAGTGGTTTCACTTGCTGACGGTAAGTCCGAGGTGAACAGGAGGTAGAGCAGAGGACCCAGGACACTACCCTGCGGAACACCTGACCCCAC
Organism: Magicicada septendecula; assembly: GCA_034769895.1. Taxonomy (NCBI): domain Eukaryota; kingdom Metazoa; phylum Arthropoda; class Insecta; order Hemiptera; family Cicadidae; genus Magicicada; species Magicicada septendecula. The sequence continues at coordinate 12,286,531 of CM068367.1, forward strand.
TGGTAATAGAGGAGAAGTAAATGGGAGGATTGCGTTAGTGTTTGTACAGACGGAGCCGCTTCTATGACAGGCCGAGTGAAAGGATTCGTGGGTAAAGTACGCGAAGTAAATCCTAACTTACGAACCGACCATTGTCTCATTCACCGCGAAGCCATTGTTGCTAAGTCTTTGCCATCTCCTCTGAAAATTGTGACGGACGAACTAGTAAAAGTCGTGAACTTCATCAAATCGCGGCCCGTAAATATGCGGCTTTTTAACGTTTTGTGTCAAGAAATGGGATCAGAGCACACTACACTTCTGCTACATACAGAAGTACGATGGTTATCTCGAGGTAAAGTGTTAACGCGAATGTTTGAACTTAAAGAGGAGGTACTTGCATTTTTGACTATTGAGGGGCATGAGTATGCGGATTTATTTGCAGATGATGAATGGGTATCTAAGTTGGCATATCTTTCCGATATTTTCGTACACTTGAATGAACTAAACAGAAAAATGCAAGGTAGAAACGAAAATATTCTGACTAGTATGGATAGGATTCAAGGATTTATTAATAAGTTAAATTTGTGGATACAGACAATTGAAAATGGATCGTGTGAGATGTTCCCAACTGTATGGCCCCTTGCTGACGATAATAAGGTGTTGATGGACTTAATTAAAGAACATTTAGTACTGTTGCAGCAGAATTTCAAAAAATATTTTGGAGAGAGTGTTGAAGATTTTGACTGAGTTCGTGATCCATTCATTATGGATTCGAAACATCTTCTGAATAATTTAGGCTTACAAGAAGAACTGGCAGATTTGAAAGCAGACAGAACATTGAATTTAAAATTTTTCGAAGTGCCTTTGGAAACATTTTGGTTGTCAATAAGCAGTGAATACCCGGCTATCTCCGAGATGGCAGTTAATGTGTTATTACCATTTTCAACTACATATTTGTGTGAACTGGGCTTCTCGACGTTGACTGAAATTAAAACATCAAAGGGAGAGAGAGACTCAAATCCATCGATGAAGAAATGAGGCTTGCTTTGTCAACGATTCCGCCACGAATCAGCCGTCTGTGTGCAGCTAAGCAGGCTCAAGTATCACATTGAAGGTATGAGTAGAGTTATTTACTTTAAAATTCGTATTTTCTACAGTGAATTAAAGTTAATAAATTGTTAATAAATGCATGAGTCTATTCCTGTTTTATAATAAAAATAATAATAATAATGATAATAATAATAATAATAATTGATTATATAACGACGTAATATTTCGTAATTATATTAAGAGTCAAATGATTTTGAGGGGACAGACATTTTGGTGTGCCGTGTTGAGTCTAGGCCCGCCTGGGGTGTGCCGTGAGTAAAAAAAGGTTGCGGAACACTGCTCTAGGATATCAAATGTCATCCAATGACAGAAAGTAGTGGTTGTTAGGGTAACTAAAATGTAAAAAAATCTTGTTGATTTTCAATTATTCAGTTGTTATATGCTCATGGGTTAACTTGAATTAATACAAATACTGAAAAGAATTTATAAAAACTTATAATTATTCAATTGTTATATGCTATTGAGTGCAGATGAGTAGACAAATTTGAGAAAAAAGGATACAAATTAATATAAAACGAACAAAAATTAATAAATTAAAATAAAAACCAATTCCAGTAAAATAAACCGATGAATAATCAATGAATTAGATTTCAAAAAATATAACCATATACCTCCAAAAGGTCGAGGAATTCTTATTTCACTCGTCAAAATAATTCCATTGGATTTAGTATTGAACCCGATTTCCCATCTAACCAGGAGACTAATTGATGGAAGAAAAAGTATAAATTAATGGAATTATCAAAAAATATACTCAAGGACCGTTGTTTTTGAAAAAATAAACCTCACTTTCAAGAAAGAGATTATAATACGACGCAAATTCCACCGGGACCGACAATCACAAGGATCGTGAAGGAGAACGAAAATTAGAAGAGTTCCCGTTGCCTTCCAGGACATCATCCTTTCAATTTTACTAATAATCGGAACACCTTGTCTGGATTAACGTAACCTCAACTGTAAATCTTCAACCGTTTGCAAGCGAGCAATGCTGCCTTGAGAATCGTCCATTACGGAAACACCAGCTTATACATAATTTTAATATAATAAGAACTAATAATATTTTTGTAATACTAAGTAACCTTAATTTTTGCATTACCTGGCCTTACTAATCGTTCAAAGAATCAAACGTACCCTGGGATAAGAGATAGTTAATATTATATTTAATTTGTATAAAATAAAAGGAGCATGGTCAACTAAACAATCGATTCATCATTGTATAATCGATATCACTCTATTATAATCAGGAAGAGCACTGTTAGAAGTTGAATTAAAGTACAAAATAAATAAAGAATCTTTCTTGTATATGATGATGCTTTATATTATTGTAGAATAGGTATTATATGTTGTGGGTGGAGTAATTTACAGGTAAAAGGGTGAGTAAAAGCTGGCGAACAAGTTAACCTAGAAGCAAGCCAATTACGAATAACAGCGCTCATAGTCAACAGCTGGTAGAACGTGAGATTACCGAACTAGCGTGTTTGCTGCACAATTTTTGAATTGAATTACACAATACGGACTGACTAGGGTTGGAGAGAATTCTTAATTTATTAATTAAATACATGAATTACATCATTGATATTGAGTAGACATTCAGTAATTAGGTAAACCGTGTTATGGTCTACCTAAAAGTTTTAATAACAAAATAATAAATATTTTCATTAATAACAGCTTGATTAAACCCCAGTACACACATTATAAATTGTTTTATTTCAAATTTGCGCATATCAACGTGGAGTTTGATTAGACCCCGAAACCTAAAATAAACTTTATTGACTCTGTTTAATAAATATATTTGTCTATTAAAACTGAGTTACAGGAGGTCACCTATAAGACTACATAATAACATTTCCTTATAAACAGAGTTCTTTACAATTTAAAAGTAACCAAAAGCAGCTAATGTTGTGGCGCTCACAACAGTGGTGCATCATCATCTTCTATTAACATCGTAAATTGTTTTATTTCAAATTGGCGAACCCAACAGTGGGGCTTTCAAACATCCTCGGATATAATTAAACACCCGTATTAACATCATAATCTGATTTATTTCAAATTGGCGCCCAACGTGGGGCTTTAGTTAAGTAAAAAATCGTCTTAATTATTACTTAACTTGAGCAGGCAACCATTAGAGGCACAGGAATGCAATAAAGAGCTATGATACAACAGGAAACGAAAATGCCCGAACAAGAAAGACGACTAAGTTACGCGGAATGGATGACGGTGCTATTTAAAAAATTCACCAAGGATATGGAGTATATTAAGAAGAACGCCACCGATCACGAAAGAGCGCAAATGAGTCGCGCGAATGCAATGGGAACACGAAACGACAAAATGACTTTGAGAGACATTTATGATGAAATGTGGGAGTTAGATGCCAGGTGTAATAAAGAAAAGACTATTGGGACAGCCCACGAAAAAGACAATAACAAGGTGGAAAGGATGACTAAAGAAGATTAGGAAAGATTGGACGATAATGAAGAACAAATGAAAAACGAAAGAACAGGAGTATACGCCCAGGTGACAGAACAATATACTCAGGAAGAATATGAACAATGGAGATGAGTAATAAGACAACCTGAAAACCCAATACAAACAGAAAACACAGAATTAAGGGAATGGATAAGGGTGATGTTTGAACTATCCAGAGAAGATATGTGTAACTGGAGGAAAGAACATAATCAAACAGAAGAATTTATAGGAATGCCAAATCATAAAAACTTAGAACAATCAAATAAGCAACAAGAAGTAGAAATAGTCAAAGTGAAGCAACAGAAGAAAATATCAAAACAACCAAAGAAAGTGACCTGTCAGGATGTAATGGATTTTATGGCCGAACAATTTAGGAAGCAGAGAGAAGATATCCAGAGATACCATGAAAAACTCATGAAAAGAATGGATGAATGTCTCAAGAATATGAATAAAACATTAGACAGCACTTCGAAGGTATTATAATAAATCCGAAAACAGAAGAGAGTAGCAAGGAAACAGAAATTAGAGAAGACCAAAAGGCGTTGCTATCTGAAAATAAAAATAGAAAGAACAAAGAGAATATCCAAACCAGGAAAGAGAATATCAAGAAAATAAGGCAAACATGTCAAAGGAAATTAATGAATACACGGGAAGGATTGGAGATGATTAAAGGGGGATTAGTTAAATTGCTTAATATACCAATTGTGGACCCAGAGAAGTAAGACAATTAAGAAACTCTAAACGAACCACAATTGAATTCCTAGATAGATTAGACGGACCGAAAAAGCCAAAATTAACCGAGGAGCATGGAGGACTTCTGGAGATTAAGTATGAACCATTCGAAAGATTAAGAAATGGTGCAGAAGAATCAACTCGAAAAACAATGGTAGACTTCAGCATGAATGAAAATTTTGTAACAACCAGATGGAAGAACTACATGATAGTGAGATACGTCACAAGGACGGAAATAATTCTATACGCTAGAGAAATCCGAACAATCAGTGCAGAGGAAATAATGGACCACGGTTAAACAGATTCCAAACAGAATATAGAGAAAAGGGACAGATTTTATGGTACAGGATCAAGCAAATCCAAGGAAAATAATGAGAAACTAATTAAAATATATTAAACCAACTATTAAATGAAATAAACTAATTACGCAACACTTCAGAGAAATTATGTGGAATCAATTTTATAAACCCCAAAATTCAAAAAGCATGTAAGGACAACTTACTCAAGTTATTTCGAACAATGTAATTTAAAATAAAGAGAACAATACCCAAAATTCAAAAAAAAAAAATGAGTAAGAACACTCTACTATATAATTCAGAATAAATTATTTTAAGCTAATAAACATAAAAAAGAGAAAGAAGGGCTAGAAATGAGTTATATGAAGGAAGAATATGCCATATAATTAATGATAAGGAGGAGATTCAGTGTTTAATTGCAGAAGTAAATGGGAGTGAATTAAAAATAGTGAAATACATATGCTAAAGAATAATTAATTGACAGCACGGAACTAAGAGGAATTTAAAATGAATATTGAACAGCTTTAACTAATATACTGGTGAATAATGTGATAAATGGAACTACAGAACAACGAGATAAATAATTTAAGAAAAGTATTAGGATACCTCAGAAATAATAGTAATCATCCCTTGAGTATAAGTTTGTAGCGAAGGAGCTACCTTATAGGTAATAATTTTATTATATGTATTGTGTTGTGATAGTGCAACGTTTATTTTGTTTCTGGACAGAGATGAAGTTCCTCTGATCTCAGAAGATATAGTTAGGAAAACGGCAGAGTAATGGAAGCCAATAGTGCCCCTCTGATTCCGTACCAGCTATGATATTAGGGAAATATAGTATTTTAGGGATTATACACCAAGAGAGGTAATGAAATATAAAAATGATAATAAGTAATGATAGCGTAAAAAGCTAGACGAAGTTATGAGTTCCAGAGAAAGGGACAGGTATACAACTGAGGGAGGTACCAGTAGTGAATTAATAACCAGATACACAAGGAGTATCAACACAGTTTTCCGGTGCAATTAAAAGTTTGAAGGATAGAAAGAGAAGATAACCTTATCATAGACGAGCTATAAGTTTATTTTTACTAAACTTAGTTGAGCCAAAATAAACTTCTTTCGAAGGGGGAGTGTTATGTAACGTAACAGATTTGAGGTCCCCAACGTTACATAAAAAACGAAGTAACTATGGTTTAGAACAATACCCAAATATTAAGGTTACTAAGTAATTAATACATCTGAGGTGTACCTAAATTTAAAAGATGTAATAAATAATATGGGGTGTAAAATGTAAACATTGTATCTAATGGGAGGAGTTGAATATGTAGTAATGAAATATAAAATACTATTCAGATTAATATTTGATGTGTTGCAAATTGTACTTGTTGTTATGCTGTAACATGATTTAGTGTTTACAGAATATTTATCTTATGTTTTGTGAATAGTAAGAGCGGAGTTGTTACTTTAAGGACGTACTTAGTCAATGGTACTCCTTTAATTTATGTTAAAATTGTCTTTAGACAATTAAGTATAAATACCTGTGTTAGGTATTATATTATGTTAAATGTATTGACTGAAATTGATTAATGAAGGTGTTTTGAATTAATGTTTGTAAACTTGGCCAGGATGGCAATAAGTGTTAAAAAGTTGATAAGTAGTTCTTATAGTTATGTTATAAATAATGAAAGGTTCAAGGATGAACTAATTAATATAATGAATTAAAACCAGGAAATATAAATTAATGTAAGTAGTGATATACTTAATAAATTAAATATATTATAAATTAAATATAAACCAGTGACTATTTGTACAGTAGGTCAGGTAAAGAAAATTAAGTTAACAACAAAATCATTATAACAGTTGTAAGAAAACTTATAGGCCTAAATTTAATATTTGTAAAAGGAAATTAATACCCTTTTAATAAGTCCAGTCTAATGAAACTATAGTAAAATATATACGGTTTAATAAGGTAGATTGGGTGAGAGTTTTAGGTAATTTAGTGTAATTCCGAGCATGGAGTATTTTATTAAAAAAGAGTAGTAATGTTTTATAATTCTGGCACTAGGATATCAAATGTCATCCAATGACAGAAAGTAGTGGTTGGTAGGGTAACTAAAATTTAAAAAATCTTGTTGATTTTCAATTATTCAATTGTTATATGCTCATGGGTTAACTTGAATTAATACAACTACTGAAAAGAATTTATAAAAACTTATAATTATTCAATTGTTATATGCTATTGAGTGCAGATGAGTAGACAAATTTGAGAAAAAAGGATACAAATTAATATAAAACGAACAAAAATTAATAAATTAAAATAAAAACCAATTCCAGTAAAATAAACCGATGAATAATCAATGAATTAGATTTCAAAAAATATAACCATATATCTCCAAAAGGTCGAGGAATTCTTATTTCACTCGTCAAAATAATTCCATTGGATTTAGTATTGAACCCGATTTCCCATCTAACCAGGAGATTAATTGATGGAAGAAAAAGTATAAATTAATGAAATTATCGAAAAATATACTCAAAGACCGTTGTTTCTGAAAAAATAAACCTCACTTTCAAGAACGAGATTATAATACGACGCAAATTCCACCGGGACCGACAATCACAAGGATCGTGAAGGAGAACGAAGATTAGAAGAGTTCCCGTTGCCTTCCAGGACATCATCCTTTCAATTTTACTAATAATCGGAACACCTTGTCTGGATTAACGTAACCTCAACTGTAAATCTTCAACCGTTTGCAAGCGAGCAATGCTGCCTTGAGAATCGTCCATTACGGTAACACCAGCTTATACATAATTTTAATATAATAAGAACTAATAATATTTTTGTAATACTAAGTAACCTTAATTTTTGCATTACCTGGCCTTACTAATCGTTCAAAGAATCAAACGTACCCTGGGATAAGAGATAGTTAATATTATATTTAATTTGTATAAAATAAAAGGAGCATGGTCAACTAAACAATCGATTCATCATTGTATAATCGATATCACTCTATTATAATCAGGAAGAGCACTGCTAGAAGTTGAATTAAAGTACAAAATAAATAAAGAATCTTTCTTGTATATGATGATGCTTTATATTATTGTAGAATAGGTATTATATGTTGTGGGTGGAGTAATTTACAGGTAAAAGGGTGAGTAAAAGCTGGCGAACAAGTTAACCTAGAAGCAAGCCAATTACGAATAACAGCGCTCATAGTCAACAGCTGGTAGAACGTGAGATTACCGAACTAGCGTGTTTCCTGCACAATTTTTGAATTGAATTACACAATACGGACTGACTAGGGTTGGAGAGAATTCTTAATTTATTAATTAAATACATGGATTACATCATTGATATTGAGTAGACATTCAGTAATTAGGTAAAACCGTGTTATGGTCTACCTAAAAGTTTTAATAACAAAATAATAAATATTTTCATTAATAACAGCTTGATTAAACCCCAGTACACACATTATAAATTGTTTTATTTCAAATTTGCGCATACCAACGTGGAGTTTGATTAGACCCTGAAACCTAAAATAAACTTCATTGACTCTGTTTAATAAATATATTTGTCTATTAAAATTGAGTTACAGGAGGTCACCTATAAGACTACATAATAACATTTCCTTATAAACAGAGTTCTTTACAATTTAAAAGTAACCAAAAGCAGCTAATGTTGTGGCGCTCACAACAGTGGTGCATCATCATCTTCTATTAACATCGTAAATTGTTTTATTTCAAATTGGCGAACCCAACAGTGGGGCTTTCAAACATCCTCAGATAAAATTAAACACCCGTATTAACATCATAATCTGATTTATTTCAATATATACAAGGTGCGGCAGAAAAACCTCCCACATTTCGCTGAGTCATTGCACTGGCACTGGTGGAGTGGGGGGTTTGTGGTGTTGGTTTCCGGTAGCGTGTGCCTTGCTGTTTCAGTTGCCATCATGGCGTGGACTGGTATACATCGTGCGTTTGTTGTTGAGTCATTTATCCGAAATAACGAATCTGTGATCGCCACACAGAGCTTTTCGAATATATTTCGAGCTTAATCGCGGCGATGCTGTTCGGGACAGAAAAACCATAATGTTATGGGTTCCAAATTTTCGGTCTACAGGGTCAGCAACAAAATCCTTGACAGCTTCGTGATAGGCCTCTACACACTCCACGTGTTACTGTTTGGTGTGCTGTTGGAAATTGTGGTGTTTATGGTCCATACTTTTTCGAGGAAGAAGGCCAAACGGTTACAGTGAATTCCGCTCGGTATGTGCAAATGTTACAACACATTTTGCAATCAAAACTCGCCGCACTTGGAAATCGGAATGTGTGGTTTCAACAGGATGGGGCCACTGCCCACACACCCAGAAACTCGATGGCTGTTTTGAGAGAACTGTTTCCCGGGCGCTTGGTCTCGTTACATGGTGACATTCGGTGGCCCGCACGATCACCCGATCTCACCCTTTGCGATTTTTTTCTTTGGGTCCATCTGAAGGCTAATGTTTACCGACATCGACAACAAACCATTGATGAACTGAAGGCTGCTATACGCCAAGAAATTGCAGCGATAACACCGCAACTCACCCAGCGAGTGATGCAAAACTTCAGAAATTGATTAGAAACGTGTATCGGGGAAGAAGACCACCATTTAGGCGATATCATTTTCAAAACCAAGTGAAATAAACTGCATTCTGTATCCTTTCATATTACATACATACATACTCGGCGCTACAGCCCAGTCCGGGCCCTGGCCTCCAAAAGAAATCTTCCCCACTGGTCTCTACTCCTGGCCAATGTCCACCAGTTTGCTGCACCCAGCCTCACTGCCTCCTTACCAACCTGGTCCAGCCTTCTTGTACGTGGTCTTCCTTTCCTTCTCCTTCCCATCGGCAAATAATTCATAACTCTTTTTGGGATTCTATCCTCCGCCATTCTCTGCACATGACCAGCCCAACGCAATCTGTTAATTTGTATGAGTTGCACGATCGGAAGATCTTTAAACCTTTTGTACAACTCTCGATTATGCAGTCGCCTCCAAATGTTGTTTTCCTTCACAGGGCCATAGATTCCCCTCAGTACCCTCCTTTCAAAAACGGATAGTTTCTGCTCATCTAGTTTTTTTAGCACCCAGCATTCCGAGCCATACATCAGGACTGGTCTGATCAAGGTCTTGTATAGGGTGGCTTTTGTATCTTTACTTATTAATTTTGACTTAAAATGTTTCACCAGTCCGTAGTAACACCTATTAGCAGATAATATCCGTTTTTCAACGTCTCTAGAGGAGTCATTTTCAGAGTCCACATATGACCCGAGATATGGAAAACCCTGAGCCTTTTCATAATCATTAATGTGCAGGGACAGGACACGAGTATTGGCACCTACAACCATATATTTGGTTTTGCTTTGGATTATAACCAAGCCCATAGCCTTAGTGGACAACTCCAGTTCCTGAAAGGCTTCCTTTAAGCCAGATTCAGACCTACTTATGACGTCAATGTCATCGGCATAGGCCAGAAGCTGTACCTCCTTGTGAAATATGTGTCCGCTAGTTTGAATTCCTGAATCCCTGATGACCTTTTCTAGAGCTATGTTGAACAACAGACACGCTAAGGCATCTCCTTGTTTCAACCCATTCAATGTTTTTAAGGAGTTAGATAGATTTGATTGTATTCTGATTTGGCACTTAGAATTGGACATAACTACTCCAACCATACGCACCAACTTAGATGGTATATTCAACTCCTTCATAGCTCTATATAGCATTTTCCGGTTGATTGAATCATATGCCGACTGGAAATCCACAAAGAGATGGTGATTCAAAGGTTTTGTAAAATATATAAAAAAAGAGAAAGTCGAAGGGATGATTCACTACCATTAAACAACTGGTTTTCTCTAAGACTGATGTGTAGCTTTCTTACAGTAGGATGCTCCTTTCTCTCGTAGTAAGAATACACATGACGCCTAATTGCACCTTGCTGGAAACTGTGGTTTGCAAAGCTGATAAAGGCAATACAATTACAATAATAAATAGGAGCGAATATATTGAAAAGACAGAACTTCTCTTCAGGAATGACAATTTCAAGATATTAAATGATCCCACTAATAAGTTTCAAAAACAAATAAAATCACTTATTAAAAAGTACCCTAATATATTTTCAGACACAAAAAGTTTCATGCTAACTATGATGAACCCAAAAGCTCCTGTTTTGTATAGTTTACCAAAAATACATAAACCTAATTGTCCCATGCGCCCAGTTGTTTCATATGTAACTGCACCTGCATATAAAGTCTGTAAAAAACTTAATGAATTATTGCCAAAATATATTAACTTTAACCCAAAGTATGCTATTAAAAACACTTTACAATTAGTTAATAATATAAAAAATGTACATTTACCACTGAATGCAAAATTAGTTTCATTTGATGTTAAGAATTTATTTCCATCTATACCTGTAGATGTTCTGTTGTCTATCTGTTCCTCACATATACAAAATACTTTAACCTTAAATAGTGATCAGAAAAAAGAATTATTTTCGGCCTTAGATATTTGCATAGGACAAAATTATTTTCAGTTTAATAATAAAATCTATAAACAATTTAATGGCTTACCTATGGGCTCTCCTTTATCACCTTTATTAAGTGAAATCTTTATGACATTTTTGGAAGAAAACATTTTTACATCTGATAACCCCAACATAAAATATGTTTTTCATTGGGCAAGGTATGTTGATGATATATTTTGTATCTGGACGGGAACAGATAGACAGCTCCATATGTTCTTAGATTATATTAATTCCTTTTATAGTAGCATGCAATTTACACTTGAAACAGAAAATATGAAAAGTTTAAATTTTTTGGATCTTACCATTACTAGATCACAAAATAATCTTAGTTTTCAGATATATAGAAAACCTACTTTTACAGATACCGTTATACATAAACAATCACTAACATCATGGCACATAAAATTAAGCAGTTTTCATGCAATGGTTAATCGTCTCCTTATAGTTCCTTTATCCAAAGAAAATTTCAATAAAGAGGTAGATATTATAAAAGCCATAGCACAAAATAACGGTTATGATGAAAGAATAATTAACTCTTTAATTTAAAAAAAACAGAAGAAAATTACTTTAAAAGAATTTTATTCCATAGAGCCAGATCAGGGTAACAAAAAATTTCACTTAACAAATTACATTCCGTGTATAACAGATAAGATTAATAATAGGTTAAAAAACCATGGTCTTAACATGGTATCAGTAAACAAACGTAATCTTTTTTCACTACTAGTCAATAATAAAGAAAAATCTAATACACTGGAGAAAAATGGAGTTTATGAAATACACTGTGCAGAATGCGATGCTATTTATATCGGACAATGTGGCCGTGCTCTGAAACATCGCATTTCTGAACATAAGAAGGTGATTTTAACCAATACATCTAATACAGGTTTTGCAGATCATTGCTTACAACACAATCACTTCATAGACACAAAAAACATAACACTACTCCACAACATACAAAAAGGTAAAAAAATGGATTTGTTAGAAATTTTAGAAATTAAAAAAGCAATAAAAAATAAAAATTTTACCAATGAACAGACTGAATTTTGTGTATCCCCTTTATTAAAATCTGTTATTTAGTTTAGTTTATTTTATATTATTTTGAATGTTCATCATTATTTTAAATTTTGCATTCAGTTTATATTTAGTTCAGTTAATTTTATATTTTGCATTCATGATTGTATTTAGTTTTTAAAGACACCAGACCTTCCCTTGTCTCATGCACACACTCCCCACCCCTCGCCATCACAACACAGATGTTCCAGATACGCCCTAAACAGATGTTTACCACCTACACTACTCTAACATCCTGTGTTCAGTAATTTCATTCACTCGCTCTTTGACAATGGCTTAAGTTAGTCGAAACAGCTGTCAGAGTTAATTAAAAAATTTGTGAAACTTACCAAGTGTTTTTATATATTTTACAAAACCTTTGTATTAATATGTTTCACCAAGTGCCCAACGAGTCATCAATTAATATCGAGATGGTGATTGGCCACTCCATATTCCAATGTTTTTTCCAGGATTTGCCTTAGTATAAATATTTGGTCTGTTGTTGACCTATTGCTAGTGAATCCACATTGATATTCTTTTATGTTTTCCTCAGCGTAGGGAAGCAGCCTAGAAAATATGATGTTGGACAATACCTTATATGCTGTATTAAGTAGAGAGATGCCCCTATAATTTTTACATATGAGCGGATCACCCTTTTTATGTATTAAACACACCACCCCATTGTTCCACTCATCAGGCATTACTTCCTCCAGCCATATTCGCTCTATGAGATGGGAAAATTCCTTTATGAAATCTCCTCCTGCGCTCTTTAATAGTTCCCCTGGTAAACCATCGGAACCTGCTGCCTTGTTATTTTTAAGCTTTTCTAGAGCTTCATACACCTCATCATAGGATGGCACCAACTCCTCTCTATCATCCTCGAATTCTCCTGCTTCCTCTTCATTCTCAGATGCCTCCATCGAAGCCTCCCCAACTGAGCCTAACAACTCTTCGAAGTGTTCTGTCCATCTCCTGATTACGCCAGCAGTATCACTCACAAGGCCACCATTATTATCCCTACAGGCATTTGTTGTAGATATTTAGGATTAA